>JASAUF010000602.1:3005000-3605000 GCA_030180095.1 Magnolia changhungtana | reverse complement strand
TGATGTTCTTATAAGTTATTTTTAGAGATCTAGTCCAATCATGTTGGGCTAAACCTCTTAGCTAGGGCTAAGAGGTGAAGCTTGTGGGGGTGATGGGACTAATTCTTCGTCCTGGATTCATGCTTTTGAATTGATATTGATTCTAGTTTGATTTTAAGGAATGCTTCAATTTTTAATGATGTGTTGTGACTTAAATTACAGTAGATCTACGATGGCTTTAAGTATTTCTTTTCCCTTATTTTGATTGTGAAGTTAGGAAGCCCTGTTGTTCACCATTGCCCCATGGACATGGTTGGATGATTGAATCCTTCCTAACATTCATACATCTTCCTGCTTGGTTGTGGATTAGTTTAATTCTGTTGTTTACTTTGTCTCATGGGCATGGTTTTGTGATGGAATCATCTCTAATTCTTATACCTTTCATCTCTTTGAAAACTAGATCAAAGGAAGTTTAGATTCAGCTTTAGTGATATATCTTCCAATTGGATGAAGATGGGACTCGAAGTCTAGTTGAGTTCATGAATCAAGTGTAGATCTCCCTGATCTCTACAAGTGGATCCTCTGAATCCCTAGTTTCCTACCTTTGAATGTCACAAGTTTTAGATTACTATTTCACCATTATTCATTCATATTCACCTGATTTAGATTACATCTTATTCTAGTTCTAGTTCAAGTTACTTTCAGATTACATACAAGGTTTAGTCCCTGTGGATTTGACCTCGGTCTTACTAAGATTATTACTAGATTACAACCCTATACTTGGGGTGTGAACATCTACGATTAGGATCATAAGCTATGGTTTGGGTTTTATCCACTAATTTATTTTTAGGCTTTGGTTTAGAGTTTGAAATCTAATTCATATAATTAATTTATAATAATATTAGAAATGAACTAATAATAAGTAATAATTGTTAGTTAATACTAACAACACTAACCTTATAATCAATAATCTACTAAAGACAAAATACGAATATCATTAATAATGATAAATGTTAATATTTAATACTAATAATCAAGTAGTGGAATTAATAGTGTCAAATGATAATTTCTAACAATAGTAAAATAACGATAATTTGATTTTGACAATTCAAATGTATGAAAGAATTGGAAGTTGGCATTCCTAAGTTGAATGGATCAGGATCTCATTAAAACTGGCCCAATTTGAGTATGGAGTGGTGAGGATTGAGTTGATTCAACTGGAAACTTAGTAACCCCTATCTGCCCTAATCTTCTCTCTCTTCCTTATCTTTTATATTATCTTTTCCTTCTCTCTTTGCCACTCTACCTGACTAGATGAGCCTGGACTCAGCCAACCTCACACCCAACTCGGATTGAACTCGGTGAATTGGTAGCTCTCTTTGCCACTCTACCTGACTAGATGAGCCTGGACTCAGCCAACCTCACACCCAACTCGGATTGAACTCGGTGAATTGGTAGCTGAGTTGACTCGACTCAACACAACTATCAACCTTTCTCTCTCTCATTCGCTTCCTTCTGGTTTCTCTCAATACAACCACAACCAGCAACTAGCTGGACCCAATCGACTCAAAGAGTTAATGAGTCAAGGCCCAGTTGACTCGACAGGGAGTCAAGTTCCCAACTCAAGTTCAATGTGTTGAGTCCACTTGACCCGACTCTTGCCACCCTTCTCTATCCTCCTTCCACTTTCTCTCTTTTCTTCCCAACTCAACCAGGACTCCCCCGACTCTGACAACAAGTAGAGGTAGCGAAGGTTAGCACCTCAGCGAGTTTCAGTTGAGTTAACTCGACCTAACTTGACATGGTGCAACGCCACCACTCGAACACCCTCTCTCTCTCTTCTCCTTCTTCATGTTCTTTTCTTCTTTCTATCTTTCCTGGGGTGACCTAGACCGAACCAGGCCCAAGCCTAACCTGACCTAACTGGACTCGGCCCCAGACCCAACAGCCATTGCCTTGGTAGCAAGTCAATTCGACAACTTCCCATGAGTTGGGCAGAGTCGATGTTGCACATGCACACGCTCCCTGTCCCATTTCCTTCTTCCTGTCACTCTTTCTCTTTATCTCTCTTCTCTGTTGAAAGCCCATTAGCACTGTGTGGACACGATTTAGCTCGCCCATCATAGCAAATCAGCCCCAAACTCCATGGCTAGCATGCCCATTCAGCTAAGGCAAACCCCGTCAGAACCTGACTCGGTTTGCCCAGGAACCTGACCCACATCTCTCTTTTTCCCTCACTCTCTCTCAAGAATTTTAGTGGGAATCCCAAGATATCAAGGCCCATTTTAAAGGGCTAGGGGCGGTCCCTTGGTCCGGTTTCTACGGTCGTTACTCCACGACATTTTGATGGGTCCCACACGTTGATCCCACCTGCATGGTGCTAATCCCGCACGTGGGATGGATTTCTGCTACCGTGGCCAACCAAAGGAACCTCATTAATAAGAAAATGGGGCCCATTGCATCCCAGTGGGTTTTCCAGTTTAATAGGGAAGATGACGCCACCTCCATGGTGAATTTTCATCCATGACCTATCAAGGCAATTCGAACCCTATGGACGGACTGGATGGGGTCACTGATCAGCGTGGGGGCCACCAATCATCACAGTTTCCCCCTCCACTCGCAAGATTTTTAGCCGCAACCCTTATATCGCGTAAAGGACGTTATTTTTGGGAGGTTGATTGCCCTAAGCGAGGCTGCCCTAGCTCAGACGTGTGAGATTGGTTGGACAAGCTAGAGCGAGGGCTCAGATCTCGCTGGCGCCTATTTCCCAAAGGAGAGAAAAAAAAAACTCCCCTTGTCAGCTCGCTTAGCAGACGGTTGACTGCCCTTATTTGGCGTCGAAAGAAGCGTTGAGATAATACCACATGGATGGATGGGATTTAAAGAGAAGAGCTAATGTGGATTGCCAACCTGTTAGCAGCGAGATGTGTTTTTTGTTTTTGGAAAAATTGGTTGCACATAGTCCATGTGCATCTGGATTTGTGGTCACACACGTGTCTCCCTCCATGCAAGACAACTCGAGTTTCGGATGAAGCTTGATGCCACACCAGATGCCACACCAGATGGACGGTCTGGATCCTCCGATCAGCGGACGGTGGTGGGCCTGATTTCAAACAACGGCTCCCGTTTGTTGTTGGTGGGAAAAGAAAAGAAGAAGAGGAGATTTCCTCTTTCTCAAAATTTGTCGGGTCAACACGATTTGACCGTGTTGACCGATTTGGTGCACATCGGGTGCACATCTTCTATGTACGCACACTGCCCTAAAGTGGGGCCCACAGAGGTGGTTGGACAAATCAACACCGTCCATTCCATCTGGAGGTTCCCAACCAAGGCCCTTAATCGAAGATTAGGTAGATCTAGAGCGTAGGTGGGACCCATAACTTGATTTGGGTCCTATTGGTGGATTTCCGTCAATCATACGTTCAGATCATCTTTGGATCCGACCTTTAAGGTTCCTAAGAGTCCTTAATCACTTCTAGGATAAATTTTAGTGTTGGTTACCATTACCAGATGGTTGGATTATTTGATTATGTGATGGATTTTGACATTGATTGACATAGCCTAATAAAGGATGGACTGAGTGGCCCACGACACAAATTTATGAATAGATGACCAGCTACATTACTTCAAGGGGCCACATTGGTTGAAGTTTAGGTTTTAAATGGTGACGTTGTACATTTTATTACAAAGATGTGACAGTCAAGTCAATTCTAAATATGATCATTGGTGATTTTTAAGGTCTCTAGCCTAGTCTATAGGTGATCAAAAGAATCAGTAATTTTAGTGATCAAAGGGACTGATTGTAATTATTAAGTGTTGTATCATCTTATGGAGTTTCGAAGACTAGATGAATAATAGGTTTCTTAATTCAGGTCTCGAGATTCATGTTGGATAGTTGGATTAGGTTATACACATTAGTTTAGGATAAAATTTGAGACTTAATTTATCCTTGTGATAAGATGAATACCACAAACCTAAACTGCCAGTTTAGATCATGGGTTGGAGACACAACCTTAGCATAAACGATCAAGAGTCAATCCGAGGTGGATTGACTTTAGACTCTACAGATGCATTGTGGATTGTCCTAGCTCAAATTCAGAACGTTAAAAGCCATTTGGGTCTATGGTGGATTGAACTAAACTCTTACGGGTCCATTATTGCCACGCTCTACATCAAATGGTTAAGACGGATAGATCGTGAATTGCTGAATGATGATGTGTAATAAAAGCTACGTGTGTTCCCACACATGTTCATGCTAAATTTGATTTAAATGGTAACACCCAAGTATTGAAAAATACGAGGTGTTACATCACATTACTAGATTTATGACGGGCATTTTCAGGTACAAGATACAACTTACTAGGTACATTTATTTGCTATCTAACATCATCTAATCTTACTCGTTCATTTCTACCACGTTAATACTAGTGTATTTATTGAGGTCAAATACGGTTAATGATGCAAGTCGCTACACGATTGCTGATTGCATCTGAGTTTCTCGACACCGAACATGCTCAACGCATTCTCCTTTCATTTTCTTTTACAGAAAGGAATGTGCATGAATGGATGGGATCAAATCTCACTCGTTGTGGAAGGAGATCAAGAGGATCCAAGATTTTCGTCGTAAATAATTAGCAGGGAACAGAATCTGCGTGCGGTTTTTCTTAGTTAGATCATAATCTGTGTGAGAAATTTCCAATGGCTGAGAATTTCCCCGTAAACGGTTAGGATTATTCAGAGAAGAATCTCTTGGATTAACAAGGAATTCAGTTGTAACAGAATCAGAAAGTTTCCAATTTCAAATGGAATTTGTGCGCAATTTTCTTTCTTGTTTATGGTTCTAGACATGTGCAGAGTATGAATATTCAGGATCAGTTATGATCGGTCTTATGGATGATTTGGATCCATCTGAGATTGCTGTCATGGATCGTGGTTGCTTCAGATTGTTAGAGGAAGAAACAAAAACAGTTTCCGTTTGAAACTATTTCATGTTCGGGAAGGTCTCTTGGGTTTCTATGCACGCATGTGTGGAATTGGATGGCTGAGATCCACTGTGGATGGTTGGAGTTAACCTACAATGATTCACATAGATTGTGGTTCTAATTCATAGAAGATGGAGAGATTTTCTCTTACCCTACAGATCACACGCGTGAGAGGGGGGAAACAACAGAGTTTCTGAGCTTGTGTTCACATGCTGTAGCTCCCCTACATGGGTGGAAACTGAATGGCCATGATCGACCTGATGAGTGCCACAATGTTGATGGTGTAGATAAAACGTCGAAGGTGCCTCCTGAATTATAAACCGATAGCTGTGGGATGCTGTGAAATCGTGTGCTCAAACACTGACACTGTTAGCAAGAAATGAAAAATGTCTCTTTCTTCTACACAATCGTGCACTCATGTCATGTATTTTGATTTGAATCCACTTGTGGAAAATGGTCTATGGTGACGTGTATACTAATTAAAGGTCATGGTGTCTATTGTCCCACCTAATATAAGTTTTTGATTCGTTGGGATTTGATTTGGTGTCTATTGTCCCACCTAATGTAAGTTTTTGATTCGTTCGGACTTGATTTCAATAATCTATTCTAAGTTAGCAGCTGCAAAGTGTTATTGTTTTAAAACAATGGTAAGGTTACCTCAAAATCATATCTTATGTGTCCACAGGCTTCATTAGGGTGTGAAGGAGTAGGTATGCAGATGATTTCTTAGATCAATGGTCAAATCGTGATTTATTGAGTGGAGGTGCGTGGTGTAAGATGTAAATGTGATTACCAACACCTTTTTGTGTTTGGATACAGTATGATTCCTAGATTCTTAGAATTCTTTGAATGGTTATTGATCTCCGGAAATAAATCTAGACGTGTCCTAATATGAAATGTAAGCCGTTAGATTCATTGGAGGTTGTATGTGGATCGTAAAGATGGTCATGGCTCAATAGTCAGGCATGTCATCTAGTGGATATTATGTGAAATTCGATGGATAGTGGATCTTTTGAATTTGGTTCTGAAATTGATAGTGTGATGCTCAATTAGATTGATTAAGCATTGTATGCAATTTTGCCGTGATCGATTTTCTAGAAATATGTTTTTCTAAGATTCAATGTAGAAAATTATATACGATAATGGTGTATTTTTACCCATTAGAATTTGATTTTAATAATATAGAACATTTATTTAGGTATCGGGTTCATGATTTAAAGTTTGGACTTATTGATGATCAGGTCTAAAGGCTTAGATTACATCTAAGGTCGATTCATGATGATGCGATGGTCCATCTTAAAAATCAATGGTTAAATAAGTTGTGTCAAAGCTCTATGGACCCTACCATGATGTTTGTGTTTTATGCATTCCTTCCATCCATTTTGCTAGATAATTTTTGGGCATGAGTCCAAAATGGCAGCATATCGAAAGCTCAAGTGGACCACACCACAAGTGGAGATAATAACACCCATTGTTTAAATGTAACGTATTGGATTTTCGCTATTTTGGATTTTTAAAAAATTTTTGAAATTTTTTTTATATAACTAGCCTATGTTGTTACTTACTAACCTTTGATGCTCAATGTAAGCTTATACGCGGGTGATACCGGTAAAGAACTGTATAAATCTAATTAATCAACCGTAGGAAGCCAACAAATCCAATCAATCACTTAAGCATCGAGTTTAGCCTCGGGATTTGTTCACACATGGTCCAAATATAGCTGACCTATCACTGACTAATTGAGACAACTGTAACTAAATAAAGACCTACCTAAAGCTAATATAGATATGGGTCGGATCTTAATTAACAAACCAAGTCAACCTAGTTACTCATTTAGCCTAAGAGCCAACGGTTTAGAGTGATCATGATCAAATCACCATTTTTGCTAATTTCAAATATGTCACACTATGAACATAGTTAATCCAGACCCTAATCATTGCACATAAGAAATTTTCTTACCCAATTCATTCCATAAATGCCCAAATTATCCGAACAAGCTCTAAATTGCTCATTAGTGGGCCACTAAATCTAAGGCTATAAAAAGACATTCGTCTTGATGGGCTTGACATCCATCGCGGGTGACAAACTAAGAAAGTGCCTAGAACTGCTCAACTTGGGCCAGAGGCCAAGTGCTTGGAATACGCGAATGCCCTAGGATGAAATCTAAAACTTAAGTGAAATAGACCCCCCACTCTTTCGCGAAGTTGTGACTTTTTTGACTGTTTGATCGCAACCAAACTCGAGTACGAGTTAAAGATATTTCCTTGCTCAAATCCATATAATTGTAGCCTCGATCGAGTACCGATGACCGTCCATAATAAGTGGAGCCCCACGACTAATTGAAGCATCCGATTGCCACCTGATTGTGATGAAACATAGATCCCATAGCGAGGCACCTGCCCCCTGGCGTAGATAAGCCAGTAGGCCCTAGAAAGACCTTGTAAGTTGAAAACAACCTCCCCCAGGATAAGTTTACTGGAAAAAGGGGCACCAAGGCTAAAAATATCTATTACAAACATTCACCACATTTGCATAAATAAAATTACAACCATTCTCCACATATGCAAAAAGTAAACATTCACCACAACACTAAGAATTATAGTAGTTTGGTGTGTACACCAACTGTTCTCAAACAGCCACACCTACTCTACTCCCAATAATCACAATCCATGTGATATTGGCTTTTACTAAAAATAAGGTTTTCACAGGGTCACCATAAAACCTGATACAGTTGTGATTTTAAAGGGCTATCATAAACAAAAACCCCACACTGAGATTTTCTCGCTATCTCAGAAAAAACCAACAGATGAGATTTTCTGGCTATCTCATAAAAACCAAATACAAAATGTAAAATGATACTTATCTTCACCAAAGAAGAAACTGTAGCCGTAGATCGCTTTTCTTGAATGACGAATGTTCGATGTTCAGTCCAATAGAAAAGGTCCATGGTTCTAATTGATTTTAATTAATTTTAAACCTAAAGGCTACTTGCATTAATTCCGTCAAATCTCAATAAGTGTAAACAATCTTTTTGATAAATTGGAATGACAGAGTTTTGAGATAAAAGAATTAATGAAAAACCTATAAAATAAAATTATAAATACTGCTTGGTACGTTGACAATAAATGAGGCTTCTCTCTCTCTTGAATTAGGGCTTTGATAGGCTTAAGTTATATTTTCGGATTGAGAAAGAACCTCAATTTATCGTCACAAAATCTATTCCTTCGACTGGTCAAAGGTAGTCTTTGACTGGTCGAAGCACCAGATTTAGTTCCAACAAAATTTTAAATTCGAACGGGATAAGTTCCAACAAATCTTTGACTGCTAGAAGAGCCTGTTCCACTGGTCGAGGGTGACCTTTAACTAGTCGAACAGTTTGTTCGACTGGTCGAACAGTCTGCTCAACTGGTCGAGCAATCTGAATTCGATTAGAACATAGTTGCTGGACTTCGAGTCAAGGAACCTTCGACTGGTTGAGGACTCCACTCGATTAGTCGAAGATGCAACAGAATTTCTGTTATACTACAGTTGTTTCTTGGACTACTCGAGGAATTTCTTAGACTGGTCGAATCAAAATTTTGACAAATCGAAATTCAGTCAATTATATGTATAAAAACCCAAATTAAATATGTTTTGAAAGCCCCTAAACCTAAGGTCTTTATAGGGTTTAAATTACCTGTATGGGCTGAACTTCGTAGAAACTTGAAGTTCTCAAAGGAGCTTGATCTTCTACTTAGAAGATTCATCAGTAGGAGTTGAACTTACACTTGGAGCTTGATCTTCTACCAGCATTTTTAGTAGAACTTGAACTTGAACTTGAAGCTTGATCTTGCACTCGGAGCTTGATCTTCTACTAACAATTTTAGTAGAACTTGAACTTAAAGCTGAATTTTCCATCTTGATCCACGTGACTTGAACTTTAGCTTGACTTCAATTTGAACATAAGCAAAACTTCAACTTGAACATGAGCTTGTCTTTAACTTGAAGAACACTATGCTAAGTCATTTTAACAAGATGAAATTTGACAAACCAGGTGTAACATGTGCGTTAAACATAATAGTACTTATAGCATGAATCCTTACAAACTAATCGTACTAATGTAGGGCATTGGTGAGGGAGTGTTGGAAGTTGTGGTCGTATGTTGAGAGAGTGTTGGCATTTGCAAAAGTGGTGTCGGAGTCGCTTATGAGGGAGTATTAGATTGTGAGGGCATGCATCATCTCATACAACATACATGTGCTTTAATAAGAGTATTTAGGAACTGGGTGTTTAAGTTGCTTTATCATTACTTGTACTAGTAGAATCGATAACATGCGTAACTTAGAGTTAATGGAACCACTGAGTTGATCACTCACTCCCACTCTGCGATGGTGTTTTAAAATACCAACCAAACACTGTTATAGATGCAAGTACTATGGAGTCCGATGCGTTGGAGGAGGCACATACAGACTCGGAGGAGTCCTCATACTTCCAGTTGCTAGGTGGGCCGATGTCAAACACCTATAGGACGTCAATGAGATTTTAGAGTTGACACATTTTGTATGTTTGGAACTATAAATTTTTATCAGCTATAGTCCCGTACTCTAGATAGACATATTTTACTTATTAATTAATTTACTTACGTTAAAATTTACATTCATTACAGGTTACATCGCATAGTCTATTTTAATTCTACGAACTGCTCGAATGTCAAGTGAAACGAACCGTAAAATCCCATTTCCGCAAATCCTAAGTGGCACTTGGGATATTGGGAGTTCAGTATTTACACGGCCCTCGAAATCTTGGGCATTACATTAAACCTTCATAGGGCTCGCAATGATGTTTATTTGTCATCTAACCTATTCATAAGGCCACACGACTTGGATGAAGGGAAAACACAAACATCAGCTTGATCCAAAACTTTTATGGCCCTTAAGAAGTTTTCAACGATAAGCACTCAATCCCCACCTTTTCCTGTAGTGTGGTTCACTTAAGTTTTGAAATTGCCTCATTTTTAGGATCAAGCCCTAAAATGATCTAGCAAAATCGATGGACAACATGGATAAAACACATACATCATGGTGGGGCCCATAGAGCTTTGATATCAGCTAGTTGATTAGTATTGGGATCACCAGCCAAATCGTATCCATCTTTCGGGGCAATGATATGGTGGAGACCCACTAACCGTCATATAAAAGAGCAATCTCTTTAGAATTAGGTAATACCCAAGCCCATCCGTAGCTCGGAATAGATCCGACTTTAGTGGTTCTGGTAAATCATTGAGAACGGTGTTGCTAGAACTAGGGCCCATAAATATGTATTTGTTTTATATTCATGTTGTCCATCCATTTTGCCATCTCATTTTAGGGCATAATTCTAAGAATGAAGCACATCCAAATCTAAGATGGGCCACACCATAAAAAATAGTGAAGATAACACCCATCGCTGAAACCTTATGAGGGCACACCATAATGATTATTTGCCATCCAACCCATTGATAAGGCCGTACAAAGGTGGATGGAGGGGAAACACAAATATCAGCTTGACCCAAAACTTCTGTGGTCGTCAGTGAAATTTTTTTATGGTGAACAATCAATCAACATTGTTTCCTAAGGTATGGTTGACCTGAGATTTGGATCTGCTTCATTGTTTGGGTTAATCCCTAAAATGAAATGGAAAAATTGTTGGACAATATAGATATAAACCATATACATCAAGGTGAGCCCCACAGTCTCAAAAGCATCGAGCTCTCTGTGGTTTAAGAATCACCAAAGTGGTGTTTGCTCGAAATTGGTGGGGGCTCCGAGGGGCCATTGTGATGTATGGTTTTATCCACAGTGTCTAGCCATTTTTCCATCTTATTTCATGGTATAAGCCCAAAAATGGGGTGGATCCAAGGCTCAAGTGGACCATACCATAGGAAGCAATGGTGGTCATGACATCCACCTTTAAAACCTTTCTAAGGTCCATCTTGATGGTTAATTGCCATCCAACCTGTTCATAAGGTCACATGGACCTAGATGAAGGGAAAACACAAATATTAGCTTGATCCAAAACTTTTGTGGCCCTCAAAAAGTTTTCAACCCTAAGTGTTTAATCCCCATTTTGTTGTTAGCTCGATCCTTGGATCTGCCTTATTTTTGGGCTAAAATTCTAAAATGATAGTAAAATAGATGGATGATATGGATAAAACCCATATGTTACAATGGCCCTTGAAAGCCCCTGCCCATTCAAATTTCAGAATACTTCATGGACACTAAATAGGTGGTGACCCAATACCACCCAACTAGCTAATGGAAAAGATCTGTGGGCCCACTATAATGTATGTGTTTCGTCATGCGGTCTATCCATTTTGCCAGCTCATGTTAAGGCATGAGCCAAAAAAAATGAGGCAAATCCAAAGTTCAAGTGTCACAGAAAGTAGTGGGAATTGAATGCTTAGGGTCTGTTTGTTAACACTTATTTTTTGTACTTAATGAGGAATTGGGAAAATGTCCCGTGTTTAGTGGTGTTTATTAATATATTGTTAACGCGGAAGAAGGGAAGCGCTAAGTGGTTTTTCACTGAATTCTTTCTGCGATAGGAGTCTGGCTTAATGGTGAATGCGGAATGTGCTCCATGAGTTTTTCTAATTTAAAAAATAATGCTTCCAAAATTACCCCTTTACAAGTTAGTACGGAATTTTTTTTTTCTCTTTAAATTGTTTGCGCAATACAAAACTAACTTTTAACATGTTAAACTTCTTTATGCCCCACCATGATTTATGTATTTGATCCACACCGTCCATCAACTTTTTCAGATCATTTAAGGTGTGAGCCAAAAAAAGAAGGTAGGTCCAAGGATTAGTTGGACTACAAGGTGGGGGATTGAATGTCCACTATTAAAGACTTCTTGGGAGATGGAGAAGTTTCGGATCAAGCTGATATTTGTGTTTTCACTTCATCCACGTCTACATGACCTAATGAATAGGTGGATGGTAAAAGAAAACATCACAGTGGCCCTTAGAAAGGTTTCAACGGTGGATGTCGTTATTATTGCAGCATCCTTTGGTGTGGTTCATTAGAGCTGTGGGCCTACTTCATCTTTAGGATCACATATTAAAATAATATGAGAAAAATGATGAACAGCTTAGATAAAACACTTACATCACGGTTGGCCCCACAGAGCCCTGCTTGGACGGGGGTAGGACACAATCCGCGTTTGAAGTGGAAGGGCTGGGGAAGGCGGATTAAACACTACCAGGTTGAGTAGCGAGTCATATACTGAAGTGACGTCACCAAGTTGTATGGGCCCCACTGTGATGTATGTGTTTTATCCACACTTTCAATCCATTTTGAGATATCATTTTAGGGCGTGATCCAAGGAATGAGGCAGATAAAAAGCTGTAGTGGACCCCACCATAGAAAACAGTGGGGAGAGTGATTCTCACCATTGAAACTATCCTAAGGCCCACCATAATGTTTTTTTGAAATCCAATCTGTTCAAAGTTAAAAAAGACATGAAAGACGGAAAACACAAATATTAGGTTGATCTAAAACTTTTGTGGTTGTTAGAAGTTTTTAATGGTGGGTGTCACTGCGCCCACTGTTTTTGTGCTGGGGTTTACTGGAGCTTTGGATGTAACTCATTCTTTAGATCTTGCCTTAAAATGATCTCTCCAAATGGATGGACGGCGTGGATACAAAACATACATAATGGTGGGGCCTAAGAAACTTGGTGACATTACTTTAGTAGCCGGTCTTGCTACTCAACCTGTCAGTAGCTAATCTGTGTCCGGGCTAGGACGGAATTGGGAAGCAGATTGGCTGGTGTATTAACGTCAGCAAGTTCTGTGGGTCCCATCACGGCATATTTATTATATCCAAACCGTACATCCATTTTGCGAGCTCATCGTAAGGCTGAAAAATAAAATAGATCTAAAGATAAACTGGACCACACTGCAAAAAGCAGTGGGAGATTGATTGTCTACAATTGAAACCCTTTTCAGACTTCAGCCATAATTACCAAACAAGTTTTTTGACTTCAGATTTCAGATTCAGGCTTTAGATTTCAGATTCAGGATTTAGACTTTAGATTTAACAAATGGGGCCTTAGTCTCTAAAACTAATTGGAGGCCACAATAGTTTAGGATAAAGCTGATATTTGTGCTTTTTCTTTCATTTAGGATTAAGTTTACTTTGTGAGCAAGTTGGATGGCAAACAACTGCTGCCGTGGGCATCTAGGTAGCTTTCAACGGTAAGTGTAGATAAAGCTGGCAAAATGGATAAACTTGGCAAAATGGATTCACAGTGTAGATAAAAGCACATACATCATGGTGGGCTCGTAGAGCTTTTCCACTAGCTAGCTTGTGGTGTTGGGGTCACCCCAATCCGAGTCAATACGTCACAGATGTGTGAATCATGTCTGACAGTGTTCGGAGAGCTTGCAAGGATCGTTTATGTTCCTCTCAATTTTACTATTAGACAATATACAAATCTGTGGGCGTTAAACTGACGGTGGAAATAAAAAACAGTCAACAACTCTCAAACTTAGAAGGGCTATACTGTAGAAAAAGTAGCAGACAGATTCTTCTGTGCGTTCTATCTTTAAACTGTAAGCCATCTGTCCTTGTGCCGGCAACTGAGTGGACTATCTGTCCTTGTGCCAGTAACTGAGCGGACTCGACCGGACGCGGTTTAGCTACTAAACCGACAGTAGCGAGTGACATGCTATCCAAAATGACGTCACTACATTATTTGGGCTGGGATAATGTATACGTTGTATCTACACCGTCCATCATTTGCATGAGCCAAAGAATGAGGCAATCCAAAGTTCAAGTAGGCCCACCATTGAAAATATGGTTGAAACCTTTCCAGGGCTCACCATGATGTTTATTTGGGATCAAACGTTTTGCACTACAAGAAAAGGGGGCTCTAGCCTCGGTTCAAAACTGTGGCTAAAAAGGTTAAAAACTGAGGCTAAAGCCTTTAGCCTCGGTTTTGCCTCAGTTATACAAACCGAGGTTGAAAACCCCGTGGCTAAAGGCTTTAGCCTCGATTTAGCAACCGAGGCTAAAATGACTTTTATAACCTCAGTTCTTCAAGTGAGGCTAAAAACTTTTTTAGCTTCAATTTTCTCGAAATGAGGCTAAATCAAAATTTTAGCCTCCATTGTTTTCAACTGAGACTAAATTCAAATTTTAGCCTCAATTGTCTCCAACCGAAGCTAAATCTATTTTTAACCTCGGTTCTCAACAACCGAGGCTAAACCCTTTAGCCACGGGAGTTGTAGTCTCAGTTTAGGTAACTGAGGCAAAACTGAGACTAAAGATAAATTTAGCCTTTGTTGACATCAACTGAGGCTAAATTCAATTTTTAACATCATTCTGCCCAAAGCAAAAGCCGATATAAAGTGAAAGTATCACTAAAGAGAAATCAAAACTATAAAACACTAAAAAACCACATACCACATTGGAATCAATGGCTTAGAAGAAGGATCTACTTTCAGATTATGGACAATACCAGTTAAGGCAATGTCTGTCCGATATCCTTTGGAAACAACAAAGATGGAAGATCACCAAAGCTTTTGTTGTTTGCTGTCAATCAGTCAGGCATCAGTCAAAGGAAGATGCTGAAACAGGACTCAAACAATACAACAAATTGTATGTATCATCAACAACTCCCATAAAAGGAGGAAAAAAAAAAAGGCCATGCAAATGAAATGATCCCAAGATGTCTACACGCACAGTGCCTCTCTCAACTCTGCTCTTTTCAGGTAATGACAGCAGCAGCTGTACTTGAAAATTCCCTAACCTCTATCACTTAAAACAGGACACCAGGAGGAAAAAAGAAATGAAAATCAGAATATGATGGAACTCCAGAGCTATGGTTTGCCATCATGCTTTATTGTCTCCAACTGCCTCCCTTTGGCAGCAACGGCAACCATCAGATCATCGAATTTCTCAGTCTTCCCAAACAATACCTCAATTTATAACAAGTAAGAACAAAAACATTACAACTGCAAACATCAGTGTATGCAAACAGCTACCTCCCAAAAATAAAAAATTAAACGGGAGTCTGGTTGTTGAGATCACTTCAAATAAGAAAAGAAGAAGAAGAAGAAGAAGAAGGTAGTAAGGATGATTAATTTGACATGACAAATATTAAAAACTAGCATTAACAGTGCCAACCTTCGCTTTTGGAATGAGACGGCCCTTGGATTCATGCTTCATGTCAACTGTAGACATCAAAATCGCTATTGAAGATGGACAGCCGCCCCAGCTTAGTGTACCCCTACATATACACCAGAAGCCACGTCACTGCATCTATTAGAATTTTGAGCGCAAAAAGAGCTTACTGGACCAGAATACATGATATCAATTTCCAAATCGATAAGGATGTGTGGAAGGAGACAACTATCAACACCCAAACGATCTGCTAAATACACCCAAACGATCTATTGTTTGTTATACAGTAGTACAAAGTGGTAGTATTGTATAATATATGTAGAAATCATTAGATTATTCAGCAGTCAATACCCTCATCACCATCACCATCAACATCCTTATCAAAGCATGTTGTCCCAGCTATTTACGCACGCGTGCATTCTTCCATTTCACATCATTCATCACAGCCTTGTCCCACTTTTCCTTCTGCATGTGCATGTTTATGTGTCTGTGTGTATATGCATATAACATGCCCACTCATGGGCAGGTTAGCATTGAGCCCAAAGACTTCAAGTGACACATGGGGCAGTTCAATCATTGATCTGGAATGTCCAATCATTCCATACCACCATTGGCAGGTCAAAATGCAAAAAACACACTGATTCAGTGATTCTAACTCATTGAATGTGAATATTTTATTACAACCATCCATTTTTATGAGCCATAGATAGGATGGGTGGCATCATATGTCCATAGTGCTTGTCGTTGATTGATTTCCTCAATCCAGCTACAAAAACAGAGTGCCCATATAAAACTAGTCCTAGAACTTCATTTTAAAATATTGCAATAAGCTTTACATGGAAGGTTGCAGGCCATGCCCTCTGTCAGCTGCACACCATAAAACAGTGAAGGTTTAATCCTCTGTCTGGCATCCGTACTACATGAGTGTCAAATTCAAGAACACAAATACAAAAGAGCCCAAGTTACTGTCACTGACCATAGTAAACGTCTTCCCAGTGCCAGTTTGACTATATGCAAAAATGCATACATTATGGCCATCAAGTGCAGATTTGAGAACTGGCTTGACTTTTATGAAAACATCTTCTACAAAGTTTGAAAGAAGCAGAATCTTTTATTTTAGGAAAAAAAAAAAAGGAAGAAAGAAAGAAAGAAGATTAAGAAAAATAGTCTAATAAAAAAAAAAAATCCTACTACCAAATCAGGAGTACGTATTACGCTTATGGCAATAAGCTTTTGTGGAGCAAATTAACCAACAAAATGGTTTGCAGTATTCAAAGAACTACAGAATTGAATTCATATTAGACTAGCATTATTCAGTATGAGACTGAAATCAAGTTTCAGGAAAATAACCATTGATCTTACCAAAACTTTTGGAATTCAAAGATAGCTACCATTACACAAAATCAAAGTACAAAATCAAAGATAGCTACCATTACCAAATGCATCTAATGTCAAGTCTCAAGAAAAAAGAAAAGGAGAAATCTTCTAAAAAGTAAAATGTCCATCATAACCCTCCAAAATTGTCAGTTAGTCTAATGATAATCCTATCATATTGAAGAAATTTTCAAGTTTTAGAACATGCAAGAGGACTGAAAGATTTTATTAGCATGCTTACTTGAAAAGAGATGCAATAGTATCAATGGTACGAGAAAATGCAAGCGATCTTATCATGGCTGATTTCATAAAGGCCTTGTGCATCCATGTTAGAACAACTAAATACAAAGATTTTTCATGTTCTATTATCAAAATGGATGCCTCTACGGATGCGAAAACACAACTATCAAACAACTTTCGAGGGGCTCACAAATCAAAAGCAATCTTTAGTTGAAGATATCCTCATATAAATAGACGATAGAAAAGCATATGCTAGAAGGGAACACACAAAAAAATAGACAGTAACACTTCAACAACAGGATGAATTAACACAACTTCGCATTTTCAATTGCACAATTGTCAGCAAAACCGCATATCACGATTCACCAACATTCCAAATTCCAAATTTCAATTGTAGGTCAGTCAAGAAGATGAGATTTACTGAGCCTCAAGAAGATGCATTATCTTGCCTTCCCAAGAGCAAGCATTACGCATCTCCTTAAATGATATAATCTATGTGATTTGATTAAGGACTGCATATTTTTAGAAACATCACATTAATCAACAATAAGAAACACTGAGAAAACAAGAAAATACCACTTGAAAGTTGAAATATTATGATTCATCCGTCACACATGCAACATACAAAGATAGTTTTCTCTACTTAGAAAATCAACTCCACATAGGTTATAATGCACACCTAAGTCCTCCTTTTATATGATGATCCAAGGAAGTACTGATCCTCCATATAGATGAAATGTTGCGCTGCTTGGATAGCCTTTACATAAGCTGAATGAATGCTCATATCAATCAATACATTTTTTCCTCTGATTTTCAAAACTGGCTTCCTCTGATTTCTTCTTTCGACAAGAGGTAGCGTGGTGTGGCTTCTAACAGATGACGACTGCGATTGAGATTGATCTTGCTGAGATTCCATCACGAACAACATGATCTTATCCTACCACATGGAAATCTGTCACCTCAACAACTCAGAAAGGAAACCATTGAACTACAATCTTAATCTTATGTCTATCAGTTTCTAATAGATCAGCCCTGGAAAACCAGACATGCTAATACATCCATACAACAGTCAAACATTAGCATTTTAATGAGAGTCCAGGATCAATCTGTTAAGAGGAGTGATCTTCATGGTGGCAGCCACCCGAATAAGCCTCATTTTTTGGCATGAAGCAACACTTCCTGCCGCCTCAGACCACATTCCCATCAAATTTCCTACTAACAACTAAAATAAGACTGTTTAAATCATAAAAATCAAAATCAACAACAAAATAAAGATACAAAATTATCCTCCAAAAACCAACAGTCATCAGTCATTTCTAAACCACACCCACCAAACTTGCAAATTTCCAACTAGGAATATTTTCTTTTTAAAAGTAATGGTTTTACTGAAAGAAACTAAAATGACCAAAAGAATTACACGACATTCAACTAATTACAAAAGAGATCCAACTCACTCCCAGCAGTAAAGATTGAAACCCATTCCTTCAAAAACCATGGATGCACTCCCACAAAGATTACTAAAACAACGATTGTTTCACTCCCCCCATAAAGCCCAGGTACTAGTCAATAAGGCCAACCTCCAATGTCTCCTACCATTCTCCCCAAACCCACACCCATGGCATGAGTGAAGAAGCCTCCGCTGATTCCGGCATCACCCACGACACCCCAAAGAGATTCTAGAAGTTCAACCATATTTCCCTCACAAATGGACAATGGATAAATAGATGGTCAATGGATTCCTCATTTTTCATACAAAGCAAGAAAATAATGGTGATTGTCATCCTCCTTTTCTGAAGATCACCCCACCAACCAGGCCAGTGCGGGCCACCTTGGGAGGGGCCCATAGGATCACAAAGAGAATGCGTGCGCAACTTCCTTTCCAAAACAAGAAAAGAAAAGAAGATACCGACTAATGATTTTAAAAAATAATAATAATAATAAAACTAAATATCGATTTTCACAACATCTACAAGCAATTCTAAAACAGCATTCACATCAAATTTTCAATTCTCTAACTTCACAATCAAGATCAAGTCAAAATAAAAGAAAACCAGAAAATTAAATAAATAAATATCGAAACCTAAAAAATATCAGAACCTCTTCAAACACGTAAATTTCATTTCTCAAAGTTTTTGTTATTTTCCCAAATGACATTACTGTCAAATTTCTACTTACATAACTCTGAAGTAAAGACGCCATCCAAATCCATCATTAGAATATCAAGATAACTAAATTTCCAACCTTCAAGTCCTGATTCCAGTCAAAAAGGACACAGAAGTCACAACAGGAAACAACTTACTTGGCTCACATTGGTACAACACACCTTTTGAGTACCATAAATTGGAAATAAAATTTAAAGAAAGCAAGACTTGTCTTCTGCCACTGGAAGGAGTTTACCACAAGTCAAAAGAACCCTACTTGGCATTATGTGGGTAACCATTGGAGCTCAATTTGGCATGTTGATGAGGATTCTTTTGAGCTTTTATGAAGCTGCTTCATTCAATCTCTAACATTCATCAAATAGCCAAAATGCAATTGTTCAATCTATTTAAGTTTGGACCCAGTCCAGGACCTTCTCACTTGGCTGACACACTTGCTGGTCAAACTACAATTCAATGCCAACACGGACTGGCACATCAGCCACTTTTGTTGTAACAGGAATTGTTTGATAACCATGATGAAGAAGAATACTTTCCAACAAAGAGCTACCAGTTAACAGCCAAGAAACTCACCTCCATCGTGACGTGGCAAGCCAAAAGTTGATAAGGCATGTACTTATAGCCACTGAAAAAAGAAAAAAGAAAAACTGAGTTGTGGCTTTTGGGTTTTCTCAATTACATCAAATCTTTTATTCAAGTCACAATACAAAATAAAATTCAAATATTTTAAGGCCCGATTGAGTTTCATCAGATACATTACCATAAGTGCATACTACTATTTCTTTTTGGGGTTTTTATTTAGTCATCATGGTTTCGCAACTTAAGTATGCAGCTAATAAATTCCACCCATAGTTTTAACAGCCTTTTTGTTGATGGTCCAAGAAGGAATATGTTAGAATTCTACCAGAGATGCAGTAGTAGATTTTAGAAAGAGGAAACTATACAAACTTGTAAAAAACAACACCCATAGGCTCAGGGGAACTTCCTTCCATAGAGACCATTTCCCACCCCAGATATAAAAAGCCCAAATGTGATTTCCTGCAACTAACATTGTCCATGAGCACAGATAGAAAATCAGATTGGCAGAAGAGTTACTTGGATCCCATCGAGCAACTCTTGTAGAGATTCATTTAATGCTCCTAGCTCAGCAGAATTAGAGCCTGAAAAGATCGAAACATGTTAAACTTGTAATATCAAGAGAATATCCTGTGAGAGAACTGTAGGAGAATACATGTAGAAGGGGATTACTAGGCTTTATGTCATTTTCGTCAAGGTCCATAAGGCTCAACTCATCGTCATTAACATCATCAGCAGTGACACCACTTTTGCTAGAATTAGCGGGTGGAACAAGTGCAGGAACTTCAAAGCACATGAAGTGTGCAAAAAATGAACTCCGCAATTAAGTGGTGAAGGCAGTTAACAATCCCATACCCTACAAGGGTCCTTAGTAAAAGCATAAGAATAGAGAAGCCGTAGTCATCTATGCCGTAGTCATCTATATTAACTAAACTTTTCAGTACAGCATTATAATTTGGTTATCTTGTCCCTATTTTACTTTTCCCACTCCTTCCTTTCAGGCCAGTGAAGAGATGTCATGGTTAGCTGATGACAAACTCTTGACCCATTTTGAATCACTCAAACTTGAAAACATAGAAACAGTAAGTGTTTTGTTTGAAACAGTAAGCATACCCCAGGATTATATAATTCCCTGAACATTGTATGAGGACTGTAGAAAAGATACATGGAACTGAAAGATCAAATCCAAAAATAAACACATCCAGCTCACCTGTCGAGTTCTTCCTTCATCACAGGGTCTAGCTCATCATCAATATGGACATCCTCAGAATTTTTTTAATTTACTGTCCATTTATAGTGGGGTCCTTATCTTCATTGGTGAAATTATTACTATAAGGAACTAAATAGGTGAAATTATACATGGGTCAGTGATCCGAACCGATGAAGATAAGGACCCCACTATAAATAAGTATCATGACATCAACAAGCAACCCAAAAGGCTAATTCCTGCAACCAGATATTGGAGCGAAACCTACAATACAGCAGTAGTAAATCATTCAAATGCAGTGAAAATTTAAAACATTACTCAAATCCTCACTACATTTTCTTAAACTTGGAAATCACATTATAAATTTTGCTACTTCTATGATCTTTTGTTTTCCGTCAAAACAAATAAAACAGTAAAGATTCATATATCCCACCTAAAACAAGACCGAAAAATGAAAAATATTCCATCAAAGAAGATCTGAAGCTAAATTCCAAGCAGAAACAGAGAAAAAAAAAAAACCCTAATTCAACTGTGGAAATCAGCAATTTTCGAACACAAAATCCTCCAAACCCACACCTTCTTAAACCATTACTAGACATTATCTTTCCAAAAATAGGAACTGCATTAAAATTTCCCAAACTCCCGCAAAATCCATTGAAATCTCGGCATTTGAATCCTCTCAAAACCGAGAAGGAAAAAAAAGAAGCAAGTGCAGATCTGCATTTAAGTTCTCAAATTGAAAGAATCTCCTTTAAAAACAAGCAAACCAAAAGAAACGTTTCACAAAACCCGAACCGGAGAGCAGAAACCCCGATTCAGGAGCTGAAACCCGCAAATTAGATCTCAAAAGTTAGAGAATCTCCACAGATAAGGGATTCTGGGCTAAAATCCGATTAGAAAAGACAATTATTTGAAAGAAACATCTCAAAAACAAAATTCTGAGAGCGGAATCGCCGGTTCCAAATCTAAAAGCAGAAATTCGTTAGAAAATGCTCCAAACCGGTTCAGATCCACATTTAAAGATGTCAAAACGCGATGAATCTCTGCCAAAAAGAGATCCAGAGCTAAATTTCGAGCAGAAACGACGAGAATGCAAAAGATACCTCTCAGAAAAGCAAATCCGAGAGCTGGAACATCGATTCCGGAGCGGGATCTGCGGCAAAAATCCTTCAAGAACGAAGATCACAGGCTCTAAAAGAGGAAAGGTTAGAGAGAGAGAGGGAAAAGGGAGAAGATTTTTCTAATATAGGACGTCCTTTTCAGGTTAGCATTTTTCTAGGGTTTGAGCAGTGGGATGTTGAGAAGCGGTGGACTCTCTCTCTCTCTCTCTCTCTCTCTCTCTCTCTCTCTCTCTCTCTCTCTCTCTCTCTCTCTCTCTCTCTCTCTCTGGAGAGGAGATTCGAAGCTTCCAGCGATTTTGATTTCTCAACGCCGCTCCCTGTCGTTTCTTTCTTCCGGTGCTTTATATATTGGTGTCCGTTTTTTGACTCGGTTCACATGATATGGAGGCTAAAAGGTGGACCTTTTGCCACGGTCCTGGGCAACTAGGCTAAAAGCTGGCTTTTTTGCCTCCGTTCCTGCGCAAGTGAGGCTAGAGGGTGAAATTTTTGCCTCCCTTTCTATGCAAGTGAGGCTAAAAGGTTCCGCCTCGGTTCCTCTGTAACTGTCAGGAAAAAGAGTGACATAAGAGGCTAAGAAGGGATAAGAGGCCCACCCCATTACATGATTAGAGATGTACTGGGCCCACCCAATTTCTGATTAGTTCTTTTTTCTCTCATATTATTATGCAAATGGATAAATTTTTAGCCTCATTTTCTCACTAACCGAGACAAAATGATAGACTTTTAGCTTCAGTTTTCAACAACCGAGGCAAAAGGTCAGACTTTTGGCCTCAATTGCTCACCAACCGAGGCAAAAGGGCAGACTTTTGGTCTCAGTTTCTCACCAACCGAAGCAAAAGGGCAGACTTTTAGCCTCAGTTCTCAACAACCGAGGCAAAAAGGCAAACTTTTAGCCTCAATTGCTCACCAACCGAGGCAAAATGACAGACTTTTAGCCCCAGTTTTCAACAACTGAGGCAAAAGGGCAGACTTTTTAGCCTTAGTTTCTCACCAACCGAGGCAAAATGACAAACTTTTAGCCTCGATTGCTCACCAACCGAGGCAAAAGGGTAGACTTTTGGCCTCAGTTTTCAACAACCGAGATAAAAGGGCATAGTTTTGGCCTCAGTTGCTCACCGACCGAGGCAAAAGGGCAGACTTTTGACCTCAGTTTCTCACCAACTGAAGCAAATGGGTAAACTTTTAGCCTCAGTTTCTCAACAACCAAGGCAAAAAGGCCGACTTTTAGCCTCAGTTACTCACCAACCGAGGCAAAAGGATAGACTTTTGGCCTCAGTTTCTCACCAACTAAGGCAAAATGACAAACTTTTGGCCTCAATTTCTCATCAACCGAGGCAAAAGAGTAGACTTTTGGCCTCAGTTCTCAACAACCGAGGCAAAAGGGCACACTTTTAGCCTCAGTTGCTCACCAACCGAGGCAAAAGGGCAAACTTTTTACCTCGATTGCTCACCAACCGAGGCAAAAGGGCAGACTTTTGGCCTCTATTCTCAACAATTGAGTTAAAAGGGTAGACTTTTAGCCTCAGTTGCTCACCGACCGAGGCAAAAGGGCAGACATTTGGCCTCAGTTGCTCACTAACCGAGGCAAAAGGGCAGACTTTTGCCTCAGTTTCTTACCAACCGAGGCAATAGAGCAGAGTTTTGGCCTCAGTTTCTCATCAATCGAGGCAAAAAGTGAATTTTTAACCTCAGTTCCTTTACAACAGAGGCTAAAAACCATATTTAGCCTCCTTTTTTTGAACCGAGGCTAAAAAATTGAGGCTAAAGGCCCACTTTCTTGTAGTGTTGATAAGTTAACAAATACATGGAATAAGAGAACACGAATATCAACTTGATAAAAAACTTCTGTAGTCCAAAGAAGTTTTTAATAATAGGTATTCAATACCCACTGTCTTATGTACTGGGTCCTTGAGATTTGGATTTACCTTATTCTTTCTTTCATGCTGTGAAATGATCTCTCTGAATGTATAAATGGTATGGATCACTACAAAAAAATAGACCTTTACAGGCGGCTAAAACTGCCCCTAAAAGTCCAAAAAACCGCCGGTAAAAGAATTAGCAGCGGTTGGGGGGCGTCGCTGTAATTTTTAGCGGCGGTCACCCCTTTTTAGCGGCGTTTTTAATGGCTGATTTCTAGCGGCGCTTCGATACTTTAGCGGCGCTTCTGTGACTGCCGCTAAAAACTAGAAAAGCGCCCATAACGCCAATAAAGAGCCACGAGAATGCCGGTTAAAAGCGATAAGAACGCCGCTAAATATTACAGGGAATGCAGAGAATTTTGTGAGAAACGCCGCTAAAAGACATAGTAACTGCTACTAAGATCTTGTGAAACGCCGTGAAAAGAAACGCCGCTAAAAGTGCCTATAATAGAAATTCTTTCTAATTCTTTACTAATCCTTTCACACAAATTCCTGTTGATTCTGACTAATCCTTTCTTATAATTGATGTCCTACAATCAAATCTCCATCAATCTAACTATCAAATCTCTATCTGCATAACTATCAAAAACCTACGATTGAATGACACGAATTTGAATTACCCAATAATTTAACATTCATCAAGACAACAATTAGCACAATATCAACATAACAATTAATGATTTATTTAAAGTTTTCAAAACAAACTATAAATGTCTTCCTTTCCTAGCCTTCCACATGAACTGTTTCAGTAAGGTCCCCTTCTGAACCGATCATGTCTTCCTTTCCTAGCCACATCTTCTGTCAAATGTTTACAACACCAACCTCACTGGCCATGATCACGTGTCCATTATGTGTGATGTAGGCCCTTTTCTTGCAATGAGCCCAAATTCCTCCCTGGGAAGTTTCCCTGCAATGGGCTGAGAAGCATAGCTGAATGCGGGACTCTTTCATTGCATCAATTGCATTTTTCAATAAGGCCTGGCTAAGAATATGATGGTTGGAAACATTAATAGCAGAGGAAGATACCATTGCAACCATCAAAAGTCATATCCACAGAACAAATCTGAATATTAAAAGAAGGAAACTAACCATCCTGATGTTCTCTAGAGAGATGCACCCATTTTTGTTCGGCTCCAATAGTGTAAACTGCTCCTTCAAATGAAAGAGCTGATCAACGGTCAGTGTCTTTGACAAAGCCTGTGATAGACACAAATGAAAGTTTAAATGCATGGTTAGTCTTCTTATTCATCAGATACGACCATTTGTTATAAAACCAAGTGTTATCATCATTTCCCACCCATTGATGTTGAGGCTGTGCGAAGAAATGAATGAGTTTTTGTAATGATAATCTTGAAATTGACAAACAAAAGCATGTATTTCGACTCATCTGAGTCGACTCAGACTCAGTCGAGTTTGATCCAGTTCGAAACCATGAGTCATCCTTCGAGTCACCCAGTTAAAAACCATGGAACAAAGGGTATGATGAAGATGGGGTTTCAAGTACCAGATTGAGAGAGCATCTATAGCAATTTCAGCATTTTTCATGTGTCCTGTTAGTAGAACCAATATAGTGTTATACCATAGCTCCAGGCTGTTAAGATAAAATAGATTATAAGATTAGAAACACAGGTATAAGTGGGCTTATTTGAAGATCGAACCAGGCCTTAACACATAACATTGTTTATATTCAAGATGGGCCCAGCTTTTCTTCTCTCAGGCCCAAAAATCAGGCCGGACCGAACATGCTTAAAAGACTCAATGATTCAGACCGATCGAACATGCTTAAAAGATTGGGTCAAGACCTTGTTAATTCATATATTTTATGTTACCCATGTTTTATTGGTATGGCCTTCATATATTTTATATTTCATAGCAACCTTGTTAATTCTTGGTGTGTTGTGTTTCAAATCTAGCCTGCATATTACAACCTTGGGGTGGTCTATTATGATATGCTGCAATATGATTTGGCTCTTACCTGCTATGAGAAAGCTGCACTACAAAGGCCTATGTATGCTGAAGCATATTGCAACATGGGTATTATATATAAAAACCGTGGGGACTTGGAATCAGCTATTGCTTACTACGAGAGGTAGTCCACTGCTTATCTACTCTCATATTTGTAGTCGTAAATAGTGCATGATTCTTTATGCATTTTGATTGATATTTATCTTTAGTGATGGATGTTCTGCTGTGTCAGGTGTTTGACAGTGTCTCTAAATTTTGAGATTGCCAAGAATAACATGGTAATAGCCTTGATAGACTTAGGAATAAAGGTGGGTTTCATTTCAAGGTCCTACATAGTAAGTTACCGAATATCTCCATATAGCAAGTCGTTGAGCCTAGATGTCGAGAACGAATATCTCCATATAGCAAGTTACTAGATAAATCCCTACAGAAAACAAACCAACAAAAATTTTGGTTAAATCCTCCATTACATTCTCAATTGCATCAGTCCCCTGTTTTTAGTGTATGAGAAAAGTGGACATATAGGAAAAACACCACCAATGGTCCATATGCAACACATGTAAATGGCCCAACCAATGAGTGGATCAAATTGGTTTTTAGGGTAAGGCATGTTGATGGTGAGACCCACCTGATGAATAGCCCTGTCATGCACACATCTACCGCAAAGATAACCCTCAACCTCATGTGAGAAAGCATGCATAACATTTCTCCTTCAAATCATTATGTTCACAGCTATAATAGTAGAGTCACTTTAAGGCTAACTTTGACATTGGTAAGCTTTAAGGAACAAATTAATTGGCAGCTAGACACGCCTCTTAGAAAACATGTGCCCTTCTAAAGGAAAATGTTGCATGCCTATTGGTAATTCCAGATCTTCTTATAAGAAAAGAATTTAGGAACAATTTATTGAAAATCGATCTTTCATTCCATTATAGACTCAAGAAATTGCCACTTACGCATGGCAATAATAGAGAAATGAAATGGTAGAAACATATAAAAGAGAAATGAATACAGTTCATATTTCTAGGCAAAATATACTTTATAGTCAAATAAATGAATAAAGTAGCAAAATTCTTGCTAATTATAACAAAGCAATGGAGAAATGCAACCCATTTGTAAAACAAAATCAAAGATTCCCAAGTCTGAAACTTGGGTCACTAATGGACTCCCAAGCAAACCAAAACCATCTTTTTATAACACCAAAGCTCGTGCATGTGAACTCTCTAAAATATTATAGAATGCTCAACTAAAGTATCTGAGAAAATGATCCTATGTACACCAAAGCTCGGTGTATGTGAGCTCTCGCTATATTCATGATAACGTCCATATTTGATGGGCTTATGATCAAACAATCTAAACCTTTCAGTCTATAAACTTCTGGATGCAATCTATTCATTGGGTGTTGGAATTATAGGTGTCTTGATGCATCAGGAAATTTGAATGGAAAAAAAAAAAAAAAAAAAAAACTGTTTTCAAATCTACGAATCTTTTTTCTCCAAGTAACCCAAGACTACATCTGATCATCTACATGTCTACACATGCAAGAGGCCCTTTTATAATTCTACAACAATGAACTGATCTCAGTTCATCACTGCTCCAATGTACAGTTGGTAATATCGGTGAAAAATGAATCAGACAGTTCAGCTAGAGATGGGTCAATTTTACAGGCCTCATTTCTTCTCCAAGTCTGTGATTTTACAAAAGAGAGAGAGAGAGAGAGAGAGAGAGAGAGAGAGAGAGTTCAAGATGAACTTATTTGGCCCATGCTATATTGTATACAAAAAGAATCATTTTCAATGAGTACTTAGGAGTACCTTTTAATACCTTTAGAAGGTATCACAAGGCATTCTGCTGCAGATGTTATTATCCCCATCACAATAACCATTCTCCTGGTTTCTATTTTACATAGCTTTTGACATCGAGTAAAATACTCCATGCTGCTAAAATAACTCTTAATTTTGAGTGGCTGAGATATCAAATTTCAACCCCTTTCTGTTTCTTTGTATTACTAAGAAATTCTTAAGAATAAATTCCCTATTGTTTGTCAAACCATGGATCCAAACTCATTAAGGTTGTTGTGGCCTCTTGCTAATCTATTAATCGTAAATATGTAATCATACAACTACAAAAATATCACGAAAATAATCTCTTAGGAGAAGAAACAAAAGTGGTCCTTCTATATTTACCTATATGTGGGTGATGACTCTGATTGCTCACAATCTAGCAAATGAATCCCATCAACACCTGGAATTTGCATAGTCAAAAATATTGGCGATATTGATACATTCACGATACTTAGCAATACATCGCCCATACACCATAATTTATTGCCTTCTGCCACGATCGTGAGCTCATAGACAGAAAAAGATGGTGTAACTTTTAGCACAATCTTCTAATAAATTACAAAATGAGGAAAAAAAGGGTCAACTTCAATAACTAATTGGAGAAGAACTTTGATACTCTGGCAATGTGTGTGGAAAATTGGTTACTTGAATCAGACTATTGAAATCATGGGCCTCAACAATCTGTTGAAATCCACCCTCCTTAAATGCATGTTTGAGCTTTGCTAAATCAGACAATGATGTGTTCGGTCGAGTTTCATCATCAATAGAAATTGTAACATGTTTCTCCTTTCCACTCATCGTAGGCCACGCTTTATGAAACAAATATACTAAATGAAAAAACTTGGTTGAAGTGTCTTTACCCATCCAACTCGCTTTCTAAGATTATAGCCCACCCGTTGAATGAACCAGATTTACTTTCATGACATGGTCAAAACCACCTGATGAATAGCATGGATTGCACTTGGACGCTGCAATGGGACAACTGCTTTATGTATAGTGGTCAAAACTACCACTCCTAGCTCTAGATAAGCCAAACCTACATTGAGCATGCAAGTTGGGGCAGGGATTCTTCACTTTGTGAAGAGATGTTCGCATACAAGGTAAAGTTCAAGTTGGATTGGGTTAAGGATTTTCAACCCAACCTAGGTGAGGTTGAGGGTCGACAACCCAACCCCAACCGAACACGACCCAGAGTTCAGGTTGGGCCAATCAGGTTCAAGTTGACCCAACTAAAGTTGTACACTTATGGTGCACACTTCATGGAACTGTATGAAAACACCCATTGTACAAGCATTTCTCAAAATCGTACATCAGTTGGGGACTGAAAGTGGGTAGGCATGCTTTGATGCTCTTCGACATCTGAGAACCACAATAGAAGCCTCTACTAATTCTTTAAACTTCAGCATTCCAACTACCAGAGCAAACATCAAACATGCAACAATGAGGATACCGTCCAAATACACATATAAACCATACAGTAAATACATGTGAATGGGATCTAGATTCACAATTTGATGGTAAGTAAAGCCTCATACACATCATTTATTAGTAGTCATGTTTTGTCTATACCTGCCGTTTATATATTTTTTTCTTCCATAGTTCCATGTGCCATCAAACAATATGCATAAACTAGCTTTGTTTGCCCATACCTGCAAGAATGCACCATATTAAGCCCATTCTTCAAAATAGAGAAACTTGGGAATTAAATAGTAAGAAGAAGAAAAAGAAGAAGTAATGTACCTTGTTATAAGGTATTATTAAAAAGTATAAGGTTACATTAGTGCACTTTATTTCTTACAAGACAATGTTACAAACACAGAACAAGTTAATAATAGCGATTTTTTTTTTCGAAGAGCAACATTGCAACTAATTGTGAACTTGGGTCCTGTTTGGGATGGTGGTGAATCCTGAATCCTTTGGATTCTTTTATCCAAAGAGATTTCAATCTAAAAGATTAGGCATTTGGTTTATCCATAAAGTTTCATGTGGAAGCAGAAACACATTAAGATGGGCGCCTTTTCTAGTTATTTTGCACCGTCTTCCACTCAAAAGGATGGGTTCTTCCAATCTGATTCAAGCAGAGCCGGCTGCGTACTAAACATAATGTTATCACCAATATAATTGGTAGTGCAACAAAAAAGGGGGGGAAAAAAAAAGAGAGAATTTATTTTCTCTTATAGCCACAAGTATGCACATGTTTTAAACCCAGGTGGACTGAGCCATTGGACTAGAACAGCCACCAAATGTTTCAGGTCAAGAAATCCAGTCAGTTAAGTGGATGACTGTTTTTTACTGCTTTTATATTTTTTATATTTTTTTTAAAGCATCAGTCAAAGTTCAATTCCCTACCTCCACTTAAAAATCAAACGGCTGAACCACTACGCCAATGACATATTATTTTTTAGTTCTTTCTATTTTTTAATGACTACAAATAAGAATATTTTTTAGACTACTAAAGCTAAAATGGACAATCCTGCAATCACAGAGCCAATTCAAAGTCGCCACTATTCTCTGGAAATTCTTGCACCATTTAATCACAGATCCAAAACCAAACAAGGAAATTCGAATCCCAGAAAGAAGAAGAAGAAGAAAAACCTCATTAAAATCATTCAAGTTTTCAAAGTCACTCCAATTCTACACAAGTGCATTAACACACATTTGCAGCTCTAGAACCACAAAACCATGTTTAAAAAATAAAATTAAAAAAAAAAAAAAAACAGAAAAAGGGGGCTTTCCATATCTCAGATCATTGATCAGGTGGGCCCTTTGTTGGATTAGGAGATTCTAACCCTTCGATCCTTTGCCGTTTCTTCCTTGAATATGGACTGTTGCTGAAAATTTTCTCTTAAACATTCCAGAATAACATACAATGTTCTTTCTTGTCACACTTGCATGGAACATCCAAGCCATGCAAAGGGTGGTCAACAACATAAAGGTTACAAAGTGCGAAACCCAGAGTAATTAGGTGAGCTACACCATCCAAATCAGTAGACAGCCGTTGGCCTGACTCAATGTACGGATGCAGCCCACTTAGTGGACTGGTCTGATTCTCGCCACTGCCAATCTTTATGTTGTGGCCCACCAGCACCACTCAGATGTTCTAGACAAGTGAGACATTGGCTAGGATAGGAAAATAAATCATCTATACAAATTACAAGTTTACAACTTTCTCAAACCAATCCCCACAATCAAATTCGAAAGCTTAGATAATTAATATTGGAAAGAAATTGCTCCTCGGTATCAATCAACGTTGGAAGAATAGTTGATGTCGCATCATTTTCAGCCCTGACTAGGACAATGTGGTGGCTGAAAAACCCATAAGACTCTCAAACTCATTCCAACTCGTCCGGGGTCACACCGAATTCTCCAACAAGGGCATAAAGGTGGGTTTTATCTGAAAACTGCCACTTCTCATTTCTATGGCTTGGGGAAGGAGGAACAAACAGATTTTGAGGTGTCCATTGCTGTTGCTTAAAGGAAAATATGTTTGTTAACACAAGATGTATGAATATTGTTTACGTTTGCTTGAATTCTTCTCATTTCTGTTTTGCCTGATTTATCTGATTTTCCTAGTTTCTCATGAAATTTTCTGATTTTAATATTTTTGAACTTTTTAAAATTTTCTAGTTTTAGTTCCCTAACTCGCCTGTTTCGAACGAGGACTATCAGGTCTGATGATACAACTCGGTTTTGGACACAGGTGAGTCTGACTTAAATGCTATTTTAATGAACCATTCTAGGCTCCAAATTGAATGACATACTTTTATGCTGGACTTCTGAAGGATGTAACTGTTATATCAGGCCTAGTTTCTCACTATGAATGCTAGGGATTCTCCATAAAATTTGGTCATTTTCCTCTTGATTTCTGATTGTTTGCAATCCAATTCAACCGTGCATTCAGTTGCAAGTTCAAGGTTCAGATCCAGCTACTTGAGGCTTAAGATGCCCAAAATGCTTGTATATGCTTAACATATCAATGGTACCAGATTCTAGTAGGAATCATGTCGATATCTTTTAAAAGAATTCTCTTATCTTGTTATTTGAAATCCCAACAATTTTTGCACTGTTGTCAGTTGTTAGGCCTTCTACATAGACTATGGATGCATTAGTAGTTTAATTTGCGAGGATTCAAAGGATCAATCTGGAATGAAGTCAGAGTTCTGAATTCTCATCTTTTGGGAAATCTGGCTGGAGATAAATAGGACTTTGACAACAAAAAAAGAAGATACTCAACTAAGTCTACCATTGTTTGGGTTTTTGCTTGTTTGAACGAAACTGTATGCTTGGAACTTAGGAATTAGGACATCGGAAAAGATATTGCTGATTTCCTTGGTTTATATGATTATTTGTAATGATCAAATATGAGTCTCTAGAAAATGAATTGGTCCAAACCCTGGCCAAGAATTTCTAAAATCAATGTAGATTGAGCTACTAAGGAAATCTTGGAACACATTTGGGTGGTGTGCAGAGAAATTGCGAAGGGATGCTCTCACTTACTTCTCATAAGCTCTAGGAATTTGTTAGAATTCTCAAGCCGCGATTGCCACACTTATGGGAGAGTTCTTGCTGTGGATATTAACAGTCACAGGATTCATTTAGAATCTGATACACTTTCTGTTGTCTCCATCATTCAAGGAAGAATTAGTTCCATCAGCGCCTCAATCTTATAAGGAAACATATTGCTTACATGCTTTGCCCTTTCTCGAGGATAATCAGCCATGTCTTTAAAGAAATTAACTATTTTGCATTTGCTCTATCTAGCATGGGTGCAGATTCTAAAGAAGAAAATGCCGCTGCCTCCGTGGTTTGATACTATAAAGGAAAAAGGTGTAGTTAGGAAGATTAGATTTAGGAAAGCAAGGTTGATTTTTGTAGAGTAATCTTGTGAATTCCCTGTTGTTCCGAGGTTTATCTGGAGTTAATCATATACAGGCTGTTTTTGGTATTAATACTCTTATCTACAAAATAAATAAATAAATAAATAGAAATAAAAACATTGAACTGAGCATGCTAGAAGGACTGGAAAACACTAACTTGCTTAAGAAAAAAAAAAACACACACACACATAGCATATAGTCCAAACATTTCCAGGAAACACCATATAATTGACGATGATGCATTTGTTGTATTGGAGCTGTTGTAATGTAGGTGAAGGGAATTGAAATGTGATAAGAGGTGTGTAGGGATGTGGCCGTTGGTTGGTGATCCATTCCCCTATATATATGGAGCTACTTCAAGGCATAGTTCAAAAACTCACTGACCCGACTTGCAACTCAGCCAAGTCAACTCAACTCCATTCAAGTTTCGAGTCAACCCAAGACAGCTGGAAATCAAAGTTGAGTCGAGTTTTGGGGTTTTTGAAACTATGCTTTGAAGAATGTAAGTAGACAAAATTCCACTCATCTCCACTACTTGAAGCTTAAAGTTTCTATGTAATTGAAGAGAACTTACTTTATCTAATTAAGAGAATTTAGTTATCAGGATAATTAATCTTAATTATAAAGAGAATTCAGTTCTAAGCACAGGTGATGGAAATTACATTACAATATCGAGGGCCTGTTTGGATATATCGAGGGCCTGTTTTTGAAACCTAAAGGAAAGGTGATACACAGTACTTAAATAGTTAATCGAAAGAGGGTACCCCAGGTCTAGCCAGCATATTTGCTTTGCGTGTGAGGGCCTATTTGTTTACCAATCGTGGTTGAAGCATTTCTTCAAATATATAGGGGGCCATGGACAGCGGCGGACATGGCTGCCGCTACCATGGATGCTGCCCAATTTCTAGCCATCAAAAGAGGAAAATAGAGAGAAAGAGAGAGTACCTTCAAGTGCCTTCTCAGATTTCTTCTATTCTCTTCACCGTTGATAACCACGTTGGTAGGTTACCAGGCCTACTCGATCTGTAGTTGTAGATCTGATCTAAGAACCCTAAGAATGAGAAGAAAGGAAGAGAAATAAGAGAGAGAATGAGATTTGGAGATTGGAGATGGAAAGTTCCAAATCAAGGATGGGAGAAGCGCAGGAGATGAGAGGGAGAGATGAGAAAGGGAGTGCTACCAGAAAACTGTAAAACTGCCTATCGTGACTCGTATTCTAAAGTTATCTGCTTTGGGTAATTTGATAGATTCTAAAAATGATTCAGCCATCAGTAAGGTTGTTCAACAACTTGGCTTTGAGCCATGCACCATCCATGTTAGGGCCCACTTGATGGACTTCCTGATTCATACACCCCTGCCACATATAGACTGGCCCTATGTCGCCAGTTCATGTGGGAAGAGAAAATGACTTTGGATTCCTTTTTTACTAGAATAAGACTTGATTGAATCTAGATAATAAAGTGCATCTGAAGTTTAATGTTTTTAGTTCTTTAAACAAAGAAAAAGGTAAGAAGGACAAAGCAAAAAAGACATCCCAATTTGGTTTCTTGTTTGAATGAATTAAGATCGACTTGAGGGATATTTTCATGAACTTTGCAGCATGTTCTGTAAGAAGACAGATTCGGAATAGGAAATTCAGTTGAGAGAGACTCTTTGGGCTTGGAATTTCATGTGCTTTTGGTCAGTTAGTTCAGCGACTGTCAACATCTATAAAAATGGTTGCAAAAGGCGTGCTAAAAGAACATCTGATGCTTGTGGCAAATAGCATGACATGCAAGTGAAAATCTTATTGGTTTCAATACTACTGGCCACAAGGCCCTGTTTCATTCTTTGAATGTTCAAGTCCCATTTATAGCAGCCACATTATTTAGGCCAATTAAATGTTTTGAGAGAGCAGCTGAAAGGTGTCACACAGATTCACTATCCAGTATAGTTGCATCATGTTCTTGGGGTAAACATGTCGCCGTTGGCACAGGAACACCTTTTCAGATTATGTGGAGCAAGAAAGAGGTGACATCAAATCTAGATGTTGTAACAGATGATTATGATTTCCTCCATTTGGTAAGCACTATTTCTAGTGAAAAAGAAGTAAGCAATGAATGTCTAGGTGCAGATGTTGATGATCTTTACGAGGAAAATGGAAACATGGAGTTTTGTCCTTCATCGGAGCTCAACTCAACCTATAAAATGGATATCAAATGGTTGGGGTGGCTGGGATGTTGATAAACATCCCAATTCAAGCAAAAATGATATAACACCATCCAAAACAAGTGTTAGGTCTAGTTGGGATACTAATAAAATGGAAACACAGGCAACTCAACCTATCCAATCATCAGAGTTGCCCGGAACTAGTTCTTGGAATAGTATCGGAGATGTGAAAAAGAAGCACCATACGCAATCAGATCACTAATGCTTGGGGTGGCTGGGGCGGTAATAGAGTGGGAGATGCGGAAAAGATGCACCAGACGCAAGCAGATCAGCCTAATGCTCACGGTGGCTGGGACAATAATAGTATGGGAGATGCGAAAAAGCACCAGATACAGTCAGATCAGTCTAATGCAGACAAACGAATCTAAAAGACCAACAGCAAAGGAGTGTCCTGGATTTAATTCTTAGAATAGAACGAAAATGCAAAAGAAGCAGCCCATTCAATCTGATCAATCTACTCCCTGGGGAAGTTGGAAATCAAATGATGCAGGAAATGAGAGGGTTGAAGATGCTAAATCCCAAGATGTAAATTGTTGGAACTAACCGAATGATTCATCTGCCAAACCACATGTTTGGGATAAGGACAAGATGCACGGTCAATGTAATTCTGTCTGGTGTAGTCAAAGCCCAAAGGGTACCCATACAGAGAGATCATAATATAATGGATATAGAGAGGGAGAGAAGATATCTAAAATTGACATCTTATTATATTAGAGAAAATAAAAAATGTAAGTTCATAATATAATGGATATAGACTAAAAATAGTGCACTAAAATGTTTTTGGGATCAATACCCATAAAGGTCATTGAACAAGAATCTTAAAGAATTTGTTCAACCTAGCAATCATTGGTAAACGCAACAAATTGTCATGTTGTTCAGCCTACCTGTAAGATGATATAAGTTCATATCCACCTCACTACAACAAAAATGGCCTTGTGGCTAGAAATGAACAATCAACCAAACCATATACAAGAATTCCAGGACATGACAGTATATTCATATATATTTACAGATTTTAATGCATGGATTGTGACATCTTTGGAAGAATAATGGAAAGCTACTTTGTGTGTGCGTGTGCTTTTGGAAATTCATGAGAACCTATTTTCCTCACCCATGAGAACGTGTTGATGTCTGCAGTTTCATGGCGGCTTGTTAATCTTCTCTCTTTGCCCTCCCCATATGCAGAAATGTCCATGCATAGGCCTTACATGATAGCAAACACAGCTTGCAATCAAGAAATCCACGTCCCAACATTCATGCTGCTTTATTCTTATTGACCATTACATTTGAAATAGGGAAAGTACATAGATCAATTTCACTTACAATCAAACAGAGCGTGGGCCATGTCGACTATGTCAAGTGACCTGAAAATTAGTCAAGTGACTTGAAGATTAGTCGAGTGACATGAAGATTAACATTGTATGTAAAATAAAATGGAAGAAAATGACACAACTCACCTTGATGCCCTTTTCCCTCCTCCTTTACCCGGGCTTGGGACCGGCAATGCAAGAAGTTGCATTGGCGGAGTTAAAAAAGGGCTTAAGCTCCATTTGGTTTGAGCAAAAATTATATTCATAAAGATTGATGTGATGACCAAATAGAGCCTAAGACTTATATGCAAATTTACTAAAAGGTATGATAGGAACTCTTACTCTACAAATATGATGACTAAGTGACCACATGTAAAAAAAAAAAAAAAAAAAAAAAAAAAAAAAACGAAAGAGATTAAATTAAAGACATACAAATGCAAAATTCAAATCACAAATCATAATCCTATAAAATTGTTTAAATGTGTTTAACTCAATCCAAAAGTCTGAAACCACGGATCCCTACTACCCCCACTTACAAAAGAAGTTTACAGTTCCAAATACTCAATAAAAACTTCTCTCATGTAGTCATCATCCATTTCTGTCTGTAACCTATAAAAAATAACAAAAATAAATCAATTACGATTCACAATCTCATACAATAAGTTCTATTGCTTAAAAATAAAAAATTAAAAGCTTACCATACATAAAGTTGTGGGCCAAGCAATACTCCTTCCAATTGCATCCATAATTGTTTTATATCGTCCATGGGTCCTTATCAATTCCTCATCATGTACTATTGCCACTTGAACAGATACTTCCCAGAAACTAACTCCAAGTTTTTGCCCCCCTACTTTTGTCAATGGATCCGTGCTCAAAACGGTTCCTTTAGCTACAGTATCCCCAGGCCTTACAATACTCTTAAGAAGAACTTGAGTCACATTAGTGCAACTCGTAAAATTCCCCTTATTCACCAAGTCTCTCTACAAATGATAAATCAATGTCAATCATCGTATACAGCTTGAACTATGTATAATTGAAAACATATTACACATAAAAATATATATACATGTATATATTATAATTACCTGAGGGGTTGGAACCAAGTGGCTTGATGATGAGGAGGGTTGGTTCAAGTTGGGATTAGCTGAAACACCTAATAATGTAGCTAGATTAATGCTTGGATTCGTTATGGCAGCCATAAATGTTGTCACAGTTTCTCTTAGTGAAGATATCTGAGCATCTCTTTCAGCCATAGTTTCTCTTAGGGAAGATATTTCAGTATGCAATTCCTCATATTGTTCATCTCTCTTCTGAGCATTGGAGGTCATCCATTGGGACTGGACACTGTGGGATGTTGTGCCCCATATATTAGAAGGAGAGGGACCTAACCCGTAAGTGCGGACACGGCCATGTCGTTCATCACCCATGACTTCCGAGAATATATCTTTCCTCGCAAAGGTCTTTGCTCGTGAAGGCTCATGGCCGTCATTGCAAGTTCGTTCATTTAATTGTTCCTACAATTAAAAATCACCAATTTAGATTTTATATTGCTAAAAGATTAAACAAAATAAGAAGATACATGTACATACCATTGCTCTTGCTGAGGCCTCATCCACAGGCATCCCATTCTTGCGTTTATGTGTCAACAAGAACATATCTACTCGGGTCAACTCCTCCCCATTGGCCCTCTTCTTTCTCTACCATTATTTAAATAAGTTATATATGAGAAATAGATTAACATCAAATTATTATGTGATTAATAATAAATTACCTCTTCTTCACGTATTCGCGTAAAGCTCTTGGTGCCTACAGCATGGCCGATGCGTTGTTTTCTCCGATTTTTCATATTTATCTTATTACGGGCCTAAAATGTGACACATCAACAGAGTAATTTATGAAATTTTAGCCTACGACAGTTGTGTAATTTCATAACGTGAAGGTTTCAGTAGCTACTCATCACATACCTTTCCCTCTTCAGAGTTCCAAAACTCAATAAGGGCCTTCCACTGATCCATATGGACACGCTTATTGAGGTTTACTAGCCGTGCCTCATCATTATCATGAGGCGAGTAGTGGATTTCTTCAGTTCGCACTTCCAGTCCCTCCATTTTTTACCAATCGACATTAACACCCAAGATTTAATCTCTTTGTCAAACTGAAACTTGGACTGCATCACATGAACAAAGTAGACAATCACATATTGAACAAAAAATAAATAATAAAATACATAAAACAAATCACCATTACCATGACAAGTTCGTACATATCATCCTTCTTCTCGTTTGGGACTACCCTCCAATTAGAATATGTAAGGGGTGCGTAATCCCCATTACGTGCTATTGTCCCCAAAAAGTTTGTCAGCTTGCTAACATTTTCATTAACAGGTTTCCCTAGATTGTTGGTGGTAATAAAAATGTGTTGCCCTTCACGCATCTTCCAAACTTGATGGCATCGTGTGGGGCCTCGACTCCTCTTCGTGAACAACAAATCTGTTGAAAAAAAAATGCACATAAATAATATGCAGACTTGTATGTATAGTTCGTTAGCAAAAAATACAATAAAATTTTAAGGATATTAGAACTAATGCATAACATACCACTAGAAGCATCCTCTAATGAATCAACTGTCTGGTGTGGATCCTGATGCAAACTCTGGGAGAGACCTGCCGTAGGCAGGGGAAGCTGGGGATGAGAAGGACCCGCTATAGACTCGGGCAACAAAGGCTGGATTGGACCTGATGTAGCCGAGGAAGGCTTATGCTGGGAGGGACCAGCTATAGGCTGATGCTGGGAGGGACCCACATCAGTCTCGGGTAGCCGAGGCTGATTGATGCCACCAGTCATAAGGCTTATCGGTAGCCTAGTCGTGCGTTTAGAACGAGCACGTTTCATATCTTAAGAAGAACCTGAGTCACATTAGCGAACAGATGCATGTTGATAAGATGATTCAATTTTGAATAAATAAATAACAGAACCATATGAAAAAAGACATTTTAATTTTTATTTCATACATTAGGAAAACATGGTACTTAAGAAATCAATTATTGTTCAAAATGTCATCTTCAATGGGATTAGATAACTCAGTATCATCTATTTGTTCTTCTACCATCGGCTGGGTGGGTGGTAAATACGTGACAACTGTTGTACCATCGACATCTGTCCTTTCCCAGCTAACAGTGTCATCACTCGAGTCCTCCAAACATTGATCATCGCAGGGCAACATGCCTAAGAATGTATCAACATCATCTGTAGACTCTTGCCCATGCATCTCAAATAAGTCTCTAGGTTTCGTCCTCACTACAACATGCCAATCCTTCTCAATGAGGTCTTGTACATAAAACACCTGCTCAGCTTGAGATGCAAAGACAAACGGTTCATTAGACAAATGTTGACCTGTATGGCATAATCGTTTCAAATTCATAAGCGTGAACCCCAACCCATCATTCTTAACACCCCTGCCTTGAGATCGAACATCAACCCAATCACACCTAAATAATACAACCTTCCGAGTACCACAATATTCCATTTCTATAATGTCTGCCAATACACCATAGTATGTTACGTCTCCTGCAATAGGATTTCTATCATTAGCACTTGCGAAGCTCGATGTCTTTGCAGTCACAACAACTCCACTATGTTGAGTTTTTCTTTTTTTCTCACGATCCTTGGTGTGAAATCTGAAGCCGTTTACAATAAAACCCTTATATCTTCTTGCCATACTAGGACCCCGAGCTAGCCATCTAAGGTCTTCTGAAACCTGCTCATTCCTTTCATGGCGCAACTGTTCATCCTAATTGGATACCAAAAATATTCATTCAAAAGCTCATGTTTGAATAATAAAAAATTTTTAAAAAAACATACACATGTCCTTAAACTTATCAAATCAACTACTTACACGATCACTAAACCATTTATAAAATGTATCATTGTGAATGCGTTCTATGTCCCTTGGCCGTGCGCGACGATTCATCCGCTTAACAACATTCATATGTTCTCTGTAAAAAGTTATTAGTTTTAACAAAATAAAAAAATAAAATAAAAGAGTAAATTTATCTATGTATAAATTAAGTCATATAGTTGGCTTACTCAAGAAATGGGCTAAGTTCATGGCAGTTAAACAGGACATATCGATGTGCCTGTGCAGATGTAATGTTATCCAGTACACAATCCTCAGACTTTCCTAATGCACGACTTACTAGTGGGAAAATAGAGGATTGTTCTTCTATAACAGTGTTACCATAGTCATCATTCCGTATTGGCCGATTGAACCTTGTCTCTGTACCATGAAGGTACCTCGAGCAGAATGTTAAGCATTCTTCTGCCAAGTACCCTTCCGCAATTGATCCCCCGGGCCGACTTCTATTACGCACATACGACTTTAATCTGAGTAGATATCTGTGATCACCAATATTAAAAAGTTAAAAAAATATATGTTCGATTAGCATGACTAGCATAACATGGCAAATAATTTTAATTTCTAAACATTAACACGCACCTCTCAATGGGGTACATCCATCGATATTGTACCGGTCCAGCTATTTTTGCCTCGCCTACTAAATGAATGGTCAAATGCACCATAATATCAAAAAATGCTGGTGGAAAGATCTTTTCTAAATGGCAAAGTGTTAGCACAATTCGATATTCCAATCGGTCAAAGTCTCTTACTCGACCAACTTTGGAACATAATTCTCTAAAGAATTTGTTCAATTCAAGTAAGAATGAGGTTATGTTCTTAGGTAATGTTGTTCGTATCGCAATTGGAAGTAGTTGTTGCATCATGATATGACAGTCGTGGCTCTTGAGTCCTAAAATTTTTCGCTCTTTGAGATGCACACAACGTGAAATATTGGCTGCATAACCATCTGAAACTTTCACCCGCTTTAAGATTTTGCAAAAATCATTGTTCTCACTTGGTGACATAGTAAAGCATGCAGGTGGCAAATATGTCTTGTTAAATGAAAGTTGTTTTGGGTGTAATATTTGTCTTATACCCATATCTTGTAGGTCAAGACATGCCTTTACACTATCCTTTGTTTTCTCTGCAATATTCAACAGCGTCGCAAGCACATTGTCACATACATTCTTTTCAATATGCATCACGTCCAAATTATGACGCAATAGATTATGCTCCCAATATGGCAAATCAAAGAAAATACTCTTCTTTTTCCAGTTATATCTTTCTTCCTCATTGTCTTCTCGTCTTCTCTTATGCCCATGACTGTAGGCCTACAGTCTTCTTCCCAAAGGTGACATTAATTCGCTACAACTGGGCCAACACATTAGAACCAAATAGTGGAGTTGGTGCCTCGCCAAATTCTTCTGTGCCATCAAAGGATCTGCTATCAGTTCTAAACTTATAATCATGTTCTAAAAATCGACGATGACCCATATAACAAAACTTTCGACCATGTTTTAACCATTTAGACAAAGTGTCCTTATTACAGCAAGGACAAGCGAGACGTCCTTTAGTGCTTCATCCAAACAAGTTTGCATATGCAGGGAAGTCATTGATAGTCCACAACAATGACACACGTAATCGAAACATCTCATTGCTTGAGGCATCATAAGTGTCTGCGCCAACCTCCCACAATTCCTTTAACTCATCTATCAAAGGTTGCATATACACGTCAATGTCATTACCGGGTCCATAAGGGCCAGGAATAAGTAAGGACAACATGAGATTAGGTTGCTTCATATACATCCATGGTGGTAAGTTATATGGTATCAGAATAACAGGCCATGTGCTGTGAGCAATACTCATTATTCTGAATGGATTGAAACCGTCAGCTGCTAACCCAAGTCTAACATTACGACCGTTCGAAGAAAAGTTTGGGTGGTTGTGGTCAAAAGTTTTCCACGCTGGGGAATTAGCAGGATGCCTTAATATTCCATCGTCGGTGCGTCCTACTTCATGCCATTTCATAGAGGAAGCTGTTTTTGATGACATAAACAACCTTTGAAGCCTTGGTTTCAAGGGAAAATGACGCAATATCTTAGCTAAAATTTTTCGATCCTTTGCAGAGGAAGAAGATCCCTCATCATCTGATTGATGTTCAACCATTTTCCATCTAGAAGTACCACATATAGCACATGATTGCTCATTGATGGCCTCCTTCCAGTACAACATACAATCATTGGGACATGCATCAATTTTGTTATATTTGAGCCCTAACTCCCTAATAATCTTCTTAGTTTCAAAGAAAGACTTTGGCAACATTTCACCCTCGGGAAGAGCCTCCTTCAACAATTCAAGTAACATAGTGAATGATTTATCACTCCATCCACCAAGGCACTTTATGTGATATAGTTTCACAACGAAAGAAAGCTTAGTGAATTTCTTACAACCTAGGTACAATTCCTGATCAGCATCTTCTACCAATTTGAAAAATTGTTGTGCTTCAGTATTCTGCCCCTGTGTAAGTCCGTATGGCGTGTGGCCCTCATCACTCTCTTCACCACTTAGATTTGAAATACCGAACACATCATGTAACAATCCGTGCATATCATCATGTGGATTTGAATCATCGCCTACGACATTTGTGGTAGCAGGCATGGAAGCAGACGTAACTTCCCCATAGAAACGCCAGTAGGTGTAACTTGTATTAAATCCGTCACACATGATATGATCATATGCTACTTCTCGAGACACCCAGAAGCTATTGTTACAGTTCTTACATGGACATCGGATCCTCCCTCTATTACTTGCATTTGCAAATGCAAAATCTATAAATTTCACAGCTCCATTTAAGTATGTATTGCTCACCCTAAATCAAACAATGAAATTAGAGGACATGTCAAAAGAACGTATCTTGACCACTAAGCCACAACAACTAAAATGAAAAGTTTCTAAATGGGTACCTCGGCAGATGAATCCAACTCTTATCCATAAGTATCTTCCTTAGCCACTCGGACAAGTTAGTGAAAATAAACTCTAGGCCTGACAAAGCTTCCTACTATAATTTAAACCAGCCCCATTATCATCCGTTCATTTGCAAAGGAAGCCAAGTTACAATAATAACATGTCCCCCTAAAAAATAAATCCTCCAGGGTATATATATATATATATATATATATATATATATATATATATATATATATATATATATATATATTCTCAATCGCAAGTATATTTATCATCCAACCAACTATTAATAAAGCAATAAAAATATTATTAAGCAAGATCATTTAACAACTATAAATTGTAATTAGATGTTTAACAACTCATTTGATCTATTCATGTAAATAAGTCCTACTTCCTCATGAATGTCACAAAGAAATCAATGTTATATAGCAAAATTTCTACATGCTTTACATTTTCAAGTCATGATGAGCATTAGTCAAACATATTTCAGCTCATGACAAAGCCTAACACAACTAGCTATGATAAAGGCTTAAGCTTAGATGATCATGACGACTTAGAAAATAAATAAATAAAAATAAATCAACAAGTAGTACAATCAACAAGCAGTACATTCATCATTAAGTAGCAATTTCTAACACAACAAGGAATACCCATGTCCATAGCTAGTTGAAAAAAAAAAAAAAAAAAAAAAACTGGTCTTTGCTATTTTTATGTGGGGACTGGATGTTAACATCTAGATGATGGGATCAAGGGATAATATGCCCTTCACTCAATGGTTTAATCATTTTCAAACGGGTTCATCCAAACATGACATCAATATTCTATAGAAAAATTAAGCTACTTCCTATTAAATAAGCTAGGTCCATAGCAGGTCCATTTTAAAAATTCCAGATTGGCTGGAAAACATGATTATTTCTATGGTGAAGAATCATGAACTGCATAGTCTTATGCATCGCGGTTAAATTGCAGACCTATCATGGATATAGCATGGCCTAACAATCATTTAACTGATAAAATAGACAAAGGGCCTCTGTTTTAGAGAAAACCCAAATCAAACCACTTGAAAATATGTTGGGGAACACAATAGTTAACAAAAATGCGTAGCCAAAAAAAAAAAACGACTTGATGGGTGGGATGAAATTAAACACTCTCCTTGCATTTGCCATCCTATGAAAATATGCAATGTTACCATCACCTTCCTTAAACCATCTATTCTTTAGTCTTTGACTCTTTACATTTAAATGCAAACCATCCCCTTTAACCATCGTTTTCTAAGCCATTGAAAGGATGTTACAATCTTGAACTTTGAGGATATTATGTATTCACATTCAAGCCCATAATACAAATGATTTCAATCATTCCCAAATTATCCTTGACCCAACAGTTCACATAGCACACCTGTATGTTGAGTTAGATTGTTTGCTGTCCATTGATTCTAATAGCATGGCTGCTCATTCTAAGGTTTCAAAGTGTTATGAGGGTTTCAATGTTCCATTTGTTTTCTCTCCTCTCAAAGATATTCTCAAATGATATCAATATGTTTAATCCCCTACCAGGTTCAATGTTATAATTGTTTGTTTTCTCAAATGATAACGATATGTTTAATCCTCTAACAAGTTTAATATTAAAACTGTTTTCACCATTTGCAAACTGTTGTGATCTATGGGAAATGTCAGGCGGTATTATCTCAACCTTCTGGAGAGTGCACAAGGCTGAAAGAGAGATGCTCTTTAAGGAGGAAGGGAGACTAAGAGTGCAATTCTATTTTGGCCTTCTTCATCAATCATTTTAGAGTCAGCCATGGGAGGCTGATGGTTTTGTTTCTAGATATATTTCTTTCTGTTTGGAGAAGACAATGACAGCAACGGCAGCAAAGCAGTGGCAGATTACTAAAGTTTAACTTTTATACTATATGGGTCATTGAAAAGGATCTTGACCGAATAACTAAAGTTTTAAAGTATCGTACAGCAATTTGGGAAGTATTTTAGCCTTCACAACTCACACCCATCACTATAATGCAAGCAGTAGCACTTAATATACTAACTCCCGAAGCCTGAGGTAATGGCATTATAATATTTTATCCTCGCATTTTTGTTATTTCAAGTAGGGCACATCATGATTCAATGATGCCAGTTGTTGATCTGTTGGAATCAAGTGTAGACAGGTTGTGCCCCAAAAGTATCCCAAATTAAATAGTTTATTTTCATAACACGTAACCATATATATTTGCATTGACGGTCAGAAAATGCCATGCACATATTTGGCTAATGGTTCTAATATTTCAACCCAAGAGTATTTTTGTCCATAGATTGACTTGCTCACTATTTAGCCAAAGGTATCTACATGGTGGAAACATAGTTTAGAAACTCGAAAGTTTGTTGAGGCAAGTCTGCTAGAAAAACTTTGGTTACTCGAAAATGCATGATAAACACTCAAAATGAAAATTTCTAATTTGGTCATCAATAATTTGCTCAGCAATTTAGTCATCAAAATTTCTGTGTAACTATGACATGCGTACAATTAAAGAAAGCACCAATTTTTTTTAAATGTTGGCTAAGTATCATAGAAATTTAACTCAATAATATGAGGATTGATAAACCCACATGCATGTACAAGAAAGCACATACGCACCTTAACACATGTGGGATCCAAACTATCCATTAGGTTGAGCCCAACATGTAGATACTACTTCAAAAGAAGTAAGCCAAGCCCACTCAAATTGGTCACAATGTCAAAATAATTTCTGCATTTTTCTTTTCCATCCATTTAATTTATAAATTGTAGCTCACAGGATCAATGCAATCATCCAACATACCAAAAAGGGCATTGTAGCTCATGGGATCAAAGAAATCATCCATTTAATTTATAAATTGTAGCTCCACATTACTCAGCCCTGTGGAGTAAATTTTTTTACTAGTTGATCAGCATCAAGTGGATAATGAGGGTGGGCCTCAGGGAAACATTCCTTAGTTGGAACAAGGATCTTTTTACATCTTATGAAAGGCTCAAGTGGAGGATACTTCCCTTAGCTCTTTGTTGGAACCTATGTTTTAAATAGCAATAGCATGTTGTGTAGCATTCAGCCCTCTATAAGCACGTAACATAAGTTACACAATACTTCAAATTTTTAAATTTTAAATAGGATTAAATAATAGAAGAAAAAACCAAAAATAAAATTGCAGACATGATTGTTTCTATGGTGGAGAATCATGAACTGCAAAGTCTTATGCATAGCAATTAAATTGCAGACCTATCATGGATATAGCAAGGCCTAACAATCATTTAACTGATAAAATAGACAAAAGGGCCTCTGTTTGAGAGAAAACCCAAATCAAACCACTTGAAAATAAAAATTTAAAAATAAAACAAACCTCTGTTTTGCAGCCTCACAACTTTCTGTGACCAGCTATAGTCCTTCATTATGGTGTAGAGAACACACAAAATAGTCACTTAAATACATCCAGACAAATCACAGTAGCACTTCTCTAACATTCAAATTTTCAAAACCGAATTCAGCCAAAAGGGAATCAAAGTAAACTAAATCAGACTTTGTTACTAAAAATCCAACAACATACGAATTCAGCCAAACCCATCACAGAAACATTACTCAAACTTTTTTTTTAAATAATAATAATAATAAAATTTCCAAAAATAAAATCTTTTGAATTTCCAATCAGCTACACCAAAAATCAGTTTAAAACAGTAGTTGAGAAATCGCAGGTGTTTTTCCCTACAGGTTATGGAAATGCTTTACACAGGTCCACGTGAAACAATTTGAGAATAGGGCTACAACATCATTATAGATTCTTGAACACAGTAAATATCCTCTTGAGGCTAAACCTTTGTAACAATACTACAAATGAAGCCAACTACTACATTCATTAAAACAAAGAAAAATCATATCAAAAATCAAATGATTAAAGATGGACATCAAAAGGATTAATTTGTTGTTACCAGTCCTGTTACATATTGCAAAACCAAAAACCACTGCCAAGAGGACTCAGACCTTTCCGAACTGTCACTCTCTTTCCAATATGCTAGCTTCTCACAACCATTTAATTCTCACCTCAAGGAAAAAGATGATGAGTTTGCAAAAGCCCTTCCTAATGAGGTGGATCTATGTTAATTGTTCCCCTCCCATATATCAGGTTAGTCCACTCATGGATGGGCGAAAAAAGTATGAAAGAAACAGAGAGATTAAATGTACAACAGTGGTACAAGTTATTGGTTGAAGCATTTCTTCAAACAACTAACCTGCATTTGTCAGCGGCCATGGACAACGGGGGATATGGCTGTCGCTGCTTGATAATCGAAAGGGGAAGTGAGAGAGAGAGGGAGATGAAGGGAGAGAGATCGAGAGAGAGTACCTTCGATTTTATCTTCTTTCTTCAATTTTCTTCGATTGTTGGAGAGAGATCGATGAAGGAACAACACGTTGAAGAAAACGAGGGGGAGAGAGAGAGAGAGAGAGAAGAGAGACTTTCGGGATTTGGGGATGGGGCGGGCGATTTGGGAGAGAGGAGGGAAGAAGGGTTTTTGGGAGAGAGCGGGTGCGATTTGGGAGAGGAGGGATGGCGCGAATTGGGAGAGAGCGGGCGTGATTCGGAGATGCGGTGATTTGGGAGAGGAGGGAAAAAAGGGTTTTGCAGAGAGCGGGTGCGATTTGGGGATGAAATTCGGGAGGGAAAAGAATTTTTTTTTTAATTCCAGTGGCGATGGCTTATCCGTACACGGGAGGCCGCATAAAAACGCCGCACATTTTCCTTCTACACGGGTGTTTCGTTGGGGCCGCCAGTGAGAGTGCGCCGCTGATATGAAAATTTTTTGTAGTGGATACAACACATACATCATAGTGGGCCCTCAGAACATGGTGACGTCACTACAGTTGCTAGACTCACTACTGCCGAGTTCAGTAGCTAATCCGCCTCTGACCTGACCCAATAGATTTGACTGACATGTGTTCCATGGGTTGATGGCTCTACTACATGACAGCTCTACCAGCTCTACTGAGGCATCTTCCCTTTCATCTCACCTGAGCCGATTTCTCGTGGCAGGGGCTGTGGGACCCACCCTGATGTATGTGTCTTTTAATTAAAAAAAAAACTTATTAACATTATTCATTTATTTTTCCACCTCATTTTACAGCATGAGCATGAGCATGAGCGGAGAGCAAAGTAAATCCAAAACTCAAGTGGACACTACCACATACTACTAACAAACCCTAGAAATCATGACATCCGCAGTTAAACCTTTTTAGGGCCACCTGTGATGTTTATAAAACACAAATATCAGCTTGATCCAAAACTTTTGTGGCCCTTATGAAGTTTTTAATGGTGGGATTCAATCACTACTATTTCATGCGGGGCAGTCCACTTAAGTCTGCCCTGAAATGAGTCGGCAAAGTGGATTGACAGTACAAATAAAACTCATACATCACAATGGCCTCCACAGCCCTTGCCACTACCAGTCAATCTGAAATGGATTACCACTCACCCCTAGGATGGACTCGATCTAGGTCCTTGTGAGGCCCATCATCATGTATAGGTTTTATACAAATCATCCATCTATTTTGTTAGCTCATTTTATGATATGAGACCAAAAATGAGGTATATCTAAGGCTCAAGTAAACTACATTGTATGGATTAAATGCTCGCCAATAAAAACTTCTTAGGAGCCATAGAAGTTTTGACGAAGCTGATATTTGTGTTCTCCCTTCATCTACGTCTCTATGACATTATGAACATGTTAGATAGAAAATAAACATCACAATACGCCCTAGAAACATTTCAATAGTAGGTATCATTATCACCACCCTTAGTGTGGTCGACTTAAGCCTTAGATCAACCTCTTTTTTGGGCTCATACCCTAAATGATTTAGAAAAATGGATGGGCGACATGGATAAAAATCGTACATCATGGAAGGCCCAATAGAGCCCCTGCCTGGATCAAGTGCTTCCCCAAAAATGCACTTCCCTATCTTTGATCCCACCTAACATAGAAACACATGTGATTGGCCATAAGCAGATGCACAATACGATTGACCCCTCCAATGTTAAAATTGAGTGCCTTTATTCTATGTTGAAATTGGAGTTCTCAATCGATTGACCACTCAGTTTGATTGACCGAAATTTCACAAATTTCCTAGTTTGCTTGCTAAACACTTTTGAGCATGTTCAATCGATCAAACACGGAGGCTTGATCGATCGAGGGGTGCACGATCGATGTCGATCGATCAAAGCTTAGATCGATGACACGCTCAGTTTTGCATAATCGAGCGATTTGTTTCCTATTCCAGGTGTAACACTATATATATATATATATATATATTGTTACGGGATTATGGTATAACAAGGAGAGAAAAATCGTTTCTAGGGTTTGAAAGTGAGGTAACTAGGGTTTTCTCATACATAAGTTCATTTATTCTCTTGTACTTTCATTTTCATAATGGATGGCTTGTCGCTTTGTGCCATGGTTTTTCCTACAAGGGGTTTTCATGTAAAATCGTGTGTTCTCTGTGTTGCATTGTTTGCATTTGTCTTTTGCTTATTTGATTCTACTCGGGGTTTGCTTCTGTATCTCTCAACAAGTGGTATCAGAGATATATGTTGGGATTTAAGTTTGAATATGAAACATGTTGATGATGGCATCGAACGTGAAGTGTATCTTCACTAGGAAAAAAACTTTAAACTATGGAAGGTGAAGATGAGAGGCCTTCTAGTTTAGCAAGGATTGCAACATGCACTCATTCGTACAACAAAGCATCTTACAACCATGAACGATAAAGAGTGGGAGGAACTTAATCAAAGGGTGATTACCTTGATTTAATTATATTTGGTGGATGATGTCCTTTATAATATCTTTAATCAGAAGACCACCACAGGGCTTTGGATGAAGTTAGAAAGTTTATACATGACAAAATCTCTTAGTAATTGTCTTTATCTGAAGAAACAATTCTATAATCTGAAGATGGTAAAATGGTTGAATCTTAATGAACACATTAGTACGTTTAATTAATAACTTTGTAAGTTGACAAGTGTGGAGGTGAAGATTGACGAAGAAGACCAAGCCCCAATCCTGTTGAATTGTCTTCAAGTGTCGTATGAGTGTCTTGTAGACACTTGCAATGGTAGAGAGACCATGGACATTAAAATTGTTCTCTCAACACTTCATTCAAAGCGGTTGAGAAATAAAGACAGTTGCGGGGGTTCCTCTATGGATGCATTGGTTGATAGAGGAAGAATTTCTGAGCTGGAGAAGGTAAATTCACGATCCATGTACACGTCGAAGGGCAAAGGGAAGATGAAGTGGTGGAATTGTGGAAAGGTGGGGCATATGAAGTTGATTGGGAATATCGTACCGAGTGAAGTTATGATGTCTATAGAGGAATCCATGTTTACACGTTTATGGCATGCACGCTTATGCCACATGAATGAGTGTTGCATGAATGTACTTTCTGATCGTTGTCTAATTCCTAGATTTAAAGTGTTAATTTTAATGTATGTGAATACTGCATATATGGTAAACAATCATGAGTGTTTTTTAAGTTTGAAAAATATGTAAGTAAATGTGTACTTGATTATGTGCATTCGGATGTATGGGGGCTGTCGCCCGTGGTTTCTGGAGAAGGATCGTAATTCTGTCATATTTATTGACAATTTCTCTAAAATAGTGTGGGTTTATTTTCTTAAAATAAATCTAATATTTTCACAACTTTCAAGATGCAAAAGGTGATGGTATAAAAACAGTTAGGGTGGAAGTTGAAAGTGTTGATGATAGACAATGGCAAAGAATTCACTTTTAGAAAATTCAAATAGTTTTGCAAAGATGAGGGGATAGTAAGGTATGATACAGTAAGGCATACACCAGAGAAAAATAGTATGGTGGAACAAATGAATCAGACTCTCTTAAAGAGAGCCCGAAGCATGTTGAGTAATACTGTATTGGGTAATGAGCTATGGAATAAGGCCATCAATACGACTTATATTTAGTGAGTTGATCATTGTTTATGCCTATAATTATAAAATTTCGAAAGAAGTGTGGAGTAGTCATGATGTAGACTACTTAGGGCTATGAGTATTTGGTTGTCATGCTTACTCTCATGTTCCGTCTGTTGAGAGAGATAAGTTACACCAAAGGGTGAAGAAGTGTACATTTGTGGGATATAATGATGGTGTGAAATGATACAACTTATATGATCGGGTCACATGGAATATCATGATGAGCCATGACGTCATGTTTGATAAGGATTCCTTGTTCATTGAAGGATGGACACAAGGAAACACAAAAATTTAGTGGTAATTAATGTTGAAATTGACAAGGTTAAGATATTGGTAGGAGTTGAGCCACAGGAAGAGGTACAAAAGCAGCTGGAGCAAGCATCTATGAAGAGAAATCCACTAAGAGATCACAGATTATCGGTGAGAAATAGATATGACTTGAATATTGCAATCTTTCTCATTATAGATGAGGGGGATCCGTCTACCTTCCAGGAAGCATTGGATGACATAGATGTTAAGAAGTGGATGATTGTGATGTAGGATGAGATGGACTCCTTGTACAAGAATGAGACGTGAGAACTAGCGGAGCTTTCCATTAAAAGGAAAGCGATCAAGTGCAAGTGAATTTACATGAAGAAAAATGATAGATACAAGGCTAGACTTATAACGAAGGGTTACGGGCAGAAGAAGGGTGTCGACTTCAGAGAGATTTTTTCACTGGTGGTCAAGCAAGTATCTATCAGATTTAAGTTGGCGCTGGTTTCCCAACACGATATGGAATTGGAACAAATGGATGTGAAGACTGATTTCCTACATGAGGAACTGGAAGAGCAGTTCTACATAAAGAAACAAGAAAGTTCTCGAGTGTCACGATGAAGTTTAACTTAGTATGTACATGTGTACAATACCAATTTAGATATCCTAACCTTACATCTATTCTCCAACATGAATCTGATCGTTGAGAATGATCTTCATCCATAGATCAAGTCATCTGACCGTTGATTTTAAGACAAGATCATCATATGTCCAAGTATTCTCACTTGTCTATCATAACCAACCGTTCAGTCAACTATCCACCAATAGGTAAAGATATTTGATCATCCACTTTGAGTTTGGACCACCCGATCATAGAAAATAACTAATTGATATCTACATCCGCTCGTACACATATCAAATTGAGATTTTGATTCATTTATCTTGTTCACCACCTATGAATATGCTTAACCCAGCATTAGAACTACAATATGAGAAACTTACATAGGTGAACAAGTCACTTGAATCTAACGTTATACATGTTCTACCTCTTGATCACTCCAAAAACTTACTTGTGTTCATCCGTTTACAAAATCGACCGTATAATCACTTACATACATGATCAGATTACTAATCATCAAGTTTTCCTATTTTTAACATGTCATCTGACCGTCCATCATATTTGGATTCGCTAAACGGACTACCTAAATATCAGAATGAATAGCTCAGTTCGAAGATCGTAAGGTATATGTCATAACTACCGGCTAACTTCTCTATTAGATATATGAAAGTGTTAATTTAGACCTCAGGGCGGTATAGCCCATTAAAAAGGCATCTTGGTCATTTATAAGTGATTAAGGCCCAAAATGGAGCGATGGAAAGAGAATGAAAAATAAAGAAAGTATGTGAAATTTTAATGCATTTGGATAGTGTAGTCCGACGTTACGGATGGTGGAAGTTGGAGAAATAATAAATGACAAAATCGTAAATACTTAATGCCATTAACCTATACCCTTGAATTATAGATCACATGCTTGCCATGATTCGTTTCATGTAAAATTTTATGCCATGCCTATTTATCATAAATTAACCATACACGTTGAATTTGAGCCCTTAGATCATTATAAAAGTGGACTAATTGACAAATTAGCCCTTTAACTATTGATTTTGGTGTCCATCGAGTGAAGAAACTTCATGGGTAGTCGTAGTAGGATATTTTCCTTCATATAAACGATTTGAATTACCCATAATATGGACCAAGTGTGAAATATGAAGACCCCACTTTGGTATGCTTTTCCTTATGTGTGAAGTTATCCATTCGATGCTTACCAACTCCTTATAAATCTGGATCTTTTGAATTAACTACTTCCTATCATCCATCGTAACTTAAATTTGGACTACAATTTGGTCTCATATGACTATAAGGTTATATAAAATTTAGACCCCGATATATGATCCTACACCGTTGAATGTTGAAGCCAGTTCCTTCCTTTTGGTACAAAAGGTGAAATATTAGAGTTAGGCTTGTTCCACCATCGATCAACCACCAAATTTTATCCAATTATTTGCCTATCCTTAATACACATTTCTCCCAGAATTGGGCCTTGATCATTAAGTGTGGACTGTTAATTGAGATCAAGTTCATTTTGGCACCCTTTAGGAGAAATTTCAAGATAGGCGAATCTAAATTTTGGATCACCAAGAAAATCATATACCCCGACTCTATTTGATGACCCCAACACACTGGAAGAATTAGATTTAAAGAAAGATCACCAGAAAAGGTCAAAGTGGAGAAACCCAATCCAAGTAGGATGTGAAACACACCCCCTCTCACACGCCTACTCCTTTATAAAAGGAGTGTGCGTCCCCTTCTCCACCCACACGCCCATACTCCCACATCCAATGGAGAGAGAGAGAGAGAGAGAGAGAGAGAGAGAAAAAGAGAAAGAGAAGCCTAGACGCCCATCATCTCATTCCTCCACACGTGTGGTGTCCCCCTTTTGCTCAAGCGATGTCGTGATCCATGTAAAAGCTTTCATACATGGATATCTATTTAAGGTTTAGATCTAAGGATAAGGTGAGGGATTCCTTTAAAGCTTACACTAATTTGAGTTGATATGATTTATCTTATTTTTGCATACTTTCATATTATTATAATTTTTCATGCAATTGATTGATTTATTATTATCAATTATTTATTCTTTTAGGAATTATGGTTAAGGTATGATTTTAATTATGCGTGATTTTTATGAATTTATATAAGGTGATGGGTACAAGCCTTGGCTTTACTAATTTTGAGAGCGATGCATACTTCTACTCTATATTGAGTTGACCTTTTGCTCATCTCCTATTATTTTTATTAAGTTAGCCTATTTTCTTCTCTTCTCTTTTATTGAGTTAGCTTATTGCTACTCTTCTCCTTTATTAGGTCAGTCTTATGCTACCTTCCTTTCTGGCTTGGGCATGTGTCTTGGAATTCCAAAACTCTCATGGTTAGACTTATTTCTCTATTGATGTAAGTGATGTGTTATAGGCCTCATATATAGTGGTTCATATATTTTATCGTGGATGTAATGCGCTCTAGGTAGTGACCTCTTGATCGACACGTAATTCCATAGATTTTGGGTATGGTGCACAAATCGATGTAAATAATCCGCAATGCGCGTTACATCACTTCTGGGATTGGATGTCGCAAATAGTCACTCCATGAACAAATTGTGTCACGTAATTCATCCGATTCATGTGTTGTACTACCTCTAGGTGTTCACGTAAATCTACGGTAGCGTTGGACATGCTGGCGAATCTTCGTATTTATGGGATGCAGGGCGAGCTGATTTTCTATGAATTATATTCCACATTGTGATGATTACTACGTATGATGGACCACACATACTATGCTAGACATGCATTCATGTAGATTGGTTATGTATACTGATACCACTTGTAATGGTGGAGTACGAGATGTATCAGAACCCTCACATTATTCTTATAAATCCCTTGAATTATTGTTAATCTTAAAGGATAACCATCACTATGAGAGGGCATTGACCCTCTCCAACCATATAGTTATTGCAGGAGAATTACAGGTTGATGATATGACCGATAATTATTCTATGGAAGATTCTTTTGAAAAGAAAAGAAGAAGGATAACACCACAAATTGTTTTGTTTATTTTTCACTGCAAACTTTGATAATGTAATAAGCTCCCATTAAGAAGGCATCGAAGAATTATCTTAATGGTTTTTACTCTAATGGAATAATAAATACAGTCGATTTTATTCTCGTGAATGGTTACCATCGTGAAAATAATTGGATGTGATTTTTTATTTATAAAAATAACTAGATGTGATTTTGAAGCATCAAATTTTTACATTATTAACACCCGAAATTCTCGGGCATGAGTACATACTCGGGCCACAAAAATTTAAGATGTTTTATTGAGTGATGGGGAATTATTGACTGGTATTATGTTAATTGTACGACCCGTAACCCTGTGAGACCGACCGTACACTTCGTTTTCAGTGCCGACACATTTTGGGTAGACTAAATCGACTAGTTTTGATCGCGACCATATTTAGTACCGCAACACCCCGAGACTTATACCCTAGCAACCGTGTGGGTGCTACGATTCCAACGCTATGCGACACTCCTTCTTGCGATCCCTAAATTGGAAATTACAATTTTGGGCACAATCTGAGGTGGGACGCGTAACTTATGAGGGCCTCAGTTCCACAAATCCCAATGTTATTAAATTGATCAATCAATTAATCCATCAATTCATCAATCAACCATCAATCATGCCATCACTTCTCTCTCCCCATTAGTCAAAGCAACGCATGCCTCCCATCATACAACCCATGCCTTGCCCATGCCTAGCCATCTCTCTCTCATTTTTTCTCTCCCCATTCTACCCCTCCATCTTAAAAAAAAAAATTCCCTCCCTATCCTAAAAATTTTACCACAAAATCCCGTAACTCCCTCTCATTTTTACCATTTGCTAGCACGAAAGTAGAAAGAGATTAAGAGAACGAAATTTTTTAGAGAGAATTAGGGAGAGATTAAGAGAGAAAGGGAGAAAAGAAATGAAGATTAGGGAGATGACTTAAGAAAAAAGAGAGAGCTTGAGAGAGAATTAGGAGAGATTAAGAGATTAGGAGGAAGGGATAAGAGGAAAGTGAGATTAATGGAGATTAGGGGTGGAGAGGAGCTTGGTGAACTGTCCGATTGTCAATCCGAGTCGATCAAACAATTCATCTGTTGCTGTGAGTGCATAGGAGGGTCAAAATCCTCCATTTCTTTATGATTTTTTTAGTTTGCTGGGACCACGAAGGTGGGACCTACCTTGATCATGTATTGAGTGTATGGTGGATCCCATATTGGCAGGGGCCACTGTAAGTGCTATGGTTTCTAGCTGCTATATTCTTAAATTTTGTAGTGCTAAAACCTCTTGGAATCTGTCTTGTGTAGCTCATTTACATAATGAAGATTGTGCATCTCTCAAGGACAATGGTCTTTAGTTCAAGAACTTCAAAGGCAAGTGTACTAGTTCATGTTCAAGTACAACCTCAAATGTGAATTCAAGCTTTCAAGCTTCAAGAGTTCAAGATTTTCAAAGCTTCGTACAAGACAAGACACGTTCCTAGACTTTAAATCTCAAGTTCAAGCTTCAATATTAGTCAATTTCAAGCTTCAAAAGTCTCAAGTTCAAGCTTCATCATATGATAAGATCTTAAGCTTCGTGAACTTCAAAGAACGACTATCAATTGAAGAAAAAGAAGATTCAATGTTCATACACCACTAACAAGGTATAAATGACCCTAGATTGACATTAGGGTAGGTCATTTTGAATACATAATTCAATTGGCTCATTTTATAAGTGAATAGACTGTTTCTCGACTAGTCTTGGATTATGTTCGACTAGTCCTAGCACCGGCTCGACCAGTCCAAGAAATTCCTCGACTAGTCCTAAGTTTGTTTAAAATTTTTAGAATTTTTTGTTAAACCTCGACCAGTCCCGGAGACTACTCGACCGGTCGTATGAACAATGCTCGACTCGTGCTCGACCAGTCCTGCAGCCTCGACTCAAAGTCCAGCAACTAAATCAGGTTTCACATGACCAGTCATGGACAGGTCACGACCAGTCGTGGAGGTCCCTCGACCGGTCGGCAGGGCCTACGACCAGTCGTGGAACGGTCTAATCTTATCGTGCTCGAAATTTTAAAAATCTATTGGTACTACGACTAGTCGAGTTGACTGCAGGACCAGTCGATCAAGCAATTTCTGCACTTATAAATAGAGCACGAATTTCATAATTCATATTCAATTCAAGCTATATCAATATGCCACTCTGAGAGATAAGTTAGTCATCTTTTCAAGCTATATTGTGCGCATTTAATCTTCTCTTAATTTAACTTTATTATATTTGATTTTGTATTCTATATACCATTCATATTTTGAAGAAGGGATTGAGATTGCCCTTTTCTTGGAATCAAAATCAAATAGAGCTAGCCCAACTTAATTTAATTTAAAATCAATTTAGAACCTAGAACCATTTCATAAGTGAGTGTGGACATTGGACTTCTACTCCGATTTGGTTCTTTCAGGCAGCATCAAAAAGAGAATATCCAAGTATTTTACATTATTGTAAATTCCTTTGCTTTTTATTTCATTGAGATTGTGCCAGAAAAATCTCTCTATTTTGGTTTGTCTGAGGTGATCCAAAAAACTCAGAGTGTGGGGTTTTTTTAATTGTGTAAGCCCACTTGAAAGACACAATTATGAGGGTTTTAAGTGAATTTAGAAAAACCTATTTTCATAGTGAACGCTAATATCCATTGTGTGAGGATATTAGGAGTGGAGTAGTTGTGTGGCTGTTTATTTAAACAGTTGGTGTACACACAAGTAAACCACCATAATTTCTGGTCATGTGGATTGATTGTTTATTTCTTTTGTGGATGTTTGTAATTTTCCTTTTTGCATTTGTGGAGAATGTTGTAATTTCTTTTATGCAAGTGTGGGAATGTTGTAATAGCTTAAATTTCTTTCCTTGCTATTTATTTATTTATTTCCTCTATATCAGTTTGAGTTTTTGATACACAGACCTTTCTAAGAATCAGGTTGTCCTACCATAAACCTTTGGTTTTTGGTATAAGGTTGTCCTTAGAACAACATCTGTATCAATCTCTCAATAATCGTACATTTGAGGTTGTATTTAATTCCATCTTTGTGAGATTGTTTGTGTGATATCATTATTTATTTTGTTTAAATTCCGCTGTTAATTTTTAATTTGGCATAGTCCTATTCACCCCCCCCCCTCTAGGACATATAGCTCGGCCTTTTCAAGTGGTATCAAAGCCTAATAGCTCGTTTTAATTGTTACTTCTTTTGGATTAATTTCTTGAGCTAATCGATCTGAGCTTTGTAAGATGTCAAAATTTGATAGTCTTTTAATCACTAGGCCTTCACCATTTGATGGCTCCAACTATGCCTATTGGAAGCCAGAATGAGGATTTTCTTAAAATCCATGGATGAGAGCATGTGGCAAGCCACGGTGACTGATTGGACCCCTCCTACCATTGAAGTAATTGGTATCGATTGATCCAAATCTATGAAAGTCACACCTTATTTCTCTTGGACCACTCTTCAGAAAAGTGAGAGTAGTGGCAATGCAAAAGCACTAAATGCAATCACTTGCACACTATCACCGGATGAATTCAAAAGAATCATATCTTGTGATACTGTAAAGCAAGCCTGGGATATTTTAAAAATGACACACGAGGGAACAACAATTGTCAAGAAATCTAAAGTCCAAATCCTCACAACCAAATATATTAAATAACATTCTCAACTCTATGTGGGGTCTCGGTGATAAAATCCCAGAAAGTAAAGTCTGTGCAAAGATACTACGCTCACTACCTGAACGGTTCAATTCAAAAGTGACTGCGATCCAGGAACTTTGTGATACAGATAATATAAGGGTAGAAGAATTAGTTGGCTCATTACAGACCTATGAGTTAACTTTTAAAGCTCCTAAAGGTAAATCCATCACCCTTAAATCTTCTAAATATTTTTCTCAAGAAAATAGTAGTAATTCTAATTTAGAAAATTCTGAAGATGATATGACTCTCTTAGCTAAAAAGTTTTACAAAATTTTTAAAAGTAAAAAGACGGTTGATTTTCAAAAATCTAATGATAAGAAAATATCTAAATCTAAAACTTGGAAATCATTAAAAGACAATCAATGTTACAACTGCCATGAATATGGGCATTTAGCAAACAAGTGTCCTAAAAAGGACAAACCCTAAAGAAGGGTATGTTGGCTACTTAGGATGAATCTTACTGCTCTGAAGCCTCTTCTGAGTCAGAAGATTCTGAAACTGAGTCGGGTAATGAAGTTAAAGCCCTTATGACTCTAGCCAAGTTCGCTTTTTCAGAAAATGATGATTCAACTAGTGAAGAAAATCTGAATAATGATCATAAAAATGAAGAAGATCTTCAAGATGCTTACAATGCCCTATACAATGACAGTTGTAAAATTGCAGTAAAACTAAAACTTCAGAAAGAAAAGTTTTCGAAACTTAAAGAACATTTTGATACTCTTGTTTTATAAAAATCCCACATTTCAAATTGTTTTGAAAAACTAAATGCGATTTAGATTTCAAAACCTCTCTTATTGAAAATCTAAAATCTGAAAATGAAAAAGTAAAACATGAAGTCTCTTCACTTTGAGTTTAAAGGACACATGGAGGTATGCCCAAGGTGATCCTAAGTTAGAAAAACTCTTATCCGGACCTAGAAAATGTGGCGACCGATCCGATTTGGGTTACGACAAAAGTATTCCTCCCAAAATAAGAATATGCCTCCTAAATTTGTGAAAGGAGAGTCGTCAAACTCAAAAGGGAAAAGTCTAACTCAAAATTATCCTAAAAATGTTAAACTTTTCAATTCTTAAAACCTAAAAGTAACCATATAAACTATAAAAATTAGAATCGTAATCTTTTAGCTGAGAAAATTGTTGATTTACTTAAGGAGCTCTTAAAATCTAACTCAATGGGTCGGTCTTATATCAACTACAAACATAAGAAGACCAACTATACTCCTAAACCCAAAACAGTTATGAAATGGGTTCCTAAGGTTCCTTGCTTGGTTGCCCACACTGCTTTTAAAACTTCAAGCCATTCAAAGTGGTACCTAGACAGTGGTTGCTCCAGACATATGACAGGCTATAAGGGTCTGTTCACCAATCTTAAAGATATGACTGATGGTTCAGTCACATTCGGTGATGATAGCAACTGCATGATTATTGGCTAAGGTACGGTTCAACTTTTTAATCTCCCTTTATTTGAGAATGTTTTATATGTAGAAGGTTTAAAACACAACTTATTAAGCATTTCTAAAATATGCGATAAAAGCATAGCGTAAAATTTACTTAGGGTGTGAAATTTTAAATAAAAACGGTTCTATAATATTAACTGGTCGCAGAACTTCTGAAAACTACTATTTTGTAAGTGATTCTAGCTCATCTAATCTATCGTGTTACATGGTTCATACCGATGAGACCGAGTTATGCATAAATGCTTTGGACATGTACACTATCGCAACTTGTATAAATTAAGCGAAAGATAATTAGTAAGAGGCCTACCCAAAATACAAAAAATAGATAAAATATGTGGCAAATGCTAGATTGACAAGCAAACTAGGAGCTCTCATAAAAAGGTGGACTCCAATGCCACATTGAAACCACTCGAACTCCTCCATATGGATCTTATTAGACCAACGAGAATGGAGAATCGAGGTGGCAAAAAGTATATTCTGGTAATCGTTGATTACTTTACCAGATATACTTAGGTAGTCTTCTTAAGAGATAAATCAGAAACTCTCGATGAAGTTAAAAGGGTACTTAGACGTATGTAATGCCCCGTACTTTTTGATACTCGGGTGTTACCATCTAAGTGCATATGTATGTGTGGCACACTGTATAATCATTTAAAATCTACCTATTTCAACCACACATTACTAGAGCTTAAGACTAAACCCACGAGCTCCACCACTAAATCCGATATATACCATGCCTACTTAAAATTCACATTAATGCAACCGTTGGGTTTTAGATCAAGTAGATTGAATTCATTTAGACCTTCCTACGAAGCCCTAAGACCATAAATCGATTTCTTATACGATTGTGATTTATTTATATGAATTTCAATCATAAAAATCTATATTACGTAAATTAATAAAATTTATAACAAATAACGTATCTCAAAAATTTAAGATTTTATATAAAATCTAAAATATAAAACATATATAACTATACAAATAATATGCAAATGATATACTAATCCTTGTTTCTTTTTACTAATATTCATATAATTAATAATCTGTAACAATACAAATTATACATATATAACAAAGTACCTTATTACTTTTTATTAATGTAATTTTATGAAATAATGATAATGATAATAATGAAAAATAAATAAATAAATAAATAATACTAATAATGATAAAGGATAGTAATAGTAATAAAAATTAATATTAATATTAGTATATGGTTAGTATTATGTATACGGGTCATACAAATGATCCACTAGGATATTTTAACCATTGGTGCTCGGATTGAAGTTGATCCGACCATTGAATCAACGTAGTAAACACTTACAGGACGTAGATGAACCTGTATGGCCCACCTAAAGCTTAAATCTGCCTAATCTTCAGTCTGATGTCCTAATGGGACTATTCCAAATTAAATGGATGGTCTGGATTAAACCATGCAACCTTGTGGACCCTACTTTTGGGCAGCATGAGTGTGCAATGCACGTGCACCAGTTGTGCACTGAGCCAAGGCGCTCGGTCAGACATCTCTGACCCGCAATTGCCTTAAAAAGCAAAGGATTTCTCACTCATCCCTCTTTCCCGCTGTTTGAAATTTTAAAACGGACCGAGTCATTTTTGGTCATGTGATGGCCCACCATCGGGTTCCTGATCGGTGATCTGAACCGTCCATCTGACGCAGGGCGTGGGCTCGACCAAAACCTAACTGTTATAACAGGTTTTCATGTACGTATGGGCACACGTTTCTTAGCACAAACATCGTCTACAAGCACAAAAATTTCTAAAAATGGAGACTGCCTTGCTAATGCCAGCTCGACGATCCGCATGATCTCCTCTCCGCCCATCCTAACTGTCCCAAAGGAAGCCATCTCAGCCATATATCTTGCTTAGGGTTTTCCAAACGAAACCATGGCTGGTTTCGGTTTTTGCCCACCGTATTTTTGAAGACAGTTTCCACCGGACCAGATCTGGTTCGTTCATTATTAAACAGACAGCCCTGGGATGCTATGGTTAGTGAATAAAAGGAGTGGATCAAGGAAATAGACAGGAGCTAACTCCTCCATTTTTGGGCAACTGCGCTCGAAAATGCCGTTTTCTTCTCCATGCGAACCCACCACTGGAAATTTCTCTGAGCTTCAATGAAGCTTATCTAGAAGCTTCATACTGTCCATATGGACCATTTGAAAGAGACAAATCTGAGGAAGAAGCACTGGAAGGAGGAACGCCATTAATGGCAGCTTCTTCTTCCTCGTTGGAGCCGCACCGAGTTATCAGGTCTGGACTCGTTGACACTACTCGGTTTGGTTCGTGGTGGGTCGAGTTGCTGCCCCACTGGATCCTGAGACCGGGACACTTCATCAGGAGTCCGTTGCCACAGCTGTGGTTGTAACTGTAGCTGAGTTTGAGTCGACTCAGCCGGCGTCAGACTAGACCAGGTAACGCCCTTCTCCTTATCCTTCCATCTTCCTCCTGCCAGCGACCAGGCCATGTCGAAGGCATCGAAACTAAACTGAGGGACGTCCTTCAGTTGTCTCTCAATTAGGCCACAAACGGCTCCCAGACAGTCAGTAAAGATGCTGAAAAAATCGGCCCTCGATCGGACCTCCTGCTGGCCATAAAACGCACAGAGATCGGGCCGTGGTTGGTGTGAAACCAAGCTCAAAATAGCCTTCAGTCGGCCATGAATCGGTGCTGACAACAGCCTTCCAAATGGGCCGCACCCTCCATAGGCAAACGGGCCTCACCTTTGATCTCTGTGGGCCGCACCAAAATTTCTGATGGGTCGTAGTTTTGTATTAAAGCCCAACTGCTGATCTGGGCTGAGGCTTGGTTTGAGTCCAACTGCAATAGGGGCCAAGCCACCCATTTTAATTGGGCCGAAATCTGGCCATAACTTAGGCCGTGATTTTGGCCAAGCCCAGCCACACTACTGGGCCTGAACCAAACTCATTGGGCCCCACCATAAATCTCAGTGGGCTGTGTGGTTTCAGACATCAGGGGGCCACATTCCGGCCAGCCTTGTGGGCCGCACTACACACCACATTGGTCCTCACCAAGTGCAAATCTAGTGGGCCTCACCTAAAAACTCTGTGGGTTGCACGCCTTGCAAAAATACAGTGGGCCCCAGACGTTTTGAAACAAACCAGCTTGGCCCTTGATGAGAAATGATTTTGGGCCCAGATTGGGCCACTGGTTGGGCAGAAATCTAGTGGGCCTGGTAAATCTAATGCGGGCCCAAATAACCTTATTCATGGGATCCTTCAAACCCACACTGGACCCATTTTAATGTATTATTGTCGTTGTTATTGTTAGGATTATTAAAATTAATAATGATTAGCCATTAGTAAGTTATTCATGTTAGAGCTAGTTAGTATAAACAAAATCACAATTATTGTATAGTAGTGTTCTAATTATCGCTCTTAGATATTATCATTAATGGTATATTAAAATATTTACTATCATCATAATGATTATTATCATCATGTACCTAAGATTGATTACATTGCTAATATTAATAGCGGTCTTACAATTATTAATATTACTAACGTTGTGGTTAACCATATATCAATTAACGTTCAATCCTATGATCCAAGTCTAGGACTGAACTCTATGATGGAAACCTAGATCTACATCAATGCACTGTTTGCACTAACGTTAGTTATTATAAACAAATTACTGCTAATGATATTAGTGTAGTATCCATCACTTATAGATATTATCATAAAAACAAAATAGATTACACTATTACATTGTAATGTTTAAATATTACCATGGTCACAAATATTAGTTACATCACTAACATTAAAATTGTAACTAACCATATCTTGACATTGTTTTTGAGCTACACATATGTCCTAGTCCAACTCCTAGAACTAAACCCTAGAGTGAAACTCCAGAACTTAGGTAATCTAAACCCTAGGTTAAAACCCTAACCCTAACAAGAGTATAAGCTTGGACCAAACTGTATAACTTTACGATCCATGATAGGGTTGGATTCTAAGGAAACACGCACTCTCTAGCAACACTGGTAGGCAATCCAACTATAAGCTGATGATTCTTCCCCTTGAGCTTTATATTTTCCCATTACCTTAAGTTATAGTTTTATCTTAATTTATAAATGATATCTCCATTCTATAAGCACATGTGTTAATTGTTGAAATTGAATTGCTATATTACATACTTAATGTTCATCCTATATATCTATTCATGCTTGTGGATTATTTGTGGATTGCATATGGACTTTAAACTGGTACATTAGTGGGAAACCCCCACCTATAAATGTACACCCATACTTGGGATGTAACCTGACTGGTTGTGATCGTAATGGATATTCGGCTTAGCGGTTATTGAATGGTGGTTTAAATTGACCATTGATGTAAGCCAATCATCCAGGGTTGTTGTGTTCAATGGTTTTTAGGGATGGTCTTTATTGTATGGTCTTGATATTTGCCCTATGTGGCTTGCTTTGATATCGCCCTATGTGGCTTTGTTCTAGTATTTTTCCTATATGTGTCCGATGTTTTATACCGTGTAACCATTCGATGGTAAGCCCCATATACTGTAATATGATTGACCACTAGTCGATGGGTTCCATTAAACATCCTAAGATGATAGTCTTATGAGCCGAGGATGGTGGTATGGGACCTATGCCCAAACTGTAGGCCTACGCTGGGCTTTGAGCTCCCCGTAGTGACATTTGAGCTTATTAAACTGCTGGTTGTAAATGGACTAATAACAGATTGGCTAATCATGCATGCATAGCACAAACCAGTATCTATGGCTGTCATACGTAACATACAGATTCGCCTGTCTGAATGTTTTACTTAAGGCACCAACCATCATCTATTGTTATCGTACATTGCTGTCATACGTAACATACAGATTCGTCTGCCTGGATATTTTGCTCGAGACACCAACCATCATCTGTTGTTATCATACTTATTTACCTATTTGAATGTTTTACCCGAGGCACAGATTGTTTGGATGTTTTACCCGGGTCAATGACTGCATGGATGACGACCCCTATGTCCGTCTGGATGTTTTACCTGAGACAATGATTGTATTCACGCTCTGAATGTTTTATACTATTTCTTACCTAATACGACGGTGTGTAATCTTGAGGGGAATTCACACTGAGTTGGCTACTTAACTATCAAATATATAACTGTACAGGTAGCGCAGGTGGCTTAAGTAATATGCATGTTTAGACTTGATGAGAAGCAGGGTACGATCGCCAGGGATGCATGACTGTATTTGCCTGGAAGAGCTGCATGATCTTGTGGCTTACATTTATATGCTTTCTTTCATTCTTCATGTATTGAATCACGTAAATCTTGTACTTGTTTAAATTCTGAGACATTAGTTTGTATAAGTCATCATGGGCAACCACTTGTATATTCTAAATGAAATTTGAAATTTTCCTTTATGCTTACTTATCCATTCTACACTCATCTGCTTACTCTGATGAAAGATAAAAGAAAAATATGTACTCGACTTTGACCATCCTTTAAGGTTAACACTTGAGTTTTTGGGAAACAGGTCATATACTCGGGTCCTGAAAAGTCGGGGTGTTACAACATATCCAAACTGAAAAAGAGTCTCAAGTCTGTAAGATCCGTAGCGATCATGGATCAGAATTTAAGAATAACGGTTTTGAGAAGTTTTACGGTGACCAGGGAATACCACATGAATTCTCCAAGCCTACAACACCACAACAAAATGGTATAGTAGAAAGAAAAAATAGAGTGCTTCAAGAAATGGCAAATGTAATGTTAAATAGTATGAAGCTCCCTAAAAATCTTTGGGCCGAAGCCGTAAATACTTCATGTTATATAATTAACCGCGTCTATACTAGAAAATCAAATAATAAAACGGCTTATGAAATGTGGTTTGATAAGAAGCCTACTGTCAAATACTTTCGAGTTTTTAGCAGCAAGTGCTTTATTTTATGTGACCGAGAAAATCTGGGAAAGTTTGACACCAAAAGTGATAAAGGGATATTTTTAGGGTATGCTCTGAATAGTTGAGCATATCGAGTTCTTAATAAGAGGACCGGTTTAATTCAAGAATGCATTAATTTGGTTATTGATGATCACTTGAATAACGATCACTTGAATACACCTGTCTCAAGTTCAGATAATGATGAATTACTTCTAATTGATAAACCAGATTCTTCATCAAGTCAAAATAACTCTAAACTGAGGACTGTTAAAGACCATCCAACTAATCGAATTCTTAGAAACCCTCTCACTGGTGTACGCACTCGTAAATAACTAGAAGATGTGTGTAACTATGTGTGCTTTACATCTCAGATAGAACCGACTAACATAAAAGAAGCTCTTACTGACAAAAACTGGATAGTTGCGATGCAAGAAGAGCATAATCAATTTGTTAGAAATGATGTTTACTACTTAGTTCCTAGACCGAAAGATAAACATATTATCGGAACAAAATGGATTTTCAAAAATAAGCCTGATGAACTTGGTAATATAATTAGAAACAATGTTAGACTGGTTGTACAAGGGTACACTCAAATTGAAGGAGTCGATTATGATGAGACCTTTGCCCCAGTAGCTGGTCTTGAATTAATCAGAATATTTATATCCATTACTTGCTTTAAAAAGTTCAAAATTTATCAAATGGATGTAAAGAGTGCTTTTTTAAATGGCGATTTGTATGAAGAAGTGTATGTTGGACAACCAACGGGTTTTGAAGACCCTAAGAATACTGATCATGTCTATCGCCTAAAAAAGGCTCTCTACGGTTTAAAACAAGCTCCCAGGGCATGGTACAAAAAGTTGACTAAGTTTTTACTAAGTCATAACTTTATAATGGGAAGTGTTGATAAACATTGTTTGTAAAGAAACATAATGATCACATTTTAATAGTACAAATTTATGTTGATGATATTATTTATGGATCTACTTGTGCTAACATAACTATTGAGTTTGTAAATCTTATAAAATCTAAGTTCGAAATGAGCATAGTTGGGGAATTGAATTATTTCCTAGAATTGCAAGTTAAAAAGCAACCTGATGGTTTCTTTATTTCTCAAACCAAATATGATCTAAACTTAATTAAAAAGTTTGGATTTGAGAATGGCAAAAATTTTGATACTTTCATGAATACGACCTTAAAACTCTCAAAGGACTCTACATGTAAGAGAGTTGATCCTAAATTATATCGTAGTATGATAGGTAATTTACTGTATTTAACTGCGAGCCAACCTGATATTGCATTTATCATAGGGATTTGTGCTAGATATCAATCTGACCCTAAAGAGTCACATTTAACTGCTGTTAAGCGGATTATGCGTTATGTCACAAGTTCAGATAATCTGGGTCTTTGTTATCCACATGATACTAGTTTTCAATTAGCTGGTTATACTGATGTTGATTGGGCTGGTAACGTTGATGATACGAAATCAACCAGTGGTGGTTATTTCTATGTGGGGAACTGTTTAGTTTCTTGGCAAAGTAGAAAACAAAGTTCCGTATCGCTTTCAAGTTCTGAGGCTGAATACATTGCAACAAGTAATGCATGTACTCAGCTTGTATGAATGAAAAGAATGTTAAGCGTTTATGGAATTGCACAGGACTCAATGGTTTTATATTGTGATAATTCCAGTGCAATTGATATATCTAAAAATCCAATCCAGCATTCACGAACCAAGCACATTGACATTAGATATCACTACATCCGATAATTAGTGGAAGAAAAGACAATTTCTTTGGAATACATTCCGACCGAGACTCAACTTGCTGACATATTCACAAAACCGCTCGACAAAAGCAGGTTTCTAAATTGTAATTTGATCTTGGTCTGTGCAATTTGAATTGATAATTCATGTGTTTTTTATCATATTGTATATATATTTGTTATTTTATATGTTTAAAATTTTAAATTTCAAGTAAATTGCATATTTTTGGCTGTGCACGACCATTCGAGTACATACTCGACCAATCATGGCACTACCAGTCGAGCATGTACTCGACTAGTCGTGTAGCGTGGGTTGATGCTTTATTTGGGGGGAAAATCCTTTTTTTCTTTATTTGGGTTTCTTCTCTAATGGGTCCTAGGTCGACCGGTCGAACCCATCTCCCTAATTCTTCAAGGTTAGTGCTTTATTTCCATTTTCCTTGTAAATTCCAGTTCATATCACTTCTTTTTCATCTTTGGAGTGATTTATTTCTTGTTTCATTGAGGTTTTTGGGGTTTTCTTCTTCAAAATCTGATCTTGAGAAAAGCCACTCTACTTCTTTTGCAACCACTTATTTTCTTAATTTCCTAGTTGCAAATGGAAGATAGAAGAAAAAAAGAAAAGTTCTCGATGTCCTTCAACTTCTAGATCGACACCTATCACAAGGCGCCACCATCGGTCACTTGAAGATGATCCGTCCTATGTATGAGATATAAGGTTGCGCAATGTCATAGTTGAATGACCTGAATATGTTGAATATCTTGCTCCATTTGAAATTATTCATCTTCTCTAATTTGTAGGATGGGATAACATTCTACATTGGGGTGGGTCGGCATACCGGTCCATTGTGCAAGCTATGTATGCATGTATCTCAGATTTTTCTACTAAAAAACTTACATTTATTATTGATACTAGAGAAGGTCCAGTTGAAATAGACCGACATCTGATCTCTAGTCTAATGGATATACATGTTAATGATGAAGGTATTCCAATTAGCACTTTAGTAGATAAACCATTTAAATCTGAGAAATGTATGCTTTCTAGAGATTTGTGCAATATAAATGTGCAATGAAGTACTAATGGTAATGCTCTTACTTCAAAGTATTTGTTACTCAGATACAGAGTCTTTCACAGAATTTTTATTTCAAATGTTTATCCCCGTTTTGGTAACAAAATCGAACTCACTACTTTTATGGTTCAGATTCTTCATTCCATCCTCTCTGGTACATCTGTATGTCTTCCTTCTTTAATGTGTCATTGATCATACAATTCCGTCTCCATCCTGGTCACAATGATATCCCTTTTCCTTATCCGATGACTTTGTTAGCCACCCATTTATTAGTGGTTATGCCTGTTGGAGAGGCTCTCATTCAACATCTAATCTTCAACAACTATAATATAAACAAAATGAACTTGAGGTTGGCCGATGGCCAAGTCAATGTGGGTGTTGGTGGAGCTGATGTGGTGAATGAAGAAGAAGGTGATTTACCCCTAGATGAAATTAGTATGGACGATATCTTTGATGAGATTGAATCAAATTCTAAGGCTGACCCTGATATCAGCCTTCAGATTTCGCTGAGAGGTTGCATACTCTTGAGGAACAGGTGGCTCTGATTCGTATAACCTAGGATTCTCAATTTGCTTATATGCGTAAATATATGAGATGCATTAATAAGGGTTTATATCAAATTGATCCATCTATTCCTGCTCCCTCTTCGGGTCTGATTAGTATTTTCTAATCTTGGTTTGTAATAACTTTAATGTTAATTGGATTTCTTTTATGAGGTTATACTTGACTTCACTTGGCTGTACTTGGTTGAACTTGGTTAATTATGTTTAAACATGACTTTCTTATGGATTTAATATTTTGACTATCTTGATCATTTATTCCTCACTACTCTTCTTATTCTTCATTCTTTTTCTACTTTCACTTCTATTTATTGATTCCTTCCTTTGTCATATTGTGACAAAAAGGGGGAGAATTTTGTCAATGATTGTGATATATGGCATGTGGATTGTGGATGGATTGATTGTGAATGATTCTATTTTGTGAAGGGTAGTTAAGTAAGGGGGAGTATTGTTGGAGGAATTGATGATTTGATGCGAATTGATGCTTTGTTTTTAACTGGTGCATGATTCTTTAACCAGGTTGTAACTGGTTTATATTGATAACTGGTGCATGATTCTTTGTGCATATAATGCTTATGTTATTATGAAGTGTGTTTTGTCATAAATTTGACAAAGGGGGAGATTGTAACTGTTATGGTTTCTAGTTCCTATATTGTCAGATTTTGTAGTGCCAAAACCTCTTAGAATCTGTCTTGTGTAGCTCATCTATATAATGAAGACTGTGCATCTCTCAAGGACAAAGGTCTTTAGTTTAAGAACTTCAAAGGCAAGTGTACTTGTTCATGTTCATGTACAACATCAAATGTGAATTCAAGCTTTCAAGCTTCAAGAGTTCAAGATTTTCAAAGCTTTGTACAAGACAAGACAACGTTTCTAGACTTTGAATCTCAAGTTCAAGCTTTAATGTTAGTCAATTTCAAGCTTCAGAAGTCTCAAGTTCAAGCTTCATCATATGACAAGATCTCAAGTTTCGTGAACTTCAAAGAATGACTATCAACTGAAGAAAAAGAAGATTCAATGTTCATACATCACTAACAAGGTATAAATGACCCTAGATTGACCTTAGGGTAGGTCATTTTGAATACATAATTCAATTGGCTCATTTTATAAGTGAATAGACTGTTTCTCGACTAGTCTTGGACTATGTTCGACTAGTCCTAACACTGGCTCGACCAGTCCAAGAAATTCCTCGACCAGTCCTAAGTTTGTTTAAAATTTTTGGAATCTTTTGTTAAGCCTCGACCAGTCCTGGAGACTGCTCGACCAGTCGTATGAACAATGATCGACTCGTGCTCGACCAGTCCTGCAGCCTCGACTCAAAGTTAACAACTAAATCAAGTTCCGCGCGACCAGTTGTAGAGGTCCCACGACCGGTCGTGCAGGGCCTAGGACCAGTCGTGGAACGGTCTGATCTTATCGCGCTCGAAATTTCAACAATCTATTGGTCCTACGACCAGTCGAGCTGACCGCAGGACTGGTCGAGCAAGGGATTTCTGCACTTATAAATAAAGCACGAATTTTAAAATTTCATATTCAATTCAAGCTAAATCAATATACCACTAAGTTAGTCATCTTTTTAAGCTATATTGTGCTCATTTAATATTCTCTTAATTTAGCTTTGTTATATTTGATATTGTATTCTATATACCATTCATATTTTGAAGAAGGGATTGAGATTGCCCTTTTCTTGGAATCAAAATCAAATAGAGCTAGCCCAACTTGATTTAATTTAAAATCAATTTAGAACCTAGAACCATTTCATAAGTGAGTGTGAACATTGAACTTCTACTCCGATTTGGTTTTTCCGGGTTGTATAAAAAAGAGAATATCCAGGTATTTTACATTATTGTAAATTCCTTTGTTTTTTTGTTTCATTGAGATTGTACTAGAAAAATCTCTCTATTTTGGTTTGTATGAGGTGATCCAAAAAACTCAAAGTGTGGGGTTTTTTAAATTGTGTAAGCCCACTTGAAAGAAACAATTGTGAGGGTTTTACGTAAACCTGGAAAAACCTATTTTCATAGTGAACGCTAATATCCACTATGTGAGGATATTAGGAGTGGAGTAGTTGTGTGGCTGTTTATTTAAACAATTGGTGTACACACAAGCGAACCACTATAATTTCTGGTCTTGTGGATTGATTGTTTATTTCTTTTATAGATGTTTGTAATTTCCCTTTTTGCATTTGTGAAGAATGTTGTAATTTCTTTTATGCAATTGTGGGAATGTTGTAATAGCTTAGATTTCTTTCCTTTCTATTTATTTCTTTATTTCCTCTGTATCAGTTTGAGTTTTTGATATACAGACTTTTCTAGGAATCAAGTTGTCCTACCATAAACTTTTAGTTTTTGGTGTAAGGTTGTCCTTAGAACAACATCTGTATCAATCTCTCAATACTCGTACATTTAAGGTTATATTTAATTCCAGCTTTGTGAGATTGTTTGTGTGCTATCATTATTTATTTTGTTTAAATTCCGCTGTTAATTTTTAATTTGGCATAGTCCTATTCACCCCCCCCCTCTAAGACATACAGCTCGGCCTTTTCAGCCGCCCCGATGCTGAATCTTCCTTCTCTTTTTTTTTCTTCAAATTTTTTCTTTTTTTACTACTTTCTTTTGAATTTATGGTGTTGTGGGGCCCACAAGTGGGCCATGCTGTTGGAGAGCGTGCTCCGCACGTTATCACAGCATGGACCACCTTGTGTGGCCCATTGTGATATTTATTTTCCATTTAATCCATGTTGATTTAGTTTCACAGATTTAGATGGTGGAGAGGGCACAAAAATTGGTTGATCCAAAACTCCTTGGCCCCACCATGATTTGGTCAATGTGATAGACGGATTGGATTTTTCTATGTGGATCCCACCACCCCTCTAAAATTGAAGGAGAGAGAGAGAGGTAGCAGTACTGCCGCTGGGTGCAGACAATGTCCATGGACGTTGCTACTCTTCTTGGGTTCTAGTAGCCACCGTGTGGGCCCATTCGTGGGACCCACCATGATGTATATGTTTCTTCCATTCCGCCCATCTACTTTTTCATATAATTTTTTGCTCAAAATCCAAAAAATGAAGTTAATCCAATACTCGAGTGGGCCACATCGTGAGGTGCAACTGGGCTGGAAGCCCCAGTGTCACCGAGACGCCATTACATGGGAAGTTGGGTTGGGTTTCCACTCATGGGACCCACTGTAATGTGTTTACTTGATCCACACCATCTATCTGTATTTCGGCTCATGTTAGCCATAAAGCCTAAAAAACCATGTTGATCCAACCATCAGGTGGACCACACCACAGGTGACGGTGGGGGTTAGAACATCCTCTCACATCAATACATGCAGATGTGGGACGGGCATCCCCACTCGTGGACCCCACCTTGATGTATATGTTTAATCCACATCGTCCACCTATTTCTCCAGACCATTTTAGGCCACGGGCCAAAATATGAGGCATATCTGACTTTTGAGTGGGCTGCGCGAAGGGAAACAATTCCCAGTTATTGAAACCTTCTGAGGCCCATCGTGGGATCCCTATTTGTCCAAACCAGTCTTAGTCAGAGTCTATTGGACCCCGCTTGAGCTGAAAAATGTGGTGAATGGAGTAAAATCATCCACTTCGGACCCACCATGATATTGTGTCCAAACACCCAATAAAATATACAATAAAAAAATTTAAAATAGCCAACGGTGCTGCCGTTGCTAACGTCCTAGTGGGCAGACAGCTAGCATGGGCATGGAATGGGGTGCACTTGTGAGAACCCCCATGATGTATGTGACTTATCCACTCCATTCATTAGTTTTACCATGTCATGTTAGGCCATGAGACCAAATATTAAGCCGATCTAAATATTATGTGGACCACATGTTGAGGGTCAAATATTGCATATTATCCCCCATTTATTACTTAGTTTTATGAACATGATAATGCTTAATGTTCTATTTTAATCATGTTTGTGTTGTAAGGTGAATTTAAGAGCTTGGATTGAAAAGGATGCTAAAAGCATGGATTTAACGCTCAAGAATCACCAAAGCTAAGGATGGATCTTATGAGACCAAGAATGAAGAATTCACATGCCAAAGATCTAAGAAAACCAAGTGAGGAATGAAGAGAATTGAAGACTTGAAGTGAAGAAAAGGAATCCTAAAAATCTGCCTGCTTCGACTAGCTAAGCCCTCATTCGACCAGTCTAAGGCTCATGCTCGACTAGTCGAAGAATCCTCGACTCGAACTCCAGCAAAAAAATTCTCTAATTTCCCATTGTCCTCGACCAATCGAAGGAAACCCTCGACCAGTCGAAGGTTTTCCTCGACTCGTCTAAGGTTACGCGGACAGCACATGGACTACATAAATTTGAGGTGGTTTCCAAATTTTTCCAGCTTGGTACAAAAGTTGGAGTTGCAAAAGTATAAATAGGGGTCCCTAAGATGTTCCTAGGTATCTTCTAGGCTTTGAGGAGTGGATAAAAGGGTGGAGCCGCCGTGCAAGAGTTTTTCTTCTTCCTTAGTTGATTTTTGGTTTAAGAGTTCTTAGTTCAATCATGTCTATGGTTGGATAAACCTCTTAGCTAGGGCTAAGAGGTGAAGCTTATAGCATGATTGAGATGTTTTGTTTATTTTGATTCATGTTTTACTGAACTCTCTTGGATTCTAGTTTGATTATTAAGGAATATTTTTAGTTTTTAATGGTTTATTGTGATAAATTACAATGGATCTGCGATAGCTTGAAATATCTTATTTTTCTGATTTGAAATTGTGAAATTAGGAAATCCTGTTGTTCACCATCGTCCCTTGGGCATGGTTAGGTGATGGACACTTCCAAATCCTCATAACTCTCATCCATTGATAATTAGATCCATGAGAAGTTTGGAGATCTAACAAATCTCTTCTTACCAATTGGATATGATAGGACTCTGATTCCAGTTCTATCCTTAAATCAAGCAAGGTAGCCTCCTAATTGCTACAAGTGGATCCTTGGCACCCTAGTTCACACCTTTAATTTCCTAAGTTTCTAATTCCATACATCACAATTACTCCCATTATTTCCAGATTTAGATTTGCATCTTCTTCTAGTTCTACTTCTAGTTGCTTTCAGAATTACTCATGAGATTACTCCCTGTGGATTCGACCTCTGTCTTATCGAGATTATTACTACATCGCGACCCTACACTTGGGTTGTGAACAAGTTTTTGGTGCTGTTGTCAGGGACTAACGATTGCGTTTTTTTTTAATTATATATATATATATATATATTAACTAGTTTTGGAATTAGGTTAAGATTATAGTTTGTTTACATTCTATTTTTAGGGTAGGGTTTTTCTGAATTATTTTTAGAAACTAACTTACTTTCTATTTCTATGTTAGAAGCTTTCCTAATTTATTTTTAGAAAATAATTTATTTTTCTATTTTGCAGGATCTTAATATAGAAACTTCTAATTTGGTAATATCTTTTTAATTCTCTTCCTTTCTTTTCTAGATTTCCTATTTGACTTAGGTTTCTTTCATTTTAGGAATAAGTTAGATTTTTCTTATTTTCTAAATTTTTTCTAATATAAGGGTTTTAAAACTTTCTAATTTTAGAATTTTATTTTTAGAATTTTTCCTGTATTTTATTTTTACAAACTAAAATTATTTTGTGTTTTGTAGGATCTTAACAGAGAACACTTGTAACACCCCAAACTTTTCAATACCCAAGTATTGAAAGTCCTCGAGTGTTACCATGAAGTTTAACTTGATACGTACATGTGTACGGCACCAACCTAGCTATCCTAACCCTACATCCATTCCCTAACAAGAATTGAACCATTGGGAATGATCTTTATTCATAAATCAAGCCATCTGACTGTAGACTTCAAGATAAGACTCTCCGTCATGAGATCTAACGTACGTGTCTTCCCTTAAAGGAATTGACAAATAACTCCCCATCCATAACAATTTAGATATACATTCCTTTCTAAGAATTGCTTAGAAGCACGCCTAAAACCATGTGGAGCCATTAGATTTCACAAAACCATCATATCAGTAATAATTACGAAAATGCCATTACCTAGGCCACTTGATTCTAGATCACGTGGTTTTCACTATCCGTTTATTGCAAAATTTTATACCATGCCTAATTATCAGAAATTAACCATACACGTCAAATTTCAGCCCTTACATCATAGTACATCAACTACTTGACCTCTACATCCGTTCGTACACTTATCAGATCAAGATTCTAACCCGTCCATCTTGTTCACCCCATATGAATATGCTTAACCTACCATTAGAATTATAATCCGAGGAACTTACACATGTGAATAAGTCACTCGAGTCCAACAGTATACGCGTTCGGCCCCTTGATCGCTCTAAAAACTCACTTGTGTTCATTCATTTACAAAATTGATCGTACAATCACCTAAATACATGATTAGAATACTAACCACCAAGTTTACTTATATTTAGCAAGTCATCTTACCACACATCAGGTTTGGATCCGTCAAATGGGTCATCCAAATATTAAGATGAATCGGTCATTTTAAAGATCCTAAAGTATATTACCAAACTACCAGGTAATAGTTCAACTAGATGTGTACAACTGACATTTTGAAACACAGAGTGGGTTGGCCATTTAAAAGAGTATCTTGGACATCTTTGGGAGATCGGGGCCCAAACTTGACCGATGGAAAGAGAACGGAAAATGAGGAACCTCCGCTAAATTTCAGGGCATTTGGATGGTGCAATCAGATATAATTGACAGTGGAAAGTGGTTGAAGAAATGATGACAAATTTGTAATTAAGGATGCATGGCACATACGTAAGGGTGAAGAAGGTTTTAACGGTGAATACCATTTAATGTATTAGCAGATCGTGCGGCCCACCTGAAGTTCGGATTTACTTCAAATTTGGGACCATGGGTTAACACGGTGTGCCAAAGATGGTGAATGGAGTGGATCTTCCGAAAGATTATCACAAGTGGACCCCATTTATTTTGAACAACAAGATAGAAAAGAAACTAATATACATGTTGTGACAGTGGATGGTGAAACCGGAAGTTACAGTGGTTTCCACCCCCATGTCCCTACAACATATGGACTCAGTCGTCAGATAAATTCCGGGGACCATTTTAGCCGTTGACATTCAATTTAGGAACAATCTGACTATTAGATCGATGAGAATCCACCGTTAGAGCTAGGAATCGACCCGTATGGGCCAATCGGACCTTGGAGCTACCCCACCTTTGGTAAAGGGCTATGGCAGGGCTCGCCAAATAGAATGGATAGTGTAGATTTACCACAAACACCATGATGGACCCCACTTAGTGGCACACATGTGCATAGTGGTTGTGCACTCAAGGTGCACCAGGTTTGTCAACACGGTCATCATGAGCTGACCCGTGTTCCTCCAAAAAAAAGGAGAGATTTCTCTCTCTTTGCTTCCTAGCAGCTGACGGATGGACGTCCGTTTGGGACATGTTGGGGCCCACCATCTCAAATCATATGGGAGATCTGATCCACCCATCTTATACACAACATGGCCCTAACCAAAACCATACCATCCATCCCCGTTCATGTGACCATATGTGCATACAAATGATGGTGCAAACAAGGCCTGAAAACACAAAGAATTCCAAAAATGGAATCTTTTTCCTTCTAGCTCAGCAATCCGCGTGCATGGGAATCCACTAATCTCGTCCGTTCATCTACAAGAAATCTCAACCGTTCGATGGCTCTCCTCGTGGGAGAGAGAGTTTTGCCCATAGGAAGCCAAAACCGCGGCCAATTTTGGCTCTAACAGATGTACGTGCTGGCTGTTGCAATCTGAACCGTTTGCTCCTGATCCGATGATCTAGGATCGTTGGAAGAACCCTACAAAAGAGAGAGAACGACTCTCTTCAGGTTCATCTCCACTTCCTTGTAGCTGGAAAGAGAAAAATGCTGCTTCGTCCGCCATCCGAACCCACTGCCCAAAACACTACCAAGCTTTGAAAAAGCTTATCCACGAGCTCCGGGACATCCATTCGAATCATCCCATGTTGCCGAAATGAAGAAGGAAGCCTTCATTTGAAATCCGCCATTAATGACGTTCATCTTCTCCACCACTCAAACCGAGATAGACTCGGTTCGGGCATGCTGTTCTCAAGCTGGATCGTGTTGATGGATTCAGCTGGAAGAGAAAAGAGAGAAAGAAGGAAGAAAACAGAAAAAAAATGAAGAAGAAGAAAGGAGAAGGAGACACTAATGTGCAGTCGTTGCACCGCACCACCACGCCCGGTCTCGTTCCGAGTTTAGGGCGAGCTGATCGAGTTGGGCCTGGGATCGGTCCGGCTTTTGCTAGCCAGAGAGAGAGAGAAAGGAGTGAAAATAAGGAAAGAAAAGAAAAGAAAGAAAAGAGAGAGGGAAGGAGAGAGCCATTTTTCCTCCTTGCAGTTGGCTTGCTGCCACACTCAGATTGACCCAATAAAGTCACCGGGCAGAGCTGCTACCTATTGCAGCAGGAGAAAAGGAGAATGAGAAATCAGGGGGAGGAAGAAAACAGGTAGAGAGAGAGAGAGAGTGGAGGAAAGGGCTGAGTCGCGAGTTGCTGTCGAGTCAACTCGCTGACTCGAGTCGAGTTGCCGACTTGTTTGGGGGCCTGGGTCTAGTACGGTAATGCCGGAGCTTTCCAGCTAAAAAAAAAAAGAGAAATAAGAGAGAAGGGAGAAGGAAAGGAAAAGAAGAAAGGAAGAGGAGAAAGTGGGAAGAAGCCGAGTCAACTCGACTCGAACTAAGTCGGCAAGGTGCGTCCACATTTACTTCCTAGATTTAATTTGTTCTAATTATCATTGTTACTACTATCACAATTTTTGGATTATTGGGATTAGATATGATTGACCATTAGTAAATTATTCATTCGAGTATTAGTTAACGCATATAAAAATTATCATTATTAATGCTATAACACACTATCTATTTTCATTAGAATGACTATTAATGTCATGTCAAGTATATTGTCAATATTAATAATTGTTTTGGAATCATTAATATCATTATTCGTCGTGTGTCGTATTAGATAATTTCATATAATGGTAGCCATGGTTAATATCCCTAAAATTAATAACCAAATTCACTTGATTAATTTTATTCATTTATTCTTTCCATTGATAGTATCATAAATGGCCACACAAAATAAGGTTTAAAAACCACAACCAAAACCTAAAAATCTAGCCTAAGCCTAAACCCTAGGGTGAAACCCTAAAACCTAAGCGATCCATACCTTAGGTCATAATCTTGACCATAGATAAATTGTAGAAACCTTGATCTAACCATACAACCTTATGATTCATGGTAGGATTCGACTCCAAGGGTGTTCTAGCGACAATGTGGGTGGTTCAAAATATGAGGTGATGATTCTTCCCCTTGAGCTTTCCATCTTCTCATTATCTTAAGTTATAGTTTTTATTTAAATTCATAATTGATATCTCCCTTATAATCACATGTGTTAGCTGATGGAAATTGAATTATTATATTACATGCTTTATGATTATCCTCTATAATTGTTCATGCTTGTGGATTTCTTTTTGTGGATTGCTTATGGAACTTAAACTGGTACATTAGTGGAAAATTTCCACATATGAATGTATACCCATACTTGGGATGTAACTTGACTAGTTGTGATTGTAATAGACCTTCGACTTAGTGGTTATTAAGTGGTGGTCTAGATGGATCATTGATGTGGGCCTACCATCCAGGGTTGTTATGCCCAATGGTTTTTAAGGATGGTATTTATGTATGGTTTTAATATCGGCCCTATGTGGCATATTTTAATACTCGCCCTACGTGGTTTTGTTTTGATACTTGCCCTAGATGGGTTCGATGTTTTATATAGTGCAACCATGTGATAGTAAGCCCATATACTATAATGTGATTGGCCACTAGTCGATGGGTTTCCATTAAATATCCTAAGGTGGTAGTCTCATGAGCCGGGACTATACGCTCCCCATAGTGACCTTGAGCTTTCCTAAATTAGCTGATTGTAACTGGACTAATAACAGTTTGGCTAATCATGCATCCATTGCATGTTAGCGATGATGGGTGGCTATTCTGGATGCTGTAGTACGTGCCCTTAGGATCTTCGGGGTATCGTTTCGCTAGCTCCCAGACCACCGACTATCGACCCCTGTCCGACTGGATGATTTTCCTAGGTCGATGATTTGCATAGGCGACGAGCCCAAGTCTGACTAGATGTGCATCCCCAGGTCGATGTGCATTCACGCATCCATACATTTAAAAAAACTATATCATGTGTTGTTTTGATTGCCTTGTTGTTTTATAACTATGCTTACCTAATGCGGCGGTGTGTAATCTTGAGGGAAATTCACACTAAGCTGGTCACTCATCCATCAAATATACAATCGTACAGGTAGAACAGGTGGCCCAGATGATGTATATGTTCAGACTTGATGGGGAGCTGTGCACAGGTGCCATGGATGCATGGTCGTATTGCTAAGAGGAGCTGCATGGTCATGCGACTTACATTTATATGCTCTCTGTTATTTCTTATGTATGTAAATCTTGTAATCATTAATGTTGAGACATTGGTTTGTATAAGTCATTATGGGCTGCTTGTATATTTGAATGATAATGAAATTTCTCTTATGTTGATTTGTCCACTCTACTCTCATCTACTTACTCTGATAGTTGAAAAAAAAATTATACTCAAATTTGACCATCCTTTAAGGTTAACACTCGGGTTTTTGGGAAACGGGTCATGTACTTGGGTCCTGAAAACATGGGGTGTTACAACTCTCCAATCCGGTAACTTGTTTCTAACTTCTTCCCTCTCCTTACTTTTCGATACATGCCATAGGAATTAGAAAATAGAATTAAAATTTGGTGTGGTTCATGCCCTTACGGGCAAGGAACCATACTTTGAGATCTTTGAGAAAAGGAGTTTTGGTTGAAAAATTGATTGACAAGTTAAAAAATCCTAACAAAATTTTGAAATATCATCTGAGAGCATGGCTTAAGAACATCGGATTGATGAAGACCCTATGCATCACACACCTCCTATTAGGATGGTGCGTAATGAGAATGAAGTGCATCGAGTTCCCTCAGTTCGAACTTTACGAGATTATTTACAACCGGTGAGAACAAGTTCACCTTCCTGTATAATTCTTCCAATCAATAAAGGAAACGTGAACTTTAAACCTGAGATAATCCAATTACTTCCTAAGTTCTATGGACTTGATTAAGAAAATCCATGTATGCATATTAAAGAATTTGAAGAGATTGTTACAACCATACATTTTAATAATGTTTCTCTTGATATAATTAGCCTTAAATTATTTCCATTCTCTCTAAAAGAAAAGGCCAAATCATAGTTTCATTCATTAAGGCCTAGATCCATTGGCACATGGGCAAAGATGAGCCATGAGTTCCTTAAAAAGTTCTTCTTGGCTCATAAAACAAATGCTCTTAGACAAGAAATAATGAACTTCTCCCAGAAAAATAATGAGACTTTCTTTGAATGCTGGGAATGGTTCAAGGACTTACTTCTCAGTTGCCCACACCATGGTTATGAAATTTGGCGGACAATTGATCTTTTTTTATGAGGGACTTAGTCCAAACATACGCCAATTCGTACAGATGATGTGTAATGGTGAGTTCATGGATAAGAAACCAAAAAATGCATGAGATTACTTTGACATGCTAGCTGAAAATGCTCAATCATGGGACACATCAAACCAAGCTAGTACTCCCAAGCAAATGCCAAGAGAGATAGGAATACATGTACTCAAGAAGGAGGATGATATTGATATACAGTTGGCAATTCTCGCATGAAAAATCGAGGACTTGGAATTTAGGAAGGAATCAACTCAGCCCAAAGTGGTCGTCGAATCCATATATGGAATTTGTGAGAGCGAGGTACACCCAATCAAAGATTGTTTTACAATCCCAGCTTTTCAAGAGGTGTTTCACGTTCAAGAAGAAACTACAAACGTCTATCAACGACCACTTAATACACCAAATTCTGACACACACACTCCCGATGAGTAGAAATTAATTGGGGAAATGAACCAACTATAAATGTAACTAATTATCCACAAGGGCCATTTAGTGGACTTCTAGCAAGGAAAACTCTTGAAGATACATTAGATGCATTTAGGCAAGAGCAACTGCAGGCTATAAATGAGCTTAGAACTTCGGTTGCAAGACTTGAGACATAACTGAATGTTAGGGAGACTGGGATCATTTCGGCCCAACCGCAACCTAACCCAACAAGACAATGTGAGATATGTGATCTTAACTCTTCAACTTAGCATCTGCAACATGTTAAGACTATCACCACCTTAAAAAATGGAAATGAAATAGACAAAGAGATTCCAAGGAAGGTTGAAAAACCCAAGGAATCTAAAAATTCAAAGGATGGTAGTGAATCTAGCACTGCTCCATACGATAAAGAACCAATGCAGGGATACAAACTCGTGGCCCCATTTCCCCAACGTCTCATCACATTAAAAAGGCTAAGTGAAAGTCAAAATATTCTATAGGTTTTTCAATAAGTCAAGATCAACACCCCCTTGTTGGATGAAATTAAACAGTTTCCATCTTATGTCAAATTCCTGAAAGATCTGTGTGCGGTAAAGCGGAAGCTAAACGTACACAAAGAAGTATTTTTTTACTGAACAAGTGAGCACCATAATCAATCGAAACACTCTCCTAAAATATAAGGATCCTGGAAGTCCTACGATGTCATGTGTGATCAGAAACTTCAAGGTCAATAATGCACTTTTAGACCTTGGGGCCAGTGTTAATCTGATACCATACTCGGTATATGAACTGTTAGGCCTCGGTGAGTCAAAACCTACCAAAACAACATTACAACTAGCCGATCGCTCGACTAGAATACCGAGAGGTAAGTAGAAGATGTGTTGGTCCAGGTCGATAGATTTTACTACCCAGTAGATTTCATCGTCTTGGACACACACTCAGCTTCAAATATGGGCGCTCAAATTCCGATCATATTAGATAGGCCATTCTTAGCCACTGCTAATGCCATCATAAATTACAGAAATGGAGTAATGAAAATATCTTTCAGGAATATGATGATAGAATTCATTGTGTTTCATTTGAGCAAGCCACAAGAGGATGAGGACCTGACCCATGAGATGAACTTGATAGATACATTTGAAGATAATGAGTCTCTTTTAATTGAAACTCTTGAATCTCTAGATGTCTGCTTGACGCATTTTGCAGATTCAAATGATCATATTAGCTAGGAAGTTGATGCCACTCCTTCTACTAACACTAAAATCTTACCATTACAGGTGGAGGAGATAGATTCTGAATTGGAGCCTACAACTTCAAATTTTAAAGGGACTACGACAAACAATCCTTTTGTTATTCCATTGTTTATTGTCTCTCATTCACCTCAGCCCACTAATATTGAGAAATTATCTTCTGCAGGTGAATCATATATTCTCTGGAAGCCTCCAAATTTCAATCTCAAACATGATGCTGAGGTCCATAAATTTTTCTGGACATTCATGCTCCAGGATATCCAAGCCTATTGCAAAAAGGGCTTTTGGATGATCTTATTGAGAAACCTACTGAGAAATTTATTAAGATATTGGCCGGAGAAGGAACCTCGCGGCATGACTGAGTAGCTTCCCCCTATTTTCCAAGTTAGGTTTACTACATTTAATGAATTTAGGAATAGGATAGTTTTCTTTTCGCTATTTTAGGATAGTTTGTTTTCCGTTGTTTTAGTCATTGGCTAACCGATCTGCACTTTTAAACCCTTGGAAAAGCCTCTAAATTCCTTCTTCGGGTACTACATTTTCATCACTTCTCCTTTACTTTTGTTGTCTCATGTGCATTGCATGCTTATATCTTTTACATTGAGGATAATGTAGATTTTAAGTTGGGGTGTGGATTAGGTAAGCTAATCAGTGTTTTCTTAGTCTTTGAGCAAAAATTGTAGAATTTTTTCAGAAATTTCTTTAAATTTAAGTGATTTTGAAATTAATCCATGAATTAGAATTATAAGATACTTAATGTTGATGATTTATGACTCTTAAATTTCACTACTTGTTAGATTTCAAAGTAAGTTCGAATTATTAATCCGTGATTAGAAGTTTTAAACATTGATTGAGTCATAATTTCACATGTCACATTTAGTTTACACATTAAGATTTTGGTTTGATATAGAAGTGATAACTTTATGATTATTAAGCATGGAAGGAACCATCCTGAGGAATTTATCTATCATGTTCATTGAGAAGAATTGAAAAGAAAGAAAAAGAAAATACCCAGCTAAAAAAAAAACAGTTGTCGTCGAAAAGGGCTACCTATTGAAGATCATTGAAAAGATTGAACATAGCATAAAAGTCATCAATGGAAAAATCAAAAGCTAGAAGAATAAAAAGCTGAACTGTAAGGCAAGTTTTGGTTATCCTGAATGCTCTTTTGATTATCAATGTTATCATGAAAATAGAGAATTGAACCTTTGATTTTAATAAGTTTAGATTTTACTATGCACCCATGGAACTCGATGTTTAGAATTTCTTTAATTGGAGGATTAATGCTTTGAACTTGATTATGAAATTTACCAAGTGTTAGAGTTTAGGAGAAAGTAATGCTCAACATTGATATATTTTGAAGCTCTATTATCTAGATTATTTTTTAAACCTCTTGAGCTTATGGAAATTATACAATAGTTTTCAATTTCTTTTTTCTTTTTTATTTTTCTTTTTTTTGCATACTTTTGGTCGGGACTAGCAAAATGCTGGTTAGGGATTGTGTTGAGGGTCAAATATTGCATATTATCCCCCATTTATTATTTGATTTTATGAACATGATAATGATTAATGTTCTATTTTAATTATGTTTATGTTGCAAAGTGGATTTAAGAGCTTGGATTGAAAAGGATGCTAAAAGCATGGATTTAATGCTCAAGAATCACCAAAGCCAAGGATGGATCTTATGAGACTAAGAATGAAGAATTCGCATGCCAAAGATTCAAGAAAACCAAGTGACGAATGAAGAGAATTGAAAACTTGAAGTGGAGAAAAGGAACCCTAAAAATTTGCGTGCTTCGACTAGTCAAGCCCTCCTTCGACCAGTCTAAGGCACCTGCTCGACTAGTCGAAGAATCCTCAACTCGAACTCCAGTAAAAAAATTCTCTAATTTCCCATTGTCCTCGACCAGTCGAAGGTTTTCCTCGACTTGTCTAAGGTTACATGGACAACACACAGACTGCATAAATTTGAGGCGGTTTCCAGATTTTTCCAACTTGGTGCGAAAGTTGGAGTTGCAAAAGTACAAATAGGGGTCCCTAGGATGTTCCTAGGTATCTTCTAGGGTTTGAGCAGTGGAGAAAAGGGTGGAGCCGCCATTCAAGAGTTTTTCTTCTTCCTTAGTTGATGTTTTTTCAAGAGTTCTTAATTCAATCATGTTTATGGTTGGATAAACCTCTAATTCTGAAATTCTTGGCTATGTTTAGCTCCCTAGATTTAAAATACCTATAATTTTAAGTTAAATGTGAGGTGTATTTGCAGGATTTAAAATCAATTATTAAATCAATTTAAAATTTCTAATTAGTGTGTGTATGTAATGTTTACACTATGGTTGTAACAAATCCGTTGAGGCATATACTTTGCTTGATATGATGAAATCCCAAGACTTAGATGGGCCATAAACAGAGGATCACATCTTAGTGACTAATCCAAGATTTATACCTGCCGATTACATCAATATGTTCAAATGGTGCAAATCATGCTATTGGGGTAATTATAGTGATGCCAATGATGATCTGATTGTTCTGGGATATCATCAGGGGGCCATGTGCCCAATAGATTGATAGCCTAATGGCACACATGTTGCACATGTGGTTGTCCATCCGCATCATTCTCAATGGGCCCCACCTTGGCATATGTATCTTATCCATGCCTTACATCCAGTTACTAGATTTTTACATGCAGGCTACATGAGGAGCTAATGTTAGTCTAACATGGGCCACACCACATAGACGTCTATATTTCTAGTCGGGCCCGTCGTACGGTTCCCACTCCCTATGTATGATGTGCCAACTAGGGCGGATTATATCATGATATGTTTGGTAACATGCTAATGTGCTTAGTCTGATAGGGCACACCGATAACATGCTTAGTGTAATGGATATCATGCTTAGTTATATGCCCACACACATCATTTGTATGCCTATTGTGGATGATGATTGTTCATAACATATGCCCTTTGGCTTGAGACACTTATAAGACTCTATATGAGATAGGGTTGCCCCGCATGATTCACGCAGTACACGTAGGTTTGATGCATGTCTTGGATAGTATGATTTATGCATTGTGCACTATGTGTGACATATTACCTCTACTCCATAGCGACACTAGGGTGGTGTTCCTGTAGCCTTGTTGTGGCTGACAGATGATTTTATAGATATCGAAAACTATCGAGGTTACAGGGCCTCACAGGCATCCTTGGGCGAAAGTCGCTAAATCCCGTGGTACTAGTAGTATGCTCCAACATCTAGACCAAGTGTATTTATAAGCTTATGATGGCTGAATACCAGTAGGCTGTATCTCCTACTGTGTCGTGGTCAGTTGGAAGGGAGTTTGACCTTACCTGCTTGGGTGTAGAGGACTATATGCTAGGTTGAGTTTGATCAGCTCATGAAATGGGTTCGCTATCGACGGGCAAAGTGGTTTTTTGTGTGCCACTGATGAGGTGGATAGTGAGGTCTTTTGCACTGGCTTGGTCTTGTGCACGGTAGGCAACAACCACTGTCAAAAGTGTACTAGACCCTAGTGATGATCCAAATATGAACTATCCTGATTATGTGGACTAGTAGAAGATTAACATGTTGCATTGCATCATTAGCATATGATATTTGGCCATGTAGGCCCTTGCATCGCATAGCCTAGGTATGATTGATAGTATAATGGACTTGCTAGTTTAACCCTCTATCATTTTCGCTTATTCTAATATTTGTATACTTGGCACAAGCATTGTGCACACATGCACCCACTCTCTAAGCTTTGTAGTAAGCTTACGCACGTGCTCTATGTGCAGGTTATGATACACTACAGTAGCATTGAGGCATGAGCATGTGCTTGATCTTTTGGAGTTTTGTTATATCATGTATTTCTCTTTCAACATGTACTCAAAGTTTATATTAGTAGATATGTGGTGATTATATTTTGTGACTTGGGTACACTTGTGGTTATGCTCCTTTACAAAAAAAAAAATAAAAATAAAATAAAAAAAATTCACCCTGAAAATCCTCTATGTAGGATCCCAGAATTTAAACCTGGAGTATGGGAGCCAGGAGTCGAGAATGGGGTACTACGGAGGCTATCAACATCGGATTTGGTTGTTGAAAATTTTATGATCCTACTTCCCTAGTTTAGGGCGTGACATTATTGACATGCCTATCCCAAGCGATAGCATGTTTGAGATCATTATATTGAAGACTTAGTTATTGGGGACATTCGAGATGAAAGATCTGGGGGCTGCAACGAGGATTCTTAACATTGATAACATAGCGATAGGGAGAGGAGCAGGTTACAGTTGTCTCAAGTAGAATTCCTTGAGATGGTATTGGTCAAGTTTGGGATGAATAAGGCTAAACCAGTTAGCACACCTCATGCTACTCACTTTCGGCTTTCTTTAGATCAATGTTCCACTATAGATGAAGAAAAACATATTATGTCTCATGTGTCATACTCAAGCGCGGTTGGTAGTTTGATGTATGCCATGGTCTCTATGAGACTGAATATTTCACATGCAGTCAGTGTTGTGAGCAACATTGGGGGGAAGTGAAATGGCCACTTCGATATATACGAGGTACGATTGAGTACGTCTTGACATTTGAAAAATCAGAGTGATAAAGCTTAAATTTTGTATATTTATCCCTTATATTGCATCATTTTCCCATATATTCAAGTCTTAAAATGATTTAATTAGATGCGTTTTCAATCTGCAGAGAAAATTTAAAGTCTAAGTTAAATTGCGCTTAAAGTGATGATTTAAAGCCTAAAAAAGATCAAGCTCAAATGCAATGAAGAATTGGAGAATTGAGACCAAAGTTGTAAGGCCCGTATTCTAGACCGTACCGTTCCGTAGGCTTCCGCGTTCCTCCCGGTCGAATTCGGGCAACTCGTGACGCGTAGATAGCATTTGTGCGAAGTTGCATCCCGTATATCAGAGTCGGCTTGACCCGAGATTTGTACCTTATCGACCGCGCCGTCGCCGCAGTTCCAACGCAGCGTCATTTGCACCGATGCGATACCTAAGCCAGGAGTTGTGAGCCAGCGTTTGTTTCGAAGAAAATGCCACGTGTTGCGGATTTTGAGAGAATCTTTACAACCCATCACATCAATTAATCAATCACTAGTCAAGTACACATCCCATCACTCCACCCATCACACCCATCCCTCTCTTCCACAAGCCATCCCCAAAGTCAACCCTTTCTTACAACACCATCCCTCTCTCCCATACATCACTCCATCCCATTCCATTCTCCACCAAATCCCAAGTAACCATGAGAGAAAAATTCTAAGGAGAGAAAAGAAGTCAAGAGAGGCCCACTTCCTACCCCTTCATCTCACCATCCAACCCTTCAATCATCATCATCCTCCATCAAAATCAAAGCATAGCAGCCAAGGATTCTAAGGAACTAAAGAAGAAGGCCATAGGTGGGTGTTTTGTAGGATTAGATTATGATTTTTATAATGAACTAAGTGGGGCCTACTGATTGATGGTATGGATCCTATTTGGGACCCATCTTGATGTTTGTATTGTAATCATAGGAGGGCTCATAGTGACGAAGCCCTCCATCACTCGATTCTCTCTCTCTCTCTCTCTCTCTCTCTCTCTCTCTCTCTCTCTCTTCTTCTTCTTCTTCTTATGATTGATGATGATATGTGTGTGGCCCACCCTGATTGTCACGCCCCAAATTCAGAAACTGGGCTCACAAAATTCCTGATCACTGATTCCGGAGCCGACAGCCTCCATAGTACCCTATTCTCGGCTTCCAGCCTACATATGCCAGATTCCGATCCTGGGATCTTAGAAGGAGGATTTTCCAACATATATTTATCTCGTAACAAGCATAACCACTAGTTTACACAAATCACAAAGGCAACATCATCATCACATATCAACTAATATAATAATTTGTGTACAATGCTAGAATAGAAATACATAAATCGAAAATCAAAGTTCTAGAACATCGCCAAATGCTCCAACTTCAACGCTGCTGCAATCTAACGCCACTTGCACGCATCTATCATGCATAAGCTTATAGAAAGCTTAGTAGGTGGTGAAAGTGTGTGCACAAGGTAAGTGTCAAGTAAGCAATATCAGAGTAATCAAATTAAGCGGAAATACTGACAAGCCCATAAATCATATAATATTAAAAATACTGGCAAGTTCATAAATCATACGATATTAGAGTAATGCGGAAACATGCTGATAGGCCCATAAATATCATCAGCCTTATCCAAGCTATGCGAAACAAAAATATAATAAACCAATATCATATACTGATGAAGCAATGTAGATTAGCTATGCAATGCGGAGACAATAAGCCAAATACTATGTGTTGAGGATGCAATGCAATATGCGATGCGAATGAAATGACCAAGCTGGAGCGTGAAGTCAGGATGATAGTACGTAGTATTGCAGGCTATGAGGTCCACCATAAAAGAATTCTATCCAAACCAGTCTCATACCTAAATTTGGATAGTAGACTTAATGTGGTCAACTCCTAATCTTAGGTTAGTCGGGCGCCCCAACCGAAATCCTGGCCATTGGGAAGGTATAGTAACAAATAGTTGTGCACCACTAGCCCAAGTGGATAGTGAATGAATGAGTATGCAACTCCTACTCAATAAATACACATATTAGTATAATTCCTCTCTGGAAAAATCACCGGGGTCTATTACACTCCAAACCATGTTGTCGCCTCATAGAGCACAACAAGGTGAGTGGATTAAGGGTACCCCTTCAGCGACCACGACCCTCATGCACGCGGATTAAGGGTATACGACCCTCATGCGCTTATGCATCTACTCGATCTTGACATTGGAGCAACCTCTGAAACCAAGATGGTTTAGGGACTTTCACCCAGGGATATCTATAACACCCTATGTAGAACAAATTTTTGGTGTCCTATCTGGCCATCCACGAAATACCTGTTGAGGCTACGACCCTGATGTCGCTAGGGCGTACAGTAATCACAACACACAATGCAAGATGCATGAGTCATACAATCCAGTCATGCAGCAATCTTACGCATACCGTGTACTCATGTGAGACAATATCTGCCTATCGAGGAGTCTCATAACAACATACCCAATGAAATATGCAATGATCAACTACATCTCATAACAAACATGCAGATGATGTATATGGGCATGTATCGTGATGCTATGCTGTCACGTACTCATAATCGATATCAATAACCGGCATCGACAATCGGCATTGACCATCGGCCTCGACAATGTGGACATTTAACCAACATTGCCCCCAAGGAGTGGCCCACATAGAGCCTAACATATAGTGGACCCATAGCCTCACACAAGGGCCTAATACACATCATGATGGGCCTTAAATACGGTCCACATATACATCACATTGGGCCTCAAACATGGGTCGCATATACATCATATAGGTCTCAACAATCGGCCTTGGCAATCGAAATCGGCCTCAACAATTGGAATCAACACTCGGAAGCGGCCTCGATATTCGGCCTTGACAATCATAATCGGCCTATACAATTGGCCTCGACAATCAGAATCGGCTTATACAATTAGTCTCGACAATCGGAATCGGTCTATACAATCGCCTCAACAAATTGGAATCGTCCTCGATACTCAGCCTCAACAATCGGAATCGGAATCGGAATCGGCCTCGACAATTGGAATTGGAATCGACAATCGAAATTGGCCTCGATAATAGGAATCGGTATCGACAATCAGAATCGCCTCGACAATTGGAATCGGAATCGACCTCAATAATCGGCCTCGAAAAGCGAAATCGGAATTGGCCTCGATGATCAGAATCGGTATCGACAATCGGAATCGGCTTCGACAATCGAAATCAGTATCGACAATCGGAATCGGCCTCGACAACTAAAATTGGAATCGTCCTCAACAATCGGCCATGACAATTGGAATCGGAATCGGCCTATACAATCGACCTCAGCAATCGAAATCGGCCTCGATACTCGGCCTCGACAATCGGAATTAGCCTCGACAATCGGAATTGGTATAAAAAATTAGAGTTAGCCTTGATAATCGGCCTCGACAATCGAAATCGGAATCGGCCTAAATAATCAGTCTCGACAATCGGAATCAGCCTTAATAATTGGCCTCGACAATCGAAATCAGTATCAACAATCAAAATCGGCCTCAATAATCGAAATCGGTATCGACAATTAAAATCGGCCTCGACAACCGGAATCGGAATCAGCCTCAACAATCGGCCTCTACATTCGGAATCAGAATTAGCCTAATCAATCGGCCTCGATAATTCCAATCGGTATCGACAATCGGAATCAACCTCAACAATCAGAATCGGTATCGACAATTGGAATCGGCCTCAACAATCAGAATCGGCCTATACAATCGGCCTCATCAACCGGAATCGGCCTCGACAATCGGAATCAGTATCAACAATCGGAGTCGGCCTCGATAATCAGCCTCGACAATCGGAATCGGAATCCGCCTCAATAACTGGCCTTGACAATCGAAATCAACCTCAACAATCGGAATCAACAATCGGAATCGGTATTGACAATCGGAATCGGCCTCGACAATCGGAATCGGTATCGATAATCGAAATCGGCCTCGATAATCGGCTTTGACAACCGGAATCAGAAACGACCTCAACAATCGGAATCGAAATCAGCCTTAACAATCGGCCTCGACAATCGGAATCGGCCTCAATAATCGGCTTCGATAATCGGAATCAGAATCGGCCTTAACAATTGGCCTCGACAATTGAAATCGAAATCGGCCTATACAATCGGAATCGACCTCGACAATTGAAATCGAAATCGGCCTATACAATCGGAATCGACCTCGACAATCAAAATTGGCCTATACAATCGGCCTCGACAACCGGAATCAGCCTCAACAATCAGAATCGATATCAACAATCAGAGTCGGCCTCGACAATCGGAATTGGAATCAGCCTCAACAATCGAAATCTGCCTCGATAATCGACCTCGATAATCGAAATTGGAATTGGCCTCACATACATCACAATGGGCCGCAATACATGGATCTCATATACATAAAATGGACCGCACTATATGGGCCTCATATACATTAATTGGGCCACATCACATGGTTCGCACCAATGGGCCAATATACATCAAGTGGGCCGCACCGACAGGCCTCATATACATCGAATGAACTGCATCAATGGGCCACAACCCATAGGCGACACATACATCTCATGGGCCTCATCGTATGGGCCTCAATATACATAACAGGTGGGCACTACACATGGGCCCTTAAATACACAACATGGGCCTCATCCATAGATAGCTCGAATAAAAAACGTACATCATGTGAGGGCCACATGGACGGTGTGAATAACATATATATCGCGGTGGGTCCCACTATGATGGGGTGAGAGCTTAGATTACCTCTAAAATCATTTCAATAATGGCAGGTGTAACATGTGTACCACTGTGCACTATTATTCTATTGGGACGTGGTTCACTAATGATAATCAGCACCTCCTAAACATTGTCAATGTAAATTAACACTGTCCAAACATAATCCATGTAAATCAATACTGTCCAAACACAATCCATGTAAATCAGCACCATCCAAACATTTCCTATGTAAATCAACACCATCCAAACATTGTCTAAGTAAATCAGCACCATCCAAACGTTGGACAGCACTGTCCAAACACGTCCAGCACCGTCCAGCACAATTTGGACGGTGTGGTTGAAATACATCATGCTGGCGTCCACCGTGGAGATACAACACAAACATCATGTGAGGCCTACATATGCCATCAAGGCAAGCCCCACAACTTGCTAAATAGCCAGGTGTATGGTACCCAGCCAATCCACATCCCACTGTCCCATGGATTGGACGGTGCGGATGGAATGCATCATTACAAGGTGGGCCCCACATGCTGCCATAGTGGGGTCCACGTCCAACGGATGAACAATAGGGATATAACATATACCTCATGTGGGTCCCACACACGTGACCCACACACGCAACAACGTGCCTACATGACATCATCCAGATGGACGGTGCTTATGTAAAATACATGAGTTAAAGGTGGGTCCCACGTGGGGACCACCAGATATAATATATAATATATATTATATTATATAAAAAATATAATATATAATATAATACTATGTATTATATATAATATATAATACTTACACACACCAGCGTCATCCAGGCACTGGACGACCTGGATGTAATACATATTCCAGGTGGGTCGCGTTCAAATGGACAGACATCGCAGGGTGGGCTGGTCCATCGTCCAAATGATGAACGATGTAGATTGAATAGATACATCATGGTGGTCCCTGCACGACAGCACAACAGATGGACGGCTGGGATATACATCACAGACCTCAATGGTGGCTACGGAACTTGCTGACGTTCAACTGCAGTAGCAGCTATGGACGGCCAATAGTAAATACATTCCTTAAGGTGGGCCCCACCTGCCCATATGTACAACACGTGTGGGTGGGCCCCACCCACTGCCAAGTGTATGGGCAGTTGGGATATAACGCATACCTCAATGGTCAGACCCATAAACTTGCTGCACGCCAAAGCAGGAACTACATGCTGCCTGGGACCCACCGTCCCTGATGTACGGACGGATGGATGGAACGCATATCATGGTGGGTCCCACTGCATGAACGGTGCAGATAAAACCCATACAGTATGATGGCCTCCACGACCACACCACGTCCAGACCTCTGGATGGCTGGACGAAATAGATGGACAGCGTTGATAAACATATATATCTGTGTGGTCCACACACCATCCAAACAGTTCCAGCACCGTCTAGATATCCTGGATGGTGTGGATATTCAAAACATAAGGTGGGCCACAAAAGGGGAAAAAGAGAGAGAGAGCAAGAGAGAGAGAGAGATAGAGAGAGAGAGAACAGCGGAAATGGAAGTGACCCTGCCACTATAGGACCCTCTTTGATATAAGGCATACATCAAGATGGGTCCCACCATATGTGGGCCCTCAAATCATCAAGATCACACAAATCAAATCATAAAGTACACCCACCTCAAGATCTCTTCTTCATTCCTCCACCAATGGGTTCTAGAACTCCAAGGAAACAAGATTCAATGGCCGGGATTGATTTTGGATGGTGAAGATGGGAGGTAGGAAGTGGGCCACACAAACTCTATCCATGGAGCTTGGACGATTGCTTTCATGGGGTTGCTTGAAAATTAAGAGAGAGAGAGAGAGAGAGAGAGAGAGAGAGAGAGAGAGAGAGAGAGAGAGAGAGAGAGAGAGAGAGAGAGAGATGATGGTGAGAAGTGATGGGAGAGAGGGATAGTGGAGTGACATGAGAGGTATGGTGCTTGTTGACTTTAGGGTACTTGTGTAAGAAAGAGGTAAGGATAGGATATGGGTTGCTTGTACTTGACTTTGATTGATGGATTGATGTGACATTTGATGTGATTGATGGGACATGTTGTAGAGATTCTCTCGGAATTGCAATAGGTGGTGTTTTCTTCAAACTGAACGCGGGCCCACATCTCCTGGCCTGGTTATCGCCTCAGCGTGAATGCGGGCGCAGTTGTAAGGGTACAAGTCTTGGGTCGAGCCAACTCTGATATACGGGACATGACTCAAGATCACGCGTAAACGCTGATAACAGATCTCGGATAATCGAAATTCGATTGGGAGGACCGCGGAAGCTTATGGAACATTATAGGCTAGGATACAGGCCTCACACTGATGCACCCCACCATGATGTATGTATACTATATCCAAGCTGGGCACTCATGGGGCCCACCTTGCTGATGTCCAGCAGGTGGCTGGATGGTCCAACGTTGCTGGCACCATCCAGTAGCTCTGGATGAAAGGAAAATATAAATATCAGCTTACTCTAAGTTAAGGTGGGCCACACGTGTGGACCCACCTTGATGATTAGCTGGGAAGTAGGTTGGCTGGAGTATCTCTCAACAGCTACGATGCTGCTGTTTAATGGCAGCAAGGCACGTGGGCCCAATCATGAGGTATGCGTTATATCCTACCGTCCATTTATAAGGCCCGTGGGATGAGGACCCCACCGCATGATGTATGTGCTTAGATCCTGGCCATCCATCCAGGGCCTAGATGTGAGGCCTGCCATGATGTATATGATGCTTATCTACATCGTCCAGTGGTCTAGACGGTAGGGGATCACTATGATATATGTGTTTTACATCTAGGCCGTCCATCCAGGGCCTATATGCTAGAGTACAAAAAAATAAAAATAAATAAATAATAATAATAATAAAATAATATATATATATTATAATATATATAATATATTATGGTGGGCCCCACATGGGACCCACCTTTGTGGGAAGTGATTGGCCGGTGTACCTACAATAGCTATATAGCTGATGTATTGACGTCAGCAAGTCTTGTGGACCCCATCATGTGGTATGAGTTATATCTTAACTGCCCGTCCATTTGGCAGTACTGTGGGGCCCACCCCACATGTGCTGCACGTGTGGGATGAGACCCACCTTGATGTGTGAATTCTGTATCTGCACCGTCCATCACTGGACGGTGCTGCATGGGGCGTACCGTGATGTATGTGTTACATCCAAACCGTGCATCCAAATGGTGAGCTCATCTTAAGGCTTGAGACTAAAAATGAGGCAGATTCGTATATCAGGTGGACCACACTACAGAAAACAGTGGAGGATTGAACGACTACCATTAAAATCCTTTTGGTATCCTGAAAGTTTTGGATCAGTATGAAATTTGTTTTTCCACTTAATTCAGGTCCTTGTGACCATATGAACAGATTAGATGGAAATAAACGTGATGGTGGGGCCCCGACCCGGTGAATTATTTAACAGTGGAAATCATTATCTCCACTACTATTTGTGGTATGGTCCAGATGATCTTTTGATATGATTCATTTTTGGGAAATGCTCTAAAATGATCTCTAAAATAGATGAATGATGTAGATGGACTAGCTAGGCTGGTGGACCCATTGGTGCAGCCCATGTGATGCAGCCTATTGTGATGTATTCGGGGCCCATGAGATGTGGCCCATTTGATGTATATGAGGCCCATGTATTGCAGCACGATGTGATGTATATGAGGCCCATGAGTGAGGCCCAATGTGATGCATATGTGGCCCATGAGCGAGGCCCATCGTGATGTGTATTAGGCCCTTGAGTGAGGCCCATGGTGATGTATATTAGGCCCTTGTGTGTGGCCATGGGCCCATTATACGTTTGGCTCTATGTGGGCCACTCCTTGGGAGCAATGTTGGTTAAATGTCCACATTGATGGGCAATGATGGTAAATGTCCACATTGTGACCTTCCCTTAGGCCCTTTGTTAGGCCGATTGTCGATACCGATTATGAGTACGTGTTAGTATAGAATCATGATACATGCCCATACGCATCATCTACATGCTTGATATGAGATGTGGTTGACCATTGCATTTGCCATTGGCAGGTTGTCATGGGGCTCCCTGATAGGCAGATTTGTCCCACATGAGTGCATGGTATGCGCAGGATTAATGTATGACTGGATTGTGTGACTTATGCATCTTGCATTGTGTGTTGTGAGTGTTGTATGCCCTAGCGACATCAGGGTCATAGTCTCCATAGGCATATCATGGAGGGCAGAATTTGACACCAAAAATACTGTTACTAGCATCGGGGCGCCATAGATGTCCCTGGGTGAAAATCCCTAAACTCGATGGTACCAGAGCATGACTCCAATGTTGAGACCGAGTGGATTCATGAGCGCACGAGGGCTAAATACTAGGAGGCCATGTCTCCCACTGTGTCATGGTCGGTTGGAAGGGGTTGTGGCCTTACCCGCCTGAGGGTAGGGCGCAATTGCTAGGCTGAGTATGACCAGCTCATAAATGGGTCCGCTATCGACGAGTCGGATAGGTATTGGCAGGTTATTGGTTATGGGGATAGTGAGGTTTTTTACGCTCACTTGGACTGCGCGCCTGAGAAAGGGGAAGTGTCATTTGGAGTGTACTAAACTCCGGTGATTATCTAGAGTGAGAACTATACTGATATTTGATACTCCATTGATATATGGATTCGGATGAGGATTGGTATGCTTGAGTTGCACCTCACATCATATGGCCTTGGTATGGCCGATACCATTCATGCCTTATATTGCATTGCCTTTATGTGGCCGATAACATTCATGTCTTGCATCACATAGCCTTGGTACAGCTGATAGCATTCATGGACTTACCAGTATTTTCAGCATTACTCTGATATTGCATTATGAGCACGCTTATATTACGCACACACTCTCACCACCCTCTAAGCTTTCTATAAGCTTATGCACGATTATGGGTGTAGGTGACGCCAGGACGCAACCGTAGCTTAGTAGGAGCAGGAGCATGTAGTCGAGCTTCAGGAGTTTCCGTTATTATTATCAATGTATTTCCCCTTTATGCGCATTGTACTTTAAAGTTTTTTATCATAGTGAATTTTGTATGTGATGGTGTCTTGGTTATTATTCGTGGGTTATGTTTGTTACAAAATAAATTTAGGCTGAAAAATCCTCCTTGTACGATCGCAGGATCGGAACCTGGTATATGGGTACCGGGAGCCGAGAATGGGGTACTACAGAGGCTGTCAGCACCGGATTCGGCGATCAAAAATTTTGTCAGACCGGTTTTCGAGTTTAGGGCCTGACAGAAGTTGGTATCAGAGCATAACTTGGGAATAACCGAGAACAACATCACATGTTTGTTATGAGTTTAGGACAATTAAGTCCCGAGTGCGTAAACTTCTGGTTTAGTTCCCTAACGTGCGTGCCTTCAAAAGTTCTCAAGGTTGATAGATGCCTTTATTCTTCCCTATAAGACATGCTGAAATGGTAGTAAAGACCACACTAGTTGAAGAAGGAATATGCCAATATGTCCTAGAGGGGGGTGAATAGAACTTTTTAAAGTTTTTATAATTTATTTAAGAATCTTACTTCACTAATCTTGTGATCATGCAATTATCAGGATTACTCAAATGTAACTCTACTGGCTTCCAAGCTTGGTTGAGGATCCAATCACACACTATGTAAGAGATAAGCAGTATGCAAGCTAGCTTATGATGTATATGACTGTGTAGGTGTGTGTGGTGTGATCAAATGTTCATATATGGAAGTATTAAAGCAAATAACACAATCATAAGAATAATAATCTTAAACACAGTAATTTTTATAGTGGTTTGACGATAAGTCTACTCCACTCCCGATAACCGCACTCAATCCTTGAGTATACCAGATTTCACTAAGGAGGTTTCACAGCGGTACACCTCTAACCTGAGGTTTTAAATCAGGTTCACCTTCAACTTTTACAACCTACACTGAGGCTGACTGTTTATGATCTCACGAGCAAGGGTCAACACAACGCACCCACTTTTAGGTACACTGGCCAAGGATCTTCCATAATTCCCTACTGGAGGTTTCACAGGTTGACCTCAAACACAAGGTTTTACATGGTTCACATCAAACCTAGAGTTTTACTGGTTCACTCCTAACCAGATGTTTATGCTCTCCACAGAGCAAGGGTCCACACAATGCACCCACCACGTACACTCCTGCCGAAGGCCTCCTTGAGGACTTCAACGGGTGAGAATCACTTAAGACTCAATCCTTAAAAGGAATGATCACAAGTGTCCTCTTGGATTCTGGATACTTATAAATAAGTTGATGAGTCCCGTTTAACACAATGCCGAAGATCTCCTCCTCCTTGTTGACGAAGAGTCTTCTGCTCCCTTGATCCGCAACACAAAATGATGTACCAATACTCAGCTTCGGGTTGGGTCAAGGTGAAGATGGAATCCTACTCTCAAAATATTTTCCTATTAGGAAGATAAATCGATTCCAATCTTATGCATTCAAGGCATCTCAGCTTAATGATTTGCTATTAAGGTAGTAGCTGGAGGATCCTTGAATGCGGAAGTTCATTCCCTAATTCACTCTATTGAATGTCAATGATGAGGATGGATTGGAGGATGAACTCGCTTAAGAGAAAGGGCTTTGGATATATGATATAAGTTGAAACACACAAAAGCTCTCTCTACTTTCTCTCACAGCAACAAAAGATAAGTCCTCTATATATAGGCAAAAAGTTCCAATGGATATAAAATGGTCACATTTATGATAGAGTTCATTATCATCGAGCAGGTTCGATATCATCAAGCGTATACTCTCGATAGTATCTATGGTTTGCTCGATGACTCGAACTCAATATTATACGCTTTTGAAACTTTTGCCAATTGGTCGATGAATCGAAACTGTTGTCGATGTCATCAGATTTTGTAACTCCGATTCCATTGATGACAGGTTCGATCCATCGACACTTGAAAAAATGAGAGAGACTTGACTTTGAAATATTTCAGGATTTCATAAATGATCGGGGAACCATCGAGATATCAGAATTTGAATGTCGATGATATCGACATCAGAGTCGAGGCATCGATAAATCTAGTGGATTTGTCTTTAAGCTTGCTGGACGGTTTGTGACCTTATTCGATGCAATCGACCTGGCGCTGATATCATCGATATTGAAATATCGATTCTATCGAAGGGCCCCCGATCATAGTTAAAAACAACCTAAAATATCTGCTGTAAGATATGCGCAAACACGATCGATATCATCGATGGACGTCCGTTGTTATCGATATTTAATTTCAGATCATATCGGAAGAGCATCGATATATCGAAGGAATTGGAGATTTTCATTAAAAAACAGGGGCGCCGAAAATCTGCCTGTCGATCTTATCGAGCCATTTTCGATGGACTCGAGATTTGTATATCAATGATATTTTTATAGGTGTATTGATACATCGATAATTCATCCAGATATGATGTGAAGTTGTTGGACTTTTTAGTTCTTATATCGATGATATCGATAGCTGTGTCGATACATCGATAAATCTGTCCAGATGAATATTTAGTTGCTGGAAACTTTCGGTCCTCACATCGATAATATCGTTAAGGTATCGAGGACATCGACAGAGCAGGTCGATCATATCGAGGGTGTTTCGATAAAGTCGACAAGGCGAGAAAAACTTAGAGATTTTCCTATTTAAAAAAAATTTTCTCACCTTAAAACCCTATGATTTCTAACTTGTTTTTAAGGGTTTTATTCACCTGATGTTTTGGGTTATGGGATGTGAGGCTTTAGGTTTACCTATGATAAGCTTGCACACATCCAATTGAGGCAGACGCTTGAATTGATCTTCCTATCAGGCTCGGTAGATAATCTGACTTAACACTCACGTAACTTGACAAACCAGGGCACTTTCAATCTCCCCCTTTATCAATTACGTGACAAAATCCCCAAAACACCCTAGAACTCACTAGACAAGCACACCCTAAATTGTGTGTACATGCTTTTACACAAATTTAAAATTTATATCCCATGTACACAACCAGTAGCTGCTCCCCTTTCTTGTAAACTCCCCCTTGCTTGATGCAGCTGCTCCCCCTAACACCTGCAACAATAGCTAATAGATACATAATTTCCATTTGGGGTGTTTGTAAATGTTCTCCCCCTTTTTGTCAGTCATTGACAAAGATAGATTAAGTGATATTGACTGAAGAGTGAATTACTTGGGAGAACCGATCAGGAAGAAAGAAAACAATTGATGTATAACAGATAGCTCAATTTAAGCAAACCTCAATTCTAGAATGTATGGATGCATAGTAGATTAGATGGAACAGTGATATCGCAGATAGAACAATCAGTAAAGCATAATCCATGCATACCATATCAGAAACTTGATAAATCGGGGGAACTCAAAACCTATTGATGGCATTAAAAATAAGAATTATACTCAGCCATATACCAAAATGAAATCTAAAATAAACTGCCCAAGATTGGCAGCAAATTCATAGTTATCCAAAAAAAAAAAAAAAAAACAAATCAAGCCCATGTCAGGGCACCCATAAGACTTACCAGTATCAATCCCACATCGGAACATATACATACAACACAAAGAAATATCAGTCTATCCAGGTTAGAAAAACTGTCACATAGACCCAAGAGAGCGTAGAACACCCAAAATACGCAGCATAAAGAATGATGCGTGTGTGACAGTATGCAGGAATCAGCACTATGGAGCTGAGTGAGATGACACCGTATCATCTTGTCGACAGGTCAGATCAAATAGCCGATGTACACTCTATTGTATTCCATGGACTACCCGCTCCAAGATGTCATCCATTCATACATAGAGTGGATATCCCTCTGGATTCCCCTGATCCTGTCCAGCTTATATCGTTTGGCATGTTCAGGTGTTGACGCTGATAGAGCTTGATCGGGTCTGGAGGATTCATCTCCCACCATCTCTGTTTCCTCAGCATGAGAAGCACCAGCTTCTGCTCCCCTTTCTTGGATTGCTTCTTCTTCATCTGCTAGTGTAACGCCCTGAAAATCGGGGGTCGAGCATAAACTCAACTCCCGAGTTCCAACGCATTACTTATGCAACAAAATGAATGATGATTGAATGTGATCGGTATTAGTGCAATGAACATGAGTGAGATTAAGCCAAAACAGCATATCATACTCCATAGACAGTTGAATTTGCAAGCGGAAGACTGTGATAGATAGATAAAATATATAAACTGTGGTGGGTCTCCAGAGTGTGATAAAGTTACCAGGTTAAATAATTACAAGTATGATTTAAATTATACCAAGTTGTGTAGTGTGATCTAGTCAACATCCCTATAGCCCCGACAATCAAGGCACGGCTCTCACGAAGCCGCCAGAAAACAGCATATATGAGGAAGCATTCTCGTCGTCATAGAAGTCCGGCTCCGCCTCAGAAGTAGCGTCGCCATCTGCAATCAGACAAAGTCTGGTGGGTGTTCGGAACACCGTCCCCTATCGTGGGAGTGAGTGATCAACTCAGTGGAACAATAAAGCATAGGTTAACATGTTATCAATTCAGTTAAGCAGTAATGATAAAGCAGTACAATCAAACAGTTTTAAATACTCTTATTAATGCAAGTATGAATGCAGTCATGATGGATGCCCTTGCCAAACCACCCTCATGCAACATCATCTTACTTTCGCGAATACGTCCATCCCTCAGTGCTCCACATCTACCAGGCACATGCAGTGCGATGATGAGCATGATTACCGAGTAATTATTAGTTCATTTCAAACAGCAGTATTGGGAAACTAAGGTACCTCCCTTGTATCATTCCCCAAACATGATCCATTCTAGGGTCGTCAGTCCTAGTTAATTTCATACGATATTATGGTTTGAGAGGCGTAGCGAAGGCATCACAAAGGGCTCGTCACCCGTCAGCACGGATACAGATCTCACTGTATGCGGCTCAATTGCTGGCCGTCAGCTCGAATATAGGTCTCACCGTACTCGGCTCAATCGCTAGCCGTCAGCTCGAATACAGATCTCACCATACTCGGCTCAACTCATGCTCTAGTTGCTGTGAAGGGCTCGTCGCCAATCACAGACCTTAGAGTATAATCGAAGACACTACGGAGGATTCTTCGCCCGTCAGCACGAATACAGGTCTCACCGTACTCGGCTCTCGCCGTAGGTGTCGACAGCTCGAATATAGTGTCCCATACCACCATAATCGGCTCACGAGTCTGGTTGCTCACTGGTCACTACGGGGAGGCACATGGCCCCAGCGTAGGCCGACAGCTCGACCACGGTGTCCCATACCACCATGCCCGGCTCATGAGTCTTAGCAGATCGAGGTACCATGGTTAACGGGATTTCACTGGTAAGTTTCGTACCCTAGGTTCAAGCAGTAGCGTCCAAACATGGTGAACATACGTAAGACAGATTGGGTTGCTTGACGAGCTCGGCTAGCTCGAGCGCACAACAAGTTAAACGATATGAAGCGCATAAGCACTTTGTGTGGCCAACCACTATCGTCAACCGTAGTACGACTCGGGTTCGTTGAACACATCTCACGTGGCAAATGGATCATACCACAAATCCAATTCTGGTACCGATTGTCTGGACTATAATCATAGCCCCAAACACAATCAATTCCTAACCATAGCATGTGAAGTACAGCATGATAACATGGTAATTCAAGAACACTAGCAATCATGTTATAAAGTATGTCATAAAGCATGTTAATAAACAAGTTACAAAGCATGTTCAAAGGCATGTTGTAAAGCACTATACAAATAGGGATACAAATACATATATTTTATAAGTGAGTGGTTAGAGTAAACAACCACATGGAGGGTATCATACATGACTCTAAGATAGTTGAGAACCCCATCTCAGCACCTACCTAAGGCACTAACACTTAAGCACTTACACTCACAAGCAATTTCACCAACACTTGGAATGCACTAATTCAACATACATGACGTATGTTAGAGGAAAGTGCACTAGGGTTGTCCCTTTACCAAACTAGTATTTTATACGTATATATCATATTCATACAGCAAATAATCATGATAATTACATCAGCAAAATTTATACGCATGGGGTATTTTCTAGGATACCCAATTTCAACATACATAGCATTTACAAGGGAACTTGTATTACGACGATTCCTTTCGCCAAGTAATTATTTTATGCGCACATAATATATTTATACAACAATTAATCATGACAAACACCTCGCTAAAATATCATGTATACGGTACTTCTTACAATACCATATTTCTACATACATAGTGTTTATTAGTAAACATGTATTTAGGCGAATCCTTTCACCAAATAAGTATTTTATCCATACGTCATATATCCATACGACAAATAAACATGTCAAACACATTTCCATAAAAAATACGTATACGGTATTTTATACGAATACCTAGAGTATGTGAAATTCCAAATTTTACAATTTTAATCGAAACAGAAAACGGAAAGCACTTTGTACATGTGCAATAGCATGCAGATCATGAATCTACCATTATCTGACATTGAAAGCGTTGAAAACCGTAACCTATACACCTAAAGTCCTCACCTTTCACCTTGGAATCTCAACGAATCAGCAAGGTTGGATGAGCTTCCGTATTCGGGAGTTTTCTAGCCTAAGGAGTGAAATCGGTTAGTTATTTCACAACCTAAAGCCTATACACCCTAAAACAGGTTAGGGTTAGGGTTTCTTACCTAGAAACGACGCCAGAATCACCAGGAAAGCGATAAGAATCAGGCGATGGAGCCCGAATAGCGGCAGGGAACAACAGCAGGGAGTTCCTCCCACAGCTCCCTCACTTTCTCTCTCTTCTCTCTCTCAAATCCAAATTCGTATGGCTGAAATGGGAGAGGGTTTAAGGTCCTTATATAGTCTAAAACTTCACCAAAATAGACTTCTAGACAAGGTTCACCTAGGTTATAACCAAAGCGGAACTTTTTCAGCTCAACGAAGGACTTCTGGCGGGCCTCCTTGAGCCAAAGGTCGGACTTAAACTCACCGATACCGGATCTACGTTCTATTAAGTTTTCGTTTCAGTCGGATTTATAGATCACGCGTGGCGGACCAGTTTCAGTTCAACGGTCAGTGGATCTCGATCGGAGATTCCAAGTACATGTAAATGTTTATGAAATTTTTCCTGATCCGAGGGTGTAATTTGGTCAGATTCTGACGGTCTGGTTGCTTAAAACTGATCCGCAAGCGACGAGTCTCAGATTACTATTCAAGATATTTATTTTGGAAAGAAAAAAGTGTTTTCACACTCTCTCGCTCCGGACTCAAGCGAACAGCCGTGGGACACTATCTGGATTTGATTTCCGAGATGGTTGTCAAGCCCAACGAGGCGGTCCTAAGTCCTTAACTTTGTTTTATTCGGACTCTCGACGTGCGGTCTAGATCTAATACGAAGTTTCAACGTGCTCCCGAGAGCAGTCGGGTAATGAGTTTGATCCTAGGCTTTACGATAACCTAGCGTCAATGATTCTACAAGTTTTGGGTCTTGCAGATCGTATTTAAAGTGATTCAAACGGATTTCATAGCTAATCTGGTTTCGCACTTAGTTACTTTGTCTCATTTCTAAAGGATTTAGTCCTAAGTGATTTCTGGTCGAAGTGGTACTTAGTCCTTTGTAGTTTGTGTATAAAGTGATCCAAGTTATACCACTTAGCTAGTTTAAGATAGTGTCTAGGGTGAAAGTTCTTAGAAAAATTGGAAGATCAAGCTGGTGAAGGGTGAGATTTGTGAAGAAAATGGGTTTAAAGGCAGCTTTAGACATTGGGATTCAGTTCTGACAAGTTAATAAGGTGTTAGGATCGACCCATTGCCTAAGGACGTCTAATTCCAGGTTGGCAAAAATCCGGGGTGTTACAATTTACCCCCCTTAAAACAAAATTTCGTCCCCGAAATTGGCTAAGGGTAATAAGGGAAGATTTCTATTATTTTATTTGCCTAAGACTTATTGGTTCCAAGTTTCTACACGTGGTAGGGTATGTACTAGCTGGTTCATTTTAGTCTACCCCCCTTAAAACTTATTTCTTTATCCATTTCTCATACCCTGATGGTTTACTACAATTTATTTCTTTACCTATTTGGAGTCTTGACGATAATTCCCACCAATTTATAGTAGAATAGCTGTTTTCATTATTTGACCAACACGGAGAGACGGTAATAGTGGGCTCGATACCGATACATCGATCATCTACCGGGGCAGGGTAGGAAGCTCATCGTATCACTTCCGAATCCTGGTGGATCTTGGTCTTCTGCTCGGCCAAGCAGTGAGTCCATTGGTAGTCGTCCAGGATTGAGAATTGGGTCAAGCCGCGAATGTTTCGCAGTTGTATATTTCAGTAACTCCATAGTCCGATCACTCTAGAAACGTAGGGAATGTCCATCATTGAAAGGTTCAAATTGTTTATTCTAAGGTTGCCCTTTAGGTCTTAGTCTAAGAGAGTCCTCATTATTATCTATGTCAAAGGAAATGGTGAATTAAATCTTTCTAGATCATGCTAAATCGGTTTCTCATATTAGAACTTGCTAGGGCTTCTATAATGTGCATATGTTAACGAGCACCATTTCGATCCTGGGCCAGTGGAGTAGGGTCCACCATGCTTCCGCTGCGCCACCCAGATCAAAGAGATGCAATATGTGACCTAACCAGATTGGGCTCATAATGTTCTACCCCCCTTAAAATTTTATTTTCACCCTCAAGGCTTAAGATTTATGTCCTGCTCTGTACATCGGAACAAGGTGTAATTTATAACCTATCCTTGACATGAAATGAGATGCGGTCTCCCACTACATCAGTCTTGGTACCTAGGATTATAGAAAGGGGCTATCACGGATAGGTGTGAGTTTGAGGCAAGATGCCTAATTCTACCAAGGAATTTTTTTTTTGTCGTGGTCCAGACTTATCCTATTTAATCATGTCTAGCTTAATAGGCAGGCTATCTTTTTACGTTCATAAGCACAATATGTATGCCGACATGGCATGTGATTTGAGACCTAATTCCTAATCTATCATTGCCCATTTGGGCAATTCCTTAGGCCTAAAAGACAAAGTCTCTATCAGCTATATACTCCTAACACTTTTCAAGGACAAAATTATAAACTTTTAGTTGTAAATGGTCGGGCCAACATGGAAAGAAAATTGTGTAGTGGGTCTGAGTCGGTTAAGCCGAATAACTAAGTCTATTATTCAATTGGCTTAGCATAATTAATTAGTCTTTTACTTTCCTTAGCCTAATCAGTAGTCTAGTCTTAATTTAGGAGTAGCGGAAAACCATAGGTGTAGTCCAAAGTCTATGCTCATACGCTAGATGATTTCACATAATTTCTAATACAAGGAAGAGTTTTATCACTTAGGGTCAAAGTTGTCCAATTGGAATTGAGTTGCCTGCACTTGACGCTCGAGCATTCCACACATGTTCATACTCGCTAAGAAGATCCTGGGGTTCACATTATTAATTTGTTAGATTTCCTATACGGTTAGGTCTATCGAATTCTAGGAGCACCGCTCTAGGTTCAAATCTCTAGGGTCTATTTGTCAAATAACCATTTACTCTAAAAGCTTAAACTGTCAGAGTGTGGTGGGTTAATGTATATCAAGGGACTTTATCACTTCAACACTATTTGGCCAGTGGTCTTAAGTTGTATTAAATGGAACTGTATTACTAATCCTTCCTCAGGATGGGGAATGACATGTTTGGTAGGAGGGTGGGTGGGGATTAAAATTAATATCATAGGCTTTGGAAAATGAGTCTTGTGTGGGAAAGTGTGAGGTGAGAGTTCTAAATCCCAGGATGAGGAATTTCTAAGTGTAATAGGAAAACCCGGGATGTACTTCTAATTGCATACACTCCAAACATGGCGTTGGAAAACATGGGATACACCAATCTAGGGACCATACCCTACACATACATTTATTAGTACTTTTACAATTCTATCCACCATAAACTCACCTAATGCAATTTTGGCCGAACGGGCCCTAAACGTTCTCAAACATCTAAAACATTTTACCAACTACTACACCTATTAACATGAAAACATAACCACCCTGAGACAGTAGCCCATGCAAACTACAAGACAACATTTGGATGAGCTCGGATAAAGCCATGGAAAATGAAAATAAGGGAAAACGGGGGCTGGAGTTTTTGGTTCTCCATGGACTTGAGCCTCATCAGGGATTATAAAGGCCAAAAAGGCAGGGAATGAAGAAGGTAAAAGGGAGAAATGAGATAGGTTAGAAGGCTACATGATTTTGAGTCACAAATGGGGCATGTAAAAGCTCAAATGAGAGAGAACGGAGAGGGTAGGGGGTAGGTTATGTTGTAAACGTTGGAGGAGGATGATTTGGGCAGGAAATGATGAAATGGGTGATTAGAGGGAAGGTTTGAGAGGGAAAACAGCAAGTTGAAAAGAGAAAAGGGGCTTGGAGGGGCATTTGAGAGAGAAAAGGGTAAAACGATGCAAAATGGGGGTCCCCCCACAATTTCGCATGCACCACACAAGCCCAGGGGTCGGGCCGACCATGACCAGACCCGGCCGGACCCGACCGGATCAACCTAACGCGCCGCGCCGCGTCCGCGCCATGCATGTGCGGTCCGGCCTTGCCACGCCGCACGCCGCCGTGGCGGGGTTGTGTCCACCACCATCCCAAGGTGCTAAATGCACCCTGGGTCCACTTGTTTTCCTCCCGGATTGACGCGTGTGGCCCTCGACTCCGTTTCGAGTCGTTTCGGGTCAAATCGGACGTATCTTGCAATCTGGAATAAGTTATCTGACTTAAAATATATGAATTTGGGGTAGAACGAGCTAATGAAGCCAACCAACCTGGCTATGCCAGGTTGCGTAGCCCGGAATTATGAAAAAAGCCTCCGATTGACAGTCATTTCCCTGTTTTAATTTTGTTTTACTAAAATAGTAATTTTTGTTTGATTACTCTTCATCTGTTGGGCTTTAGGAGTTGCGCTCATCGCGTAAAGAGCTTAGAATAATTAGGAGAATGGTTTGGTGAAGTCAAATAGGACACTTACTATTTTTGACTGAAAACCTAGGAGTTTTAGTTGTAGTTTGTTTCTGATTTCCTTCCCATTACTTGGTATTCCCATTTAAAGGGTTGTAAATTCATTTTTTTTTGTCATTCATTAATCAATTTCGAATTTATTAGAATTTATTTCTATTTTCTGCTTTTCTTTCCTCATGGATTCGAGAAGTCTCTGTGAGGAGTCCAGAGAAGCTCCGGGGATTCAGAGTAGTTATCCTCATCACGTTCATCCCTTATTTTACCGATGGTCAACGGTTAGGGTGAAGTGGATTGTAATCTAGACTCATTAATAGATGGCCTAGGAATGTTTTAAGGTCGACCCGTGTGACCATGGTTGAATACAGACTCGATTTCGGCGTTCGTTTTCAGTGAACTAGCCGTTAGACGGAACAGGGATGTCTAAGACTGTTTCTACATTCCGTCGCTCCCTCCTAAGTCAGAGTGCGTCATTGCGCGTCGTGTGACCATAACCCAGGTCCGGTTTAATCCAAATCATGCTCTGATACCATCTTGTAATGCCCTGAAAATCGAGGGTCGAGCATAAACTCAACTCCCGAGTTCCAACGCATCACTTATGCAACAAAATGAATGATGATTGAATGTGATCGGTATTAGTACAATGAACATGAGTGAGATTAAGCCAAAACAACATATCATACTCCAGAGACAGTTAAATTTACAAGCGGAAGACTGTGATAGATAGATAAAATATATAAACTGTGGTGGGTCTCCAGAGTGTGATAAAGTTACCAGGTTAAATAATTACAAGTATGATTTTAAATTATACCAAGTTGTGTAGTGTGATCTAGTCAACATCCCTATAGCCCCGACAATCAAGGCACGACTCTCACGAAGCCGCCAGAAAACAGCATATACGAGGAAACATTCTCGTCGTCATAGAAGTCCGGCTCCGCCTCAGAAGTAGCGTCGCCATCTGCAATCAGACAAAGTCTGGTGGGTTTCGGAACACCGTCCCGTATCGTGGGAGTGAGTGATCAACTCAGTGGAACAATAAAGTATAGGTTAACATGTTATCAATTCAGTCAAGCAGTAATGATAAAGCAGTACAATCAAATAGTTTTAAATACTCTTATTAATGCAAGTATGAATGCAGTCATGATGGATGCCCTTGCCAAACCACCCTCATGCGACATCATCTTACGTTCGCGAATGTGTCCATCCCTCAGTGCTCCACATCTACCATGCACATGCAGTGTGATGATGAGCATGATTACCGAGTAATTATTAGTTCATTTCAAATAGCAGTATTGGGAAACTAAGGTACTTCCCTTGTATCATTCTCCAAATATGATCCATTCTAAGGTCGTCAGTCCTAGTTAATCTCATACGATATTATGGTTTGAGAGGCGTAGCGAAGGCATCACAAAGGGCTCGTCACCCGTCAGCATGGATACAGATCTCACCGTATGCGGCTCAATTGCTGGCCGTCAGCTCGAATACAGGTCTCATCGTACTCGGCTCAATCGCTAGTCGTCAGCTCGAATACAGATCTCACCATACTCGGCTCAGCTCATGCTCTAGTTGCTGTGAAGGGCTCATCGTCAATCACAGACCTTAGAGTATATCGAAGACACTACGGAGGACTCGTCGCCCGTCAGCACGAATACAGGTCTCACCGTACTCGGCTCTCGCAGTAGGTGTCGACAGCTCGAATATAGTGTCCCATACCACTATAATCGGCTCACGAGTCCGGTTGCTCACTGGTCACTACGGGGAGGCACATGGCCCCAGCGTAGGCCGACAGCTCGACCACGGTGTCCCATACCACCATGCCCGGCTCATAAGTCTTACCGGATCGAGGTACCATGGTTAACGGGATTTCACTGGTAAGTTTGGTACCCTAGGTTCAAGCGGTAGCGTCCAAACATGGTGAACATACATAAGACAGATCGGGTTGCTTGACGAGCTCGGCTAGCTGGAGCGCACAACAAGTTGAACGATATGAAGCGCATAAGCACTTTGTGTGGCCAACCACTATCGTCAACCGTAGTACGACTCGGGTTCGTCGAACACATCTCACGTGGCAAATGGATCATAGCCACAAATCCAATTCTGGTACCGATTGTCTGGACTATAATCATAGCCCCAAACACAATCAATTCCTAACCATAGCATGTGAAGTACAGCATGATAACATGGTAATTCAAGAACACTAGCAATCATGTTATAAAGTATGTCATAAAGCATGTTAATAAACAAGTTACAAAGCATGTTCAAAGGCATGTTGTAAAGCACTATACAAATAGGGATACAAATACATATATTTTATAAGTGAGTGGTTAGAGTAAACAACCACATGGAGGGTATCATACATGACTCTAAGATAGTTGAGAACCCCATCTCAGCACCTACCTAAGGCACTAACACTTAAGCACTTACACTCACAAGCAATTTCACCAACACTTGGAATGCACTAATTCAACATACATGACGTATGTTAGAGGAAAGTGCACTAGGGTTGTCCCTTTACCAAACTAGTATTTTATACGTATATATCATATTCATACAACAAATAATCATGATAATTACATCAGCAAAATTTATACGCATGGGGTATTTTCTAAGATACCCAATTTCGACATACATAACATTTACAAGGGAACTTGTATTACGGCGATTCCTTTCGCCAAGCAATTATTTTATGCGCACATAATATATTTATACAACAATTAATCATGACAAACACCTCGCTAAAATATCATGTATACGGTTCTTCTTACAATACCGTATTTCTACATACATAGTGTTTATTAGTAAACATGTATTTAGGCGAATCCTTTCGCCAAATAAGTATTTTATCCATACGTCATATACCATACGACAAATAAACATGTCAAACACATTTCCATAAAAAATACGTATACGGTATTTTATACGAATACCTAAAGTATGTGAAATTCCAAATTCTACAATTTTAATCGAAACAGAAAACAGAAAGCACTTTGTACATGTGCAATAGCATGCAGATCATGAATCTACCATTATCTGACATTGAAAGTGTTGAAAACCGCAACCTATACACCTAAAGTCCTCACCTTTCACCTTGGAATCTCAACGAATCAGCAAGGTTGGATGAGCTTCCGTATTCGGGAGTTTTCTAGCCTAAGGAGTGAAATCGGTTAGCTATTTCACAACCTAAAGCCTATACACCCTAAAACAGGTTAGGGTTAGGGTTTCTTACCTAGAAACGACGCCGGAATCACCAGGAAAGCGATAAGAATCAGGCGGTGGAGCCCGAATAGCGGCAGGGAACAGCAGTAGGGAGTTCCTCCCACAGCTCCCTCACTTTCTCTCTTCTCTCTCTCTCAAATCCAAATTCGTATAGCTGAAATGGGAGAGGGTTTAAGGTCCTTATATAGTCTAAAACTTCACCAAAATAGACTTCTAGACAAGGTTCACCTAGGTTATAACCAAAGCAGAACTTTTTCAACTCAACGAAGGACTTCTGGCGGGCCTCCTTGAGCCAAAGGTCGGACTTAAGCTCACCGACACTGGATCTACATTCTATTAAGTTTTTGTTTCAGTCAGATTTACAGATCACACGTGGCGGACCAGTTTCAGTTCAACGGTCAGTGGATCTTGATCGGAGATTCTAAGTACATGTAAATGTTTATGAAAATTTTCCTGATCCGAGGGTGTAATTTGGTCAGATTCTGACGGTCTGGTTGCTTAAAACTGATCCGCAAGCGACGAGTCTCAGATTACTATTCAAGATATTTATTTTGGAAAGAAAAAAGTGTTTTCACACACTCTCGCTCCGGACTCAAGCGAACAGCCGTGGGACACTATCTGGATTTGATTTCCGAGATGGTTGTTAAGCCCAACGAGGCGGTCCTAAGTCCTTAACTTCATTTTATTCGGACTCTCGACATGCGGTCTAGATCTAATACAGAGTTTCAACGTGCTCCCGAGAGTAGTCGGGTAATGAGTTTGATCCTAGGCTTTAGGGTAACTTAGCGTCAATGATTCTACAAGTTTTGGGTCTTGCAGATTGTATTTAAAGCTATTCAAATGGATTTTGTAGCTAATCTGGTTTCGCACTTAGTTACTTTGTCTTATTTCTAAAGGATTTAGTCCTAAGTGATTTCTGGTCGAAGTGGTACTTAGTCCTTTGTAGTTTGTGTATAAAGTGATCCAAGTTATACCACTTAGCTAGTTTAAGATAGTGTCTAGGGTGAAAGTTCTTAGAAAAATTGGAAGATCAAGGTGGTGAAGGGTGAGATTTGTGAAGAAAATGGGTTCAAAGGCAGCTTTAGATATTGGAATTCAGTTCTGACAAGTTAATAAGGTGTTAGGATCGACCCATTGCCTAAGGACGTCTAATTCCAGGTTGGCAAAAATCCGGGGTGTTACAGCTGGGTACTTATGGAACCCTAGGTCCATTTTGTAAATGTTCTTGGCATTGAAGACTTGAGGTGGAAGCATAGGATTAGTGGTAGGTGGAAACCCAATGGCGTCACATACCCTGCTTATGATCCAGGGATATGGCAGATGAAGATCCCTTAAGGTATGAATGACATTTACCAACTGTTCGATCAGCAGAGACGGAAGGCAGATCCTTGTTCCCCTGGCAACTGAATATACTATTATAGCCATAAAACCCATGAGATCGAATCAGTTTGTACTTCTAAGATATAGATTTGTGGTGAAGATACCATGCATGACCCAAAATTGACTTTTTAAAGTTTTTATAATTTATTTAAGAATCCTACTTCACTAATCCTGTGATCATGCAATTATCAGGATTACTCAAATGTAACTCTACTGACTTCCAAGCCTAGTAGAGGATCCAATCATAAACTATTTTAGAGATAAGCAGTATGCAAGCATGCTTATGATGAATATGATTGTGTAGGTGTGTGTGGTGTGATCAAATGTTTAGATATGAAAGTATTAAAGCAAATCACACAATCATAAGAATAACAATCTCAAGCACAGTTATTTTTATAGTGGTTTGACGATAAGTCTACTCCACTCCCGGTAACCGCACTTAACCCTTGAGTGTACCAGATTTCACTAAGGAGGTTTCACAGCGGTTCACCTTTAACCTGAGGTTTTAAATCAGGTTCACGTTCAACCTTTACAACCTACACTGAGGCTGACTGTTTATGCTCTCACGAGTAAGGGTCAACACAACGCACCCACTTTTAGGCACACTGGTCAAGGATCTTCCATAAGACCCTACTGAAGGTTTCACACGGTTGACCTCAAACCCAAGGTTTTACGCGGTTCACCTCAAACCCAGAGTTTTACTGGTTCACTCCTAACCAAATGTTTATTCTCTCCACAGAGCAAGGGTCCACACAATGCACCCACTACATACACTCCCACCAGAGGCCTCCTTGAGGAATTCAAAGGGTGAGAACCACTTAAGACCCAATCCTAGAAAGAAATGATCACAAGTGTCCTCTTGGACTCTGGATACTTACAAATAAGCTGATGAGTCTCGTTTAGCACAATGCCGAAGATCTCCTCCTCCTTGTTGACAAAGAGTCTTCTGCTCTATTGATCCGCAACACAAAATGATGTACCAATACTCGGCTTCGGGTTGGGTCAAGGTGAAGGTGGAATCCTACTCTCAAAATATTTTCCTATCAGGAAGATAGAGCGATTCCAATCTTATACATTCAAGGCATCCCAACTTAATGATTTGCCATTAAGGTAGTAGCTGGAGGATCCTTGAATGCGGAATTTCATTTCCCAATCCACTCTATTGAATGTCAATGATGAGGGTGGATTGGAGGATGAACTCCCTTGAGAGAAAGGGCTTTGGATATAAGATATAAGTTAAAACACACAAAAGCTCTCTCTACTTTCCCTCACAGCAACAAAAGACAAGTCCTCTATATATAGATAAAAAGTTCCAACAGATATAAAATGGGCACATTTATGACAGAGTTCGATATCATCGAGTGTATACTCTCGATAACATCAATGGTCTGCTCGATGACTCAAACTCAATGTCATACGCTTTTGAAACTTTTGCCAATTGGTCGATGAATCGAAACTATTATCGATGTCATCGAATTTCGAACTCCGATTCGATTGATGACAGGTTCGATCTATCGACACTTAAAAAAATGAGAGAGACTTGACTTTGAAATATTTCAGGATTTCATGAATGATCGGGGAACTATCGAGAATGTCGATGATATTGAGATCAGAGTCGAGGCATCGATAAATCCAGTGGATATGTCTTTAAGCTTGTTGGACGGTTTATGACCTTGTTCGATATAATCGACCTGGTGCCGATATCATCGATATTTGAATATCGATTTTATCAAAGGGCCCTCGATCATAGTTAAAAATAACCTGAAATATCTACTGTAAGATATGCGCGCCCATGATCGATATCATCGATGAACTTCCGATGTTATCGATATTTGATTTCAGATCATATCGGAAGTGCATCGATATATCGAAGGAATTTGAGATTTTCATTAAAAAACAGGGGCGCCGAAAATTTGCCTATCGATCTTATTGAGCTATTTTTGATGGACTCGAGATTTGTATATCGATGATATCGATAGGTGTATCGATACATCGATAATTTGTCCAGATATGATGTGAAGTTGCTGGACTTTTTAGTTCTTATATCGATGATATCGATAGCTGTGTCGATACATTGATAAATTCGTCCATATGAATATTTAGTTGTTGGACAGTTTTGGTCCTCACATCGATAATATCGTTAAGGTATTGAGGACATCGACAGAGCAGGTCGATCATATGGAGGGTGTTTCGATAAAATCAATAAGGCGAGAAAAATTTAGAGATTTCCCTATTTTAAAAAAGTTTTCTCACCTTAAAACCCTATGATTTCTAACTTGTTTTTAAAGGTGAGCGTTTTGAGTTATGGGATGTGAGGCTTTAGGTTTACCTGTGGTGAGCTTGCACACATCCGGTTGAGGCAGACACTTGAATTGATCTTCCTATCAGGCTCGGTAGACAATCGAACTCAACACTCACGTAACTTGACAAACCAGGGCACTTTCACATGCCGCCCAGGAGAGCGACCTAAGCGACTCCCGCTCTACCACCTGCGACTCCCACTCTACCTCTTACGACTCTCACTCCACCACCAGAGATCCCTACTCCCCAGCCTGAGGATACACTCCTCCACCTGAGACTGGTGTGGATCCAATCGTACCCGTGAGTGCCTCTCAGTCGTAGTAGATATTATAGGCTGTGACGGTCGCCCTTCAGGGGTAGGGCAGGCACCATGTTGTTTCACTAGCCCAGGCAGAGCAGGAGTGCACGGTGCCTTTTTTTGAGAGTTCCGACAGCTTGATCCCCCGCTTTTCCACGGCGAGCAAGACCCGACAGCAGCCGAGAGATGGCACTCTGAGGTGGAGAAGATTTTTGATACGATGGATGTACGACCCAACAGTTGGTTCGGTTAGTTGTATTTCTTCTCTTGGGTGAGGCCGAGCACTGGTAGACATTCATTACCCGTGTTGTAGGGCCTAATTTCGTCTGGACATGGGAGGATTTCATAAACCGACTTGACCATCAGTACTTCCCAACCACATTCGTTGGCAACAAGCGTTAGAGTTTGAGACCTTGGTGTAGGGAGACATGTCTGTGATGCAGTATGCGGCTCGTTTAGTGGTACTATCGAGGTTCGTGCCGTATTTGGTTGATGATGAGGACTGAAAGGCCCGCCATTTTGAGAACAGCTTGCATTACGGTCTTCGAGGCCGTATTGTTAGGCATGAGCTCCTGACTTTTCAAGAGGTAGTACGGAGGGCTCAGATTTATGAGACTGAGTGGGCTGACACATAGAGCGATCGAGATCAGAGGAAAGACCATAAGAGGCAGGCCCCCTCCGATAGCTTCCAGCAACATCGACGGCTGTAGAGGCACAGGAGCCACCCATCGACCAGAGCACAAGCAGCACCACCGGCACCTCCAGCTCCACCCCACCGGCCGTTCACAGGGAATTATTTTGGATGTGGTGGGACAGGTCACTGCATGCATGAGTGCCCCCACCCTCGACAGCAGCAGTAGCCAAGAGGGCCACAACAGCCTCCACCATAGCAGTCACCGCAGCCACCTCAGTCGCCGAGGCCCCACCAACAGCAGAGACAACAGTATAGGCCGCCCCAGCGGCAGCAGTAGCAGTAGTAGCACCCTCAAAGGGGACAGGCACCTCCCCAGCCAGTTTAGGTTAGGTTCTAGGCATCTCAGAAGGACCCGCAGTCCTCTGGAGGAGTCATTGAGGGTATACTTCTAGTCTCTACATGCTTCGCTCGAGTTTTGTTTGATTCTGGTGCTTCATATTCTTTTATGTCCGAGGGATTCTACCATTCGACTAGATTGCTGACAGAGTTTGTTCATGAGGAATTAACTGTAGCGACGCCCTTGGGGAAGACTACAGTGTTAGGCCGCCTCTGTTCGTCTTACGCCGTGTTGGTGGGAGATATTTTCTTGTCCGCCGACTTGTATGTGCTGTCGATGTTAGATTTCAACAACATCTTCAGTATGGATCGGCTTGCTGAGTACCACGCCATCTTGGACTGCTCTGTGAGGATAATCATGTTTTTTATACCCGGCTTGCCGCAGTTCTAGTTCATTGTCGAGCCCAGAGGAGAGCCGTTGTCTTGTTTGATGTCATGTGCAGTATAGGGGCCCGTAGCAGTAAGCATTGATCAGTTGCCAGTTGTTTGTGATTTCCCCGACATATTCCAAGAGATTTCGGGGTTGCCACCACACTGGCATATTGAGTTTCATATTGATCTTGTGCCTGGTACCGTGCCTATCTCAAAGGCCCCATATCGTATGACACTGATGGAGTTGCGAGAGCTGCAGCGACAGTTGGACGAGTTGCGTGAGTTGAGATTCATTTATTCTAGCAGTTCTCCTTAGAGAGCGTCGGTACTCTTCTTTAGGAAGAAGTATGGCTCGTTGAGGCTCTATGTGGATTATCGCTGTAAGGCCCATATCCTAGACTGTACCGTTCCATAGGCTTCTGCGGTCCTCCGGGTTGAATTCCGGCGACCCTCGACCCGCATCCAATGTTTGCGCGCGATCCTAAGATGAGTTTTGTATATCAGAGTTGACTTGACTCGAAACTTATACCCTAGTGACCTGTCATCGCCGCGACTCTTGTATCGATCCGATACCTGGGCCAGAGGATGTGGGCCCGCGTTCATTTAGAAGAAACGCCACGCGTTACGAATTTTGAGAGAATCTTTATGACCCATCACATCAATCAATCAAGTACATATCATTTCACAAGACAAGTACACCACCCATGCCCCATGCCACCTCACCCCCTCACAAGTCAACTCTTTCTCTCCCCACCCATTCCTCTTTTACCCAAAATTCAACTAAACCCATACCTTTCCATTCCATTCCTTACAATAACCATTCCATCCATCCCTTATCACTCACATCACCTCTCTCTCTCTCTCTCTCTCTCTCTCATCTTTCAATGAGAGCAATCCAACGTTCAAGCTAGCTCCATGAGAGAGAGCTTGTGTGGCCCACCTTCCTACCACCCAATCCCACCCTCCATGACCCGTCTCAACCATTGAAATTGTCTCCTTGGAGCTCTAGCATGCGTTGATGGAAGAAGAAGTCTAAGAAGATCTACCGGAGGGTGATTTTATGATTTGAGGAGCCACATATGGTGGGACCCATCTTGATGTATGCATTGTATGGAGGGGCCCATGGTGGCGGGGTCCCTCCGCTATTTCGTTCTCTCTCTCTCTCTCTATCTTTTGATGTGTGGACCACCCTAATGGACCCCACCACGAGATAGGTATTTTATATCCATGCCTACCATCCGTGGGGCCCACTTCACCGACGTCCAGAAGGTGGCTAGATGGTCCAGCGCTACTGGCACCGTCCAGCAGCCTGGACGAGGAAGGAAAACACAATTAGCAACTTGATCCAGATCTTTATGGGCCACCCACGTATGATGCATGTGTTTTATCTAAACCGTCCATTCACGGACCTCATCCTCTACACGTGTGGCACCACACCGTCCCGCTAGGGACATGGACATCATGTGGGCCCCACTCGTTGCACGTGTGTAACCTCCTGACCGTCTGTCCAGCATCTCTGGACACTGAGCGCTGACTTTCCCACTCATCCACACACACACGTATATATACATATATATATGATATATATTATTATATAATATAATATTTTATATTAATAATGATATGGTGGGCCACACCCACGTGGGACCCACCTTTGTTGATGGCCGAATGGCCAACGCATTACCCCAACTATAATGCTACTCACCTTTGTTGATGGCCGAATGGCCAACGCATTACCCCAACTATAATGCTACTGTACTGCGGTGAGTTGTATGGCCAGTCGTGATCTGATCCTCACCGTCCACTATCTGGGACAGTGGGACCTACCTCACCATGATGTATTGTTTTTATCCATACCGTCCAATTTTTTAGGACGTGTGGACCACTACCACGTGGGCCCGTCTATGATGTGTGTTATCTGCACCGCCCATCTGGACGATGTCGTGCAGGTCCACCTTGATGATATGTGTTTATCACACGTTGTTCATCTGTTTATCCAACCGTTCATCTGATTGGGCCAGCAGCTGTAGCTGGTGTACATATGTCAGCAGTTTTGTGGGCCACTCGTGATGTATGTGTTCATTTAGGCCATTCGGCCATGTACCCCACCTAATGTGTGTGCGTTGACCACATACGTGGGTCCCAAATGATGCCGGTGAGATATCCACACCGTCTAATCTCTGGACGTGTGGACAACGCCCTGATATATGTGTTCTCCAAGTCGTCCACCTGTTTTGCCATGGGGCCCCACTGTGATGTACTTATTTCATCCACACCGTCCAGATGTGATTGACGGTGCTGGACAATATTTAGACTGTGCTGATGAACTGCACAGTGTCCAGATGCTGCTGATTTACATAGACAATGTTTGGTTGGTGCTGATTTACCTGGATAATGTTTGGACAGTGCTGATTATCATTAGTGGGCCATGTGCCCCATGGAATGATTGTGTACAATGATACACATGTTGCACTGAAATGATTTTAGATGTAATTCAAGCTCCCACTTGAGGCCCACCTTGATGTATTTTGTGGCCTATTCATCAGGCTCACTTTAATGTATTTTGTGGCCCATTCGAGAGGTTCACTTTGATATACTTGTGGCCCATCCGTGAGGCCCACCTTGATATATTTATAGCCCATTTATGAGGCCCATTAGCATGGCCCATTGATGCAACCTACTTGATGTGTATGAGGCCCCATGAGTGTGGCCCACTTGATGTATATGCGTCCCATTTATGTGGCCCACTTGATATATACGAGGCCCATTGCCGCGGCCCACCTGTTATGTATTTGAGGCCCGTATGATGAGGCCCATCGTGATGTATTTGAAGCCCGTGGGTTGTGGCCCATTGTGATGTATTCGTGGCCTATGGGCAAGGCCCATTGTGATATGTATTAGGCCCATGATACATGACCCATTTAATGTATTTGAGGCCCAAATATGTGGCCCATTTGATGCATATGAGACTTATGTGTAGGGCCCACATGTTATATATTTGATGCCCATGAGCAGGGCCCACCTGTTGTGTATATATGGCCCTTGAGTAAGGCCCACTGTGTTGCATATTAGGCCTTTGTGGAGGCCATGGGCCCTTATATGTTTGGCTCTATGTGGGCCACTGTTTGAGAGTGATGTTGGTTAAATGTCCACATTGATGGGCAATGATGGTTTAATATGCACATTGTGACCTTCCCTTAGGCCTTATTAGGCTGATTGTCGAGGCCGAGTATCGAGCTCGATTCTGATTTGTCGAGGCTGATTCCGATTTATCGAGGCCGATTGTATAGGCCGATTCCGATTTGTCGAGGTCGATTAAGATTTGTCGAGGCCAAGTATCGAGGCTGAGTATCGAGGCCTCTTTCGATTGTCGAGGCCGATTGTATAGGCCGATTCTGATTGTCGAGGCCGATTGTATAGGCCGATTCTGATTGTCGAGGCTGAGTATCGAGGTTGATTCCGATTGTCGAGGCCGATTGTATAGGCCAATTCCTATTATCGAGGCTGAGTATCGAGGCCAATTCCGAGTGTCGATTCTGATTATTGAGGCTGATTTTGATTGTTGAGGCCAATTTTGATTGCCAAGGCCGATTGTTGAGACCTATAGGCCCATTGTGATGTATATTCGGCCCGTGTGATGTATACGCAACACATGTTTAAGGCCTAATGTGATGAATATGAGGTCTGTGCGATGAGGCCCATTGTGATGCATTTGAGGGCCATGCGATGGAATCCATTGTGATGCATATTAGGCCAATGTAAGAGGCCCATCGTGACGTATATTAAGCTCTTGAGTGAGGCTCATGGTGTTGTACTATATGTTAGGCTCTATGTGGGCCATTCCTTGGTGCCAATGTTGGTTAAATGTCCACATTGTCAAGGACGATTGTTGATACTGGTTATTGATATCGATTATGAGTATGTGACAGCATAACATCATGATACATGCCCATGCGCATCATCTGCATGTTTATTATGAGATGTGATTGACCCTTGCATATGTCATAGTACAGATGGTTTTGATACCCCCTGATAGGTGGAATTATCCCACATGAGCACAAGGTATGCGCATGATTGATGCATGATTGGACTACATGACTCATGCATCTTGCATTGTGTGATTGCGATTACTGTATGCCATAGTGACATCAGGGCTGTGACCTCCACAGGCATGTTGTGGATGGCTAGATGGGGCACTGAAAATATTTGGTTCGAGCATCTAGGCACTTTAGATGTCCGTGGGTGAAAGTCCCTAAACCTCGGATGCCAGGAGACTCCCCAACGTCTAGATCGAGTAGATACATAAGTGCCTGAGTGTGGAATACCAGTAGGTCTCATCTCCCACTATGTCATGGTCGGTTAGGAGGGGGTGTGGCCTTATCCACCCGAGTGAGGGGGCTATAAGCTAGGCTGAGTTTGACCAGCTCCCAAATGGGTCCGCTATCAACGAGTCGGGTGAGCATTGGTGTACTATTGGCAGGTGGGTAGTGAGGTCTTTTTCACTCACTGGGCTACGCAGCCGGCTGGGGCGGTAGCCAACTTGGAGTGTACTAGACCCCGGTGATGATCCCAGAAATGTACAGTACTGATATGTGGACTTATTGAGCAGAAGTTGTATATTCATTATTCATTCACTATCCACTCGGGCTGGTGGTGCACAACTATTTGTTATGTGTACCTTCGCAATAGCTAAGTTTTCTGTTGGGGCGCACGACTAATCTGAGATCAAGAGTTTACCACATTTTGTCTGACTATCCAAATTTAGGTATGGGAATGGTTTGGATAGAATTCCCTTATGATAGACCCTATAGCCTTCGATACTACGTACTATCATCCTGACTTCACTCCAGCTTGGTCATTTCATTCACATCACATATTGCTTTACATCGGCGGTATATGGCATTTTGAGTTGCCATGTTTCTGCACTTATATGACCTAGACGGACTTAATAGGATTTACATATTGCATTGTACCCTCGGCATCTAATATTGGCTCTCTGACTCCTCATTTGCATAACTAATTTATATTGCTTACTCTGATACTAGATGACTCATGGACTTATCAATATTTCTGCTTACTCTGATATTGTATAGCTTGTGGACTTATCAGTATCTTCGTTTACTCTGATGTTACATTCTGAGTACACATATTCTGCTCACACACTTTCACCACCCATTAAGCTTTCTATAAGCTTATGCACGATAAATGCGTGCATGTGGCGTTAGGTTTTAGTAGCATGGAGCTTGGAGCATGCAGCGGACTTCTGGAGCTTTGATTTTCGATATATGTATTTTCCTTTTAGCATTGTATTCAAATGATTATATTAGTGGATATATGATGATGATGTTGCCTTTGTGATTTGGGTAAACTTGTGGTTATGCTTCTTACAAGAAAAAATTGTACGTTAAAAAATTCTCCTTGTAGGATCCTAAGATCGGAATCCGGTGTATAGACGCTAGGAGCCGAGAATGGGGTACTACGGAGGTTGTCGGCACCAGATTCAGCGATCGGGATTCCTGTGAGTCTGATCTCTGGGTTTGGAGCATGACAATCGTGAGCTCAACCGGGTCACGATCAAGAACAAGTATCCGCTCCCGAGGATCGATGATTTATTTATCAGCTACAGGGTGCATAGTTCTTTTCGAAGATTGACCTACGTTTCGGTTATCATTAGATTCAGGTCTGAGAGGAGGACATCTCGAAGACAGCATTTAGGATGCGTTATGGTCATTTTAAGTTCCGGGTCATGTCCTTCGAACTGACCAATACGCCTGCAGTATTCATGTAGTTGATGAATGGGGTCTTCTGTTTATATTTAGATCAGTTTGTTATGGTATTCATCGACGACATTCTAATATATTCGAGGACCCATACGCAGCATGTGCAAGATTTGGAGATTGCGTTGTAGACCCTCCGTGCCCACCCGCTGTATATGAAGTTGGAGAAGTGTGAGTTTTGGCAGGAGGAGGTGAAGTTCCTCGATCACGTGGTGACGAGGGATGATGTCGCAATGGACCCCTCGAAAGTTGAGGCAGTGTGTCAATGGGGCCAGCCCACGATCACGTCTGAGATCTGCAGTTTCCTTGGTTTAGCGGGCTACTACCGGTGTTTCATTGAGGACTTCTCCCGTATTACAGCCCGGTTAACCAGGTTAACTTGGAAGGGCGCAAAGTTTATTTAGAGCGACGCCTGTGAGCGAGAGCTGAAGGACTACCTCACTTTTGCTCTTATCATCACTCTTCCATCTGGGAGTGATGGATTCGTTGTATTTAACAATACCTCGCATATTGGTTTGGGTGCTGTCCTGATGCAACACTAGTGGCCAGTGGCTTATGTGTCTCACCAGCTCAAGGTCCATGAGCTGAACTACCCCACACATGATTTAGAGATGGTAGCAGTCGTCTTCGCATTGAAGATGTGGAGATACTATATCTATGGGGTTAGGTTCGAGCTCTTCTCTGACCACAAGAGCTTGAAGTATCTATTCTCTCAGTCCGAGCTGAACATGAGGTAGAGGCATTGGATAGAGCTTCTGAAGGATTATGATTTTAGTCTCCAGTACTACCCAGGTAAGGTAAACGTGGTAGCGGATGTCTTAGTCGTTAGCCATGAGGCCTGATGGTGCACATGATGATTCAGAAGTGAAAGATGCTCGAGGATATAGTACAGTATGACTTCGAGTTTGGTCTGCAGTCTTCTATCGTTCAGTTATCAAGCCTGTCGATTCAACCCTCTCTTGTTGCAAGGGTGATCAAGGCTCAGCAGATAGATGAGTCGTTACAGGGTTACCGAGCAGAGCCAGCATCTGAGAGTCAGTAGATTAACAGATTGGTTTTGATGGTGGACTTCGCTTTAGAGACCGATTATGTGTCCCGGATATTCCTGAGTTGTGTAGAGATCTTATGACTGAGGCACATCGATAGCGGTTTTCTATCCACCCTGGCTCGACGAAGATGTACCGTAATACGAGGCGACAGTATTTTTGGGCGGGATGAAGCACCAGATCACCAGTTTTGTGGCCGAGTGTGACACATGCTAGCGTGTCAAGGCCGATCATTAGAGACCCCTTGGTCCATTACAGTCGTTGAGCATCCTGACGTGGAAGTGAGAGCACATGTCGACAGATTTCATTATGGGCTTGTCAAGGACTCAGCGTGATTATGACGTCATCTAGGTTGTCGTGGATCGCCTGACGAAGTCGGCATATTTTCTTGCGATTCGTGCAACCAGGTCTTTAGACCAGCTTGCGAGATTATTTATCGAGAAGATTGTGAGACTGCACGACATTCCAGTCTCGATTGTTTCTGACCGAGACCCGAGGTTCATGTATCAGTTTTAGAGGAGCTTTCAGAGAGCGATGAGGTCTTTTTTGTAGGTCAGCACTGCGTATCATCTGCAGACCGATGGGCAGACCGAGAGAGTCAACCAGATCCTTGAGGATATGCTTTAGGTCCGCATGATTGACTTCGGGGGTAGCTGGGATGAGCATCTACGATTGACTCAGTTTGTATACAACAACAGCTATCAGGCGACCATTAGAATGGCTCCTTTTGAGTCACTATATGGTAGACCGTGCAAATTTTTAAGTTGTTGAACTGAGGTTGGAGAGCGGCGTCTCCTAGGTCCCGAGCTTGTGCAGTAGATATCAGAGGCCATCGATATCATTAGGCAGATGATACGTACAGCTCAGAGCTGGTAAAAGAGTTTTGCTGATCGCCAGTGTCATCTGTTGGAGTTTGTAGTAGGGGACAGAGTGTATCTCATGGTCTCGCCCATGAAGGACGTAGTTCGATTTGGAGCGAAGGGTAAGCTTGCCCCGAGATTTGTAGGACCTTTCGAGATCAGTGGGCACGTTGGCGCCGTGGCCTATCGGCTTGCCTTGCTATCTCAGTTGTCTAGCATCCACAAAATTTTTCATGTCTCAATGTTGAGGAAGTGTGGGTCAAACATCATTCCTGTTATTGATTAGCAACTGCTGGAGGTTAGTGAGGATGCTTCTTACATTGAGCAACCAATTCGTATCCTTGATCGAAAGGAGCATGTCCTCCGGACTAAGGTCATCCCCTTGGCGAAGGTGCAGTGGGGTAACCATTTTATTAATGAGGCGCCTTGAGAGAGCGAGGTCGAGATTCGAGATCACTATCCCCATCTCTTTGATGATTGATTATATGTCGTATCTTGTATGCTGCCTCCGATTATATATGATGTTATGTTTCTTCTTCCTTATGAATTATGTCTAGTTGCGATGATTGTATAAATTAATTTCAAGGACAATTTTTATTAGGAAGGGAGAGCTGTAAGGCCTGTATCCTAGACCGTACCATTCCGTAGGCTTTCGAGGTCCTCCCGATCGAATTTCGGTGACCCATAGCGCGTAGATAGCATTTGCGTACGACCCTAAGTTGCATCCCGTCTATCAGAATTTGTTCAACCCAAGACTTATACCCTAGTGACCGCGCCGTTGCAGCGGTTCCAACGTCGCGTCTCACGCACCGATGCGATACCCGAGCCAGGAGTTATGGGCCCACATTTGTTTCGAAGAAAACACAGCGTGTTGCGAATTCCAAGAGAATCTCTATAACTCATCACATCAATCAACCAATCACTAGTTAAGTACACATCCCATCACTCCACCCATCACACCCATCCCTCTCTTACACAAGCCATCCCTAAAGTCAACCCTTTCTTACAACACCATCTCTCTCTCCCATACATCACTCTATCCCATCCCATTCTCCACCAAATCCCAAGCAACCATGTGAGAAAAATTCTAAGGAGAGAAAAGAAGCCAAGAGAGGCCCACTTCCTACCCCCTCATCTCACCATCCAACCCATCAATCTTTATCATCCTCCATCAAAATCAAAGCTTAGCAGCCAAGGATTCCAAGGAACTAAAGAAGAAGGTCATAGGTGGGTGTTTTGTAGGATTAGATTATGATTTTTATGATGGACTAAATGGGGCTTAGCGATTGATGGTATGGATCCTATTTGGGACCCATCTTGATGTATGTATTATAATCCTCAGAGGGCTCATAGTGGCGAAGCCCTCCATCACTCGACTCTCTCTCTCTCTCTCTCTCTCTCTCTCTCTCTTCTTCTTCTTCTTCTTCTTCTTCTTATGATTGATGATAATATATGTGTGGCCCACCCTGATGCACCCCACCATGAAGTATGTATACTATATCCAAGCCACCACACCAGGGCCCACCTTCTTGATGTCCAATGGTGTGGTCGATCGATCCATCTTCTTGCACCGTCTAGCAGCCCTAGATGAAAGGAAAATACAAATATCAGCTTATTCTAAGCTGAGGTGGGCCACACGTGTGGACCCACCTTGATGGTTAGCTAGGAAGCAGGTTGGTTGGAGTACCTCTTAACAACTATGAGGCTGCTGTTTAATGGCAGCAAGCCACATGGGCCCGATCATGAGGTATGCGTTATATCCTACCGTCTATTCATAAGGACCGTGGGATGAGGACCCCACTGCATGATGTATGTGCTCAGATCCTGGTCGTCCGTCCAAGGCCTGGACGTGAGGCCTTCCATGATGTATATGATGCTTATCCACACCGTCCAGTGGTCTAGATGGTGGGGGATCACTATGGTATATGTGTTTTACATCTAGGCCGTCTGTCCAGGGCCTGGATGCCAGAGTACAAAGTAATAATAATAATAATATATTAATTATAATATATAAATATTATGGTGGGCTCCACGTGGGACCCATCTTTGTGGGAAGTGATTGGTCGGTGTACCTGCAACAACTATATAGCTACTGTATTGACGTTAGCAAGTCTTGTGGACCCCATCATGTGGTATGAGTTATATCCCAACTGCCCGTCCATTTGGTAGTAGTTTGGGGCCCACCCCACATGTGATGCATGTGTGGGATGGGACCCATTGCATGTGCCATTGGGTGGGTTGTTATGGGGCTCCCTGATAGGCGGAGTTATCTCGCATGAGCGTACGACATGTGTAGGATTGATGTATGACTAGATTGTGTGACTCATGCATCTTACATTGTGTGTTGTGAGTGTTGTACACCCTAGTGACATCAGGGCCATAGTCTTTACAGGCATATCATAGAGAGCAGGATTGGACACCGGAATACTGTTACTAGCATCGGGGCGTCATAGAAGTCCCTGGGTGGAAATCTCTAAACTCGATGGTACTAGAGGATGACTCCAACGTCGAGACTGAGTGAATACATGAGCGCATGAGGGCCAAATATAAGGAGACCATGTCTCCCACTATGTCGTGGTCGGTTGGAAGGGGGTGTGGCCTTACCTGCCTGAGGGTAGGGGGCAATTGCTAGGCTGATTATGACCAACTCGTAAATGGGTCCACTATCGAAGTGCCAGATAGGTATTGGTAGGCTATTGGTGTAATGACCCATATTTTCAGCACCCGAGTATCTGACCCGTTTCCCAAAAACCCAAGTGTTAACCTTAAAGGATGGTCAAATTTGAGTACATATATTTTTTCGACTATCAGAATAAGTAGATGAACGCAGAATGGACAAGTAAGCATAAAGGAAAATTTTCATTTACATTTAGAAGGTACAAGAGGTTGCTCATAATGACTTATACAAACTAATGTCTCGATGTAACTAATACAAGAATTCATATAATTTAATACATGAAAATAACATAAGAATGTAAATATTAGTTGCAAGACTGTGCAACTCCTCTTAGCAATACAGCCGTGCATCCTTAGCACTTGAACCCGGCTCCTCATCAGTATGAACCTGAATGTCGTCTGGGCCACCTGTGCTACCTGTAAGGTTATATATTTGATGATGAGTGGCTAACTCAGTGTGAATTCTCCTCAAGATTACACACCGCCGCATTAGGTAAGCATAGTTATTAAACATACAAGGCATACAAAACAATATATGAGGCAATCTTATTAAATGCATGGATGTATGAGTGCACATCAACTGGGGATGCTCATTCAGTTGGCTTTTGGGCAAAGCCCATGCAATATGGCCGGTCACCAGTGAAAGTACATAGTACGTGCATAGTGTCAAACTCACCAAAAGTGGGTCGATAGTCGATGGTCTGGGAGCTAGCGAAACGATACCCCAACTAAATCCTATTAGGCACGTGGTACTATATCCAAAATTATCCACCCATCATCGTCCGAATGCTATGAATTCATAATTAGCCCACCCATTATTAATTCATTTACAACTAGCAGGTTTAGTAGCTCAAAGGTCACTACGGGGAGCTCAGAGCCTAGCGTAGGACTACAGCTAGGGCATACGTCCCATACCACCATCCCCGGCTCATGAGACTACCATCTTAGGATGTTTAATGGAAACCCGTCGACTACTAGCCAATCATATTACAGTATATGGGGCTTACCATCGCATGGATGCACGATGTAAAACATTCAACCCATATAAGAAAAATACCAAAACAAAGCCACGTATGACCAATATCAGAACAAGACACATAGGGCAAATATCAAAATAAGCCACATAGGGCGAGTATCAAAACCATGCGATCAAAGACCATCCTTGAAAACCACTTAGACACAAAAACCCTGGATAACAGGCCCACATCAATGATCCATTTAGACTGCCACTCAATAACCACTAGATCGAAGGTCCATTGCAAACACCATCTATCGAGTTATATCCCAAGTATGGGTGTACATTCATAAGTAGGGGTTTCCCACTAATGTACCAGTTTAAATCCCAGAAGCAATCCACAAGTAATCCATAAGCATGAGATAAATATGCAGGATAGACATTAAGCATGTAATATAACAATTCAATTCCAACAATTAATACATGTGATTATAAAATGGTGATGTCGATCAATTATAAATTAAAATAAAAACTATAACTTAAGCTAATGGGAAAATGGAAAGCTCAAGGGGAAGAATCATCACCTCATGATCGAATCACCACTAGTGTTGCTAAGTGCTTGCGCCCTTAGAATTGAATCCTACCACAAATTACGAGCTTGTACAATTAGATCCAAGTTCAGCACACTACCTAGGGTTTAAGATCATGGCCTAGGGTTATCTTTTAGGGTGTTAGTATAGAATTAGAGTTTTCATCTTAGGGTTTGGTCTTATGTTCAGATTCTAAGAATTAAATCCTAAATTATTATTATTATTATTATTATTATTATTATTATTATTATTATTATTATTATTATTATTATTATTATTATTATTATATATAGTGGATCGAATAATATTCATAATAGGAGTATTAATCCATTAATATTAATAATGATGGTTCGCAAGTTCGTATGTAGATATACCGATATTACCTATCATTCTTATAATGTCTAATAATTTCCTAAATAATGTAAGTAATATTAACAAAATTTCTACTAACAGTAATATAACAAGGATTAATACCAATACTCATATTAACAAGGATTATACTAGTCCCATAATGAAAGTGGTGAGACTAACGGTTATCCCAGGCGTAGGAGACAGTTTCTGTTTTTGGAACTGATGTGTTTGTATGGCCTGTTTGCACCACAGATTGTGTGCCTGCGTGCGGGATCCCAGGCGTAGGATTTGGTGAGGTTTAGTCAAGCCCACTGCTTAAATCAGATATACGGTTCAGATCGTCTAAAGGGACGATCGTGGTGGGCCATGGTTGATTGAAAACGGACTCTGTCCGTCCGTTTGCTGAAATTTTCAAATAAAGGTAGGGAGGGAAATCCCTACCTCTTTGGGCATTCCACGGTCAGACGCAGTTTGACCGGGTTTGGCCATTCTGGTGGGATAGAGGAGTACATAGGCAATGTACTCACCACTTAAATGTGGGGTCCACCATGTAGCTCTATGCAATCCACACCGTCCATGATTCTCTGTGGGTCCATCTAGGTCATCCGCCCGAAAACAAGGCAAATACCAGGCTTGGGTGGGCTGTGCTAATTGAGCAAAGGTTTTTAAGTGTCTCTTGTGACGATCCGATGGTTAGATCTTCTCAATATCGAACGTCAATGGTTAAAAGGGTCATGTTAGCTGTTTGTATGTCTTTTGTAATGAGTGGCTAACCAGAGACTAATATTAATGCAAATTTTGTGATTGTTACTTTATTTTAATCATTTATCTTATTTTAACCACATTGTGGGACACTTAAGCAGGGATGGGGCATATCTAAACCACAGGTGGGTCACATTGTGTTACTCTTGGGTCCTATTTGGGGGTTTCCATCAACTTAACGGTTAGATCTGATCTTCAAGGCTCGTATAGGGTCCTAGTCCATTTTAAAGGGAGTTTGATGGTCAGATTGATTCATTGTCCATGATTGACGGTCCTAAAGGGACTCCAACTCAACCCAGGGGTGCATGATCAATTAGTGTTACCATCAAGTAGTCAAATTCACACGATCTAGCGCTTGGCCATTGAACAAGATGCCATTAACTCGATGAACGGTGGATATGGCGGGTTGGGTCCAAATGTTAAGAAGGTCTACTGTCAGTGTCTTCCACAGTCCACCTTGGACGGTTTTATTGGTTCATAGGGCTGTCAAATTACAACCTATGGATTGGTTCTATGACCTGATGGTTGGATGGGTTTTAAATCCGATCCACACGGACCATTCGTTCCATTGGTCCATGTAAGGCCATTAGTCTAAGAATGAGGGTGATATAACATTCTGGTGGCCCTATAACTTGTTTTATGCTCTTAACTAATAATAATTGATGATAATAAGAGTCCTAGGAACTGTTTTAAGGGGAACCTAATAGTTTGTGTTGTACAAAATAATCTATTTTATGTAAATCAATTAGCAACTTGACTGATGGGATATGACGGTCCTGGCAAGCAGTAGGTCCATTAATCTAGGCCTCACATCGGATGATGTGCGGTTATGTTTGTCTATTAGTGAATTGGGATCCTAAAATAAGTATCTCTGGTGGTGTGGTGACCCGTCCTGGAAATTGACGGATGGGTAGCTTGTTGTATGAATGGGGATTATTTTTAAGGGTTGGATTTAGACGAGGATGAACGTGAAGGTTCATTTAAACTAGGCTTGTATTTATTTCTAAATTGGTTTACTCGGTAACACCCGAGTACTGGAAAGTACGGGGTGTTACAAACTACCCCCCTAAAGAGAATTTCGCCCCTGAAATTCAGCACTCTGACTATGAATGTGGACAACAATCTATCTTACGCTAGTTCTCCACACTAAGTTTATTTATATATGCAAGCGCTCAGGAGTTACTACCAAAACAAAGACTATTACGATCTAACCCCATAAAGAAAGTTTTACCATTGGGATTTGCTGAAAGTGTGAAATACCAACGGGTTTTATTTAGACTTCTCACAACCCCTAAGTTTCTCGTATAACAATTCAACTAAGGTGTCTAAGCCCCACTTAAGGTTAGGAATCACTCTAAACCTAATGATTCATTCTAATGCTTATCAAAGTTACAATTTTCCATACCATTTCATACATTTCTCTTGATTTTTTTTTTCCTTTAATGATAGTTCCCCACTACTAAAGTGTGACGTAATCTTCTGGTTTTCAGTGTTCGAGCTGTAACAGATAAATGGTCATAGTGAGTTTAAGCTCGATACCTCAATCCTTCGCCTAAGTATAGTAGAGGATTTGGGTATCAATTCATAATCCTATTAGACCTCGATCCCTTGCCTGATCAGGGCATTGGAATCGTTGAGATTTTTCAGGACTTAGAATTTGAGCCAAATCGCGTATACATCGTGTGAACATGTTTTCATCGATCCATGATCCCTACTATTTTAGACTCCTAGGGAATATCAGGTAAACCTCTAATTTTCAATGAGAGTGCCCGAAATTTATGTGAATGGGTGTGAATGACCATCACGCTCCCAATACGCACTCTGATCACCTAATGCACTACTTGGAAGTTTCAAGACAAGGATTTCTATATGGAACCCAAGTTTGAAAATTTATCTAGGATTTCAAATCTAGTTCTAATATGCTTAGTCTCAGGTTAAAAATTTACTCAGAATTCTATAACTTTGTCACTAATTAATCCTAAGTGTTGAGATTCATGAAAATTCTTGTCTCTAATTAATGAGGTCATTAGGGAATATAAACTATAACCCCTACTATGATTCTTCAAGTTCGAGGAACATTCACGACTGATCTAACGTACGATGTGGTGAGTAAAGAGATTTCCTTACAATGCCTAAGGTTGTTTCATTCCCTGGATATGGCAACAACAAGATTTCTAACTACAAAATCTTTAAAGAAGTTCAAAGTTCTAGGTTTATAAAATTTGTTCACCAAGGGTCAAGTCCAAGGAATGTTCTTGTTGGATCTCAAATACGTTATGGTGGGCATTTGTTCTTCGACAGTACTTAAGTTTAGTTTCTAAGTTCAAGCAACAATTCTAGAAGTTTTCAAGGGAACTAGAGTTGTACTTTTAAATTCCAAGGTTATCCAACCAATATGTTAGGGAACCTAAGATTCTTTCTAAGCCTCATAGCTATCCCACTACCTTTCCCAAGGGGTCTATGCTATCCAAATTTTTGAAGGGAACTTTTCATAAGTTTAAATGACTATTCTAATAGTTTCGAAGTTCAATCAACTAACCTGAAAATTTCAAAGGAACCTAAAACTTTGAGTATCCATATCTTCAAGAGAATCTAAGATCGTTTCTAAGTGCTATAGTTATCCAAATAATTATCTAAGGGACTTAAGGTTTGGGCCTCTATATTCTCAATTTCTCCTATTTGTAAGGGAATGTCACACCAATTCAAATAACAATCTTACCAATTTCTGAGGGAACCTAGGTTCAGGTTTCTACATCCTCAACTATTTTCTAAGTTTAAGGAAAATTTACCTAAGTCCAAATTTCTACTTTCAAACATCATAGCTTGAGACATTTAAGGTTTGTATAACATCATTTTCCAAGGCCAAGTTTGTCCAAACTATGCTCTGATACCAACTGTAATGCCCCGTATTTTTAGGACCCGAGTATATGACCTGTTTCCCAAAAACCCAAGTGTTAACCTTAAAGGATGGTTAAATTCGAGTATATATATTTTTTCGACTATCAGAGTAAGTAGATGAGCGTAGAATAGACAAGCAAGCATAAAGAAATATTTTCATTTACGTTTAGAAGGTACAAGAGGTTGCCCATAATGACTTTTACAAACCAATGTCTCAATGTAACTAATACAAGAATTCACATAATTTAATACATGAAAATAATAGAAGAATGTAAACATAAGCTGCAAGACCGTGCAGCTCCCCTTAGTAATACGACCGTGTATCCCTAACACTTGCACCTGGCTCCACATCAGTATGAACCTGAATGTCGTTTGGGCCACCTATGCTACCTGTACGGTTATATATTTGATGGATGAGTGGCCAACTCAGTATGAATTCCCCTCAAGATTATACACCGCTACATTAGGTAAGCATAATTATTAAATATATAAGGCATACAAAACAATACATGATGCAATCTTATTAAATGCATGGATGTATGAGTGCACATTAACTGGGGATGCTCATCAAGTTGGCTTTTGGGTAAAGCCCATGCAATATAGCCGGTCACTAGCGAAAGTACATAGTACGTGCGTAGTGCCAAACTCACCAAAAGTGGGTCGATAGTCGATAGTCTGGGAGCTACCGAATTGATACCCTAACTAAATGCTATTAGGCACATGCCACAACATCCAGAATTATCTACCTGTCATCACCCGAATGCTATGAATGCATGATTAGCCCACCCATTGTTAATTCATTTACAACCAGCAGGTTTAGTAGCTTAAAGGCCACTTTGGGGAGCTCAGAGCCCAGCGTAGGCCTATAGCTCGGGCATAGGTCCCATACCACCATCCTCGCCTCATGAGACTACCTTCTTAGGATGTTTAATGGAAACCCGTCGACTAGTGGCCAATCATATTACAGTATATGGGGCTTACCATCGCATGGTTGCATGGTGTAAAACATCAAACCCATATAAGGAAAATACCTAAACAAAGTTAGGACCAATATCAGAACAAGCCACATAGGCAAATATTAAAATATGCCACATAGGGTGAGTATCAAAACCATGCGATCAAAGACCATCCTTAAAAACCACTTAGATATAAAAACCCTGGATGGTAGGCCCACATCAATGATCCATTTAGACTGCCACTCAATAACCACTAGATCGAACGTCCATTGCAATCACCATCGATCGAGTTACATCCCAAGTATGGGTGTACATTCATAGGTGGGGGTTTCCCACTAATGTACCAGTTTAACTCCCAGAAGCAATCCACAAGTAATCCACAAGCATGAGATAAATATGCAGGATAGACATTAAGCATGTAATATACAATTCAATTCCGACAATTAATACATGTGATTATAAAATGGTGATGTCGATTAATTATAAATTAAAATAAAAACTATAACTTAAGCTAATGGGAAAATGGAAAGCTCAAGGGGAAGAATCATCACCTCACGATCGAATCGACACTAGTGTCGCTAAGTGCTTGTGCCCTTAGAACTGAAACCTACCATAAATTATGAGCTTGTACAATTAGATCCAAGTTCAGCACACTACTTAGGGTTTAAGATCATGGCCTAGGATTATCTTTTAGGGTTTTAGTGTAGAATTAGGGTTTTGATCTTAGGGTTTGGTCTTAAGTTCAGATTCTAAGAATTTAATCTTAAATTGTTATTATTATTATTATTGTATAGTGGACTGAATAATATTCATAATAGGAGTATTAATCCATTAATATTAATAATGGTGGTTCGAAAGTTTGTATGTAGATATACCGATATTACTTATCATTCTTATAATGTCTAATAATTTCTTAAATAATGCAAGTAATACTAACAAAATTTCTACTAACAGTAATATAACAAGGATTAATACCAATACTCATATTAACAAGGATTATACTAGTCCCATAATGAAAGTGGTGAGACTAACACTTATCGACAATGAATCTATGCATGATAATATTTAAGGATAATAAATAAAATGTAGATGTCTAATAATCATAGTTTTGTTTATCAGTTCTAATACTAATGTATGTGACAAGTTAGTGGCTATTCATGCTCAGTATTCATGATAGTTAGGGTCTTAACTATGCTAGCTAATGAGCTTCAACCTACAATTTATTCTATAGTTAGGGTGGTTTGATCACATCATCTAATGGACTTTGACCCACACTCTCACTTAAGGTTAAGGTTTGAGAAATGCAAGTTTAATAGCTATAACATCTAATTAAATAATTAAAAGTAATTAACAACACAAAAGGGTGGAGGATTTTATACCTTAACAGAAGTTGGGTGTGGTCTAGCGAGTTAACTCGGAAGGTTGAGTTGAGTGGACACATCCGTCGCACTTCTTCTTTCCTCCCCCCTCTTCTTTCTTCCTTCTATTTCTTCTTCTTTATTCTCTTCTTTTCTCTCTTTTTCCTGAGGTGATGAGGACCGAACCAGTCCTACCCAGAACTTGAATCGAGTCAGTGACTCGCCGTGAGTTCGTGAGTTAACTCGACAGCGGGTCGAGCTCCTTAACTCGTCCCAACATCCTCAGCCCTATCTTGTCTTTCTCTCCCTCTCTCCCAATCTCCCTTCAACTAAGGCTGGCTGGAAACGTCCAGGCCCACACTCAACTGAGTCTGGACTCGGTCCTGGACCCGCCAACCATTGCTTTGGCAGCAAGTCGAGTCAGGTAGCGCAACAGTTGCACCTCTCTCCTCATTCTTCTCTTTTCTTTTCTTCTTTCCTCTCTTCCCTGCTCTCTATTTCCTTCCTTCTATTTCTTTCTTGTTCTCTCTCTCTCTCTCTCTATCTGCTTGTAACATCCAGCATGGGTGTTGGGTTGGGCCTGACTCAGCCCAACTCGGCTCGGTTAAGCTCAAACTGGCAGCCACCCTCTCACCCTCTGTTCTTTCTTTTCTTTCTCTCATTTTCCCCCTTTCTTTTCCTCCACTTTCCTTTCTACATCGGCCATCAAGGCATGCAATCCAACCCTGACCGAACGAAACTTGATTTAATGTGGTGTGGAGCGAGAGGATGACGAGGAAGGTGATCGGCTCTAATGGTGGATATGGATGTGGGCCATCATTCACCTAATGATCATTGTGGGATGTTTAGGTGGGCCATACAGAGCTTGCGAGTGCAAGGAACCCAAGCTTCATAACATTTTTCATGGTGGTTTCGAGATTAGAAGCTCTACACTTGACTTTGGAAAAAAAATAGGAAGAATGGCTGCGACTATGATTTTCCCTCTGGAACTAGGGTTTTCATATGCCTAATAGCCTATGGATGAATGGCTGGGATTTACTGGCTTTACATCCACCGTTCAAACGTCCCTGACAAAACCCAAAACTGGTAGTCGGTTTCTCTTTACCATGAATGGGAGAACCTTAAGGTGGTTTAGAGTGGATGGTTAGAATCTCTATTGAGTGGAGGGCTGAGATGAGAGGTTTTCCCCTCACATGGATCGCCCTCATGGCAACAGCAGAAGACAATTTCTGTTTTTGGAATTGATGTGTTTGTATGGCCTGTTTGCACCAGAGATTGTGTGCCTGCGTGCGGGATCCTAAGCTTAGGATTTGATAGGGTTTGGTCAAGCCCACCACCTAAATCAAATGGATGGTTCAAATCGTCCAAAGGGACGATCGTGGTGGGCCATGGTTGATCGAAAAAGGACTTTGTCTGTCTGTTTGCTAAAATTTTCAAATAAAGGTAAGGAGGGAAATCCCTACCTCTTTGGGCATTCCACGGTCAGACGTGGTTTGACCGGGTCTGGCCGTTCTGGTGGGACAGAGGAGTACATAGGCAATGTACTCACCACTTAAATGTGGGGTCCACCATGTAGCTCTATGCAATCCACATCGTTCATGATTCTTTGTGGGTCTATCTAGGTCATCCAACTGAAAATGAGGCAAATACTAGGCTTGGGTGGGCCGTGCTAATTGAGCAAAGTTTTTTAAGTGTCTCTTATGACGATCCGATGGTCGGATCTTCTTAATATCGAACTTCAATGGTTAAAAGGGTCATGTTGGTTATTTGTATGTCTTTTGCATTGAGTGGCTAACCAGAGACTAATATTAATGCAAATTTTGTGATTGTTACTTTATTCTAATCGTTTATCTTATTTTAACCACATTGTGGGACACTTAAGTAGGGATGAGGCATATCTAAACCACAGGTGGGCCTCACGGTGTTACTCTTGGGTCCTATTTAGGGGTTTCCATTAACTCAACGGTTAGATCATCTTTAGATATGATCTCCAAGGCTCGTATAGGGTCCTAGTCCATTTTAAAGGGAGTTTGACGGTCCTAAAGGGACTTCAACTCAACCTAAGTGCACATGATTAGTTAGTGTTACCATCAAGTAGTCAGATTCACACGATCTAGTGCTTGGCCATTGAACAAGATGCCATAGACTTGATGAACCGTGGATATGGCGGGTTGGGTCCAAATGTTAAGATGGTCTACTGTCAGCGTCTTCCATAGTCCACCTTGGTCCGTTTTACTGGTTCCTAGGGCTGTCAAATTATAACCTAAGGATTGGTTCTATGACCTGATAGTTGGATGGGTTTTAATCCGATCCACACGTTCCATTCGTTCCATTGGTCCATGTAAGGCCATTAGTCTAAGAATGAGGGTAATATAACACTCTAGTGGCCCTATAACTTGTTTTATGCTCTTAATTAATAATAATTGATGATAATAAGAGTCCTAGAAACTATTTTAAGGGGAACCTAATAGTTTGTGTTATACCAAATAATCTACTTTATGTAAATCAATTAGCAACTTGACTGGTGGGATATCACGGTCCTGACGAGTAGTAAGTCCATTAATCTAGGCCTCACATAAGATGATGTGCGGTTATGTGTTTCTATTAGTGAATTGGGATCTTAAAATAAGTATCTCTGGTGGTATAGTGATCCGTCCTGGAAATTGACGGATGGGTCGCTTGTTGTATGAATGGGGATTGTTTTCAAGGGTTGGATTTAGACGAGGATGAACGTGGAGGTTCATTTAAACTAGGCTTGTATTTATTTCTAAATTTATTTACACGATAACACCCGAGTACTGAAAAGTAAGGGGTGTTACAATTGGCCAGGCGGATAGTGAGGTTTCTTATGCTCACTTGGACTGCGTGCCTGGAAAAGGGGCAGTGTCATTTGGAGTGTACTAAACTCCGATGATTATCCATAGTGAGAATTGTACTGATATTTGATGCTCCAGTGATGAGCTACATTAATATGTGGATTTGGATGAGGATTAGTATGCTTGAGTTACACCTCGCATCGTATGACCTTGGTATGGCTGACACCATTCATGCCTTACATCATATGGCCTTAATGTGGCTGATAGCATTCATGTCATATCTTGCATCGCATAGCCTTGGTACAACTGATAGCATTCATAGACTTACCAGTATATTCTGCATTACTCTGATATTGCATTCTAAGTATGCTTATATTGTGCACACACTCTCACTACCCTCTAAGCTTTTATAAGCTTATACACGATTGATGTGTGCAGGTGATGCCAGGACGTAGCCATAACTTAGTAGGAGCAGGAGCGTGCAGTCGAGCTTCAGGAGTTTTCGTTATTATTATCATTGTATTTTCCCTTTATGCGCATTGTACTTTAAAGTTTTTGATCATAGTGAATTTTGTGATGGTGTCTTAGCTATTGTTCATGGGTTATGCTTATGGTTATGCTTCTTACAGAATAAATTCAGGCTGAAAAATCCTCCTTATAGGATCCCAGGATCGAAACCTAGTAATGGGTGCCGGGAGCCGAGAATGGGGTACTACAGAGGCTGTCGGCTCCGGATTCGGCGATCGGGAATTTTGTGAGCCCGGTTTTCGAGTTTGGGGCATGATAAAAGTTGATGATTGGGAAGTGCCAAGGATTAAGGAAATAAAGTAGTAGAGTGAGGAATTGAAGATTAAATACATCAAAGAAAAATGGAAGAAAATAAGCACTTTTCGATTTCATTGATAAGACTTCAATTCCATCAACAATCCATCGTTAGGATTCGATGTGATCTAGCTTTATATATAAAAATTTCAGATTTTCTAAATTACTTACTGGACTAATTCTTTGATCCCATCGAAGAACCTTCAATCCTATCGAGTAATTAAGGAAATTTGAAAGTTAGTTGTTGGACAATTTCTATAGATTCTTCGATCTCATCGAGTGCCCTTCGATCCTATCGATAGACTTCGATAGGTCTCAATTCTATGGAAAACTCCCATCAATGAAGATGGTTAGTGTGTAAGTTCACAAATTTCACAAGTCAGTGTGAAATTGCAAGCCTCCTATCTATTTAAGGAGGTGTTTTAGATGTTCCTAAGCATCTTTTAGGGTCAGGAGAGAGAAAAGGCTCGAGTGGAGCACTGACAATGCCCTTCCACTTCAATTTCCTTTAAGGTTCTAGTAGTTTTCTAATTTTCTTTTCTTTAAGAGTTAGCTATATTTAACTAATCTCTTAGCTAAGGCTAAGGGGTGAAGCTTGTAGTTAATTATGATGTTTTAGTTCATTTGATTCATAATTTGGATTGATTGATGAATATTTAATTATTTTGATTTGGATTTTACTTTAAAGCCTTTAAGTTGTTTATTTTTAAATCCGTTGTGAACTTTGGTTACAATGGATGCTTTGATTTAGAAATTGGTTAGCTTGATTAGAGAAGGAATTAATATATAAAATTCATCAATCTATTGTAGATTCCGGGCGCAAACAAGTTAGAAAACATGTAGATACTCCTGAACCATCTAGAACCATGACTGATAATGAGCCAGTTTTTTGTGAGAATGTTAAGCATAATACGTCATCGGTTAGGACGACGTGTGATGAGAATGACGTACCCCAAGTTCCAATAGTTTGAACTTTACGCGGTAATTTACAACCGTCGAGAACAAGCACACCTTGCATGATTTTCCCCACCAACGCAGGAAATGTGGATTTTAAACTAGGGGCCTGTTTGTTAAATCTGAAATTCGAAGTTTGAATCTGAAATCTGAATCTAAAGTTGAAAACCTAGTATTGAATTTAAAACAACCTATTTGTTAACTAACAACTAAAATGTTTGAAATCTGTTAATTTAACACATTTACCCTTATGAAACAATCATGATTGAATCCCTACCATTAAAATATTCATGGATTCAGTCAAAATGTTTATTTACCAACCTTTTGATAAGGTAAAAAACACCTAAATGAAGTGACCACACAAATATCATCTTAATCCAAAGCTTTTGTAACTCATAAGAAAATTTTAATAGTCATTTACCACTTTTTCTTATACTATGGCCCATCTTAGATTTGGATCTGCTTCATTTTTTGAATCATGTTTAAAAATGAACTTTTAATATGGATGGATAGCATGAATGTAGTCACATACATCACGGTGGGCCTCACATTCAGGGTCCCACCCATCTCGGTGGATCCAGATTGCATACTAACGATGTCAATAGCTCCTAGCTATTGGACGGTATTGTGTGGCCCCCATCATAATGTATGTGTTTTATCCACATCGTCCATCCATTTTTCCAAATCATTTTAGGGATTGATCCCAAAAATGAGGATGATCTGAATATCATGTGACTTAGAACTTTCTTAGCCCATTAATGGTCACTCCCACTATTTCCTACAGTATGGCCCAGTTGATAATTGGATTTGCTTCATTTTTGTTATAATGCCACATATGATTTGAAGAAATGGATGGACAAAGTGGATATAAGATACATACATCAAGGTGGGCCCCATGGTCACGGCCAAGGTCGGTGGCATGTGGCACATCACGCAATCCCCTAAACCCCCAAAATCTAGGAGCGAATTAGGTGCGATCCCAGATCCACCACCGTGGGTGGGACCCTTGGCTGTGGGGCTCACAATGATGTGTGTACCTTAAATCCACACCATCCAACCATTTTGAAAGTTCATTTTAGGACATTATCCCAAAAATGAAGCTGACACAAATTTTATGTGGACCACACCATAGGAAACAATCGTGATTTAATCCTCGCCATTAAAAACTTCATGGATTCTATCAAAATATTTATTTGCCATCTAACCTCCTAATAAGGACACAAACACCTAGATGAAGAGACCACACAAATATCATCTTGATCCAAGAATTTTGTGGCCCACGAGATGTTTTTAAGGGTTAATCACCACTGTTTCCTGTACCATGGTCCATATGGGATTTGGAGCTGCTTCATTTTTTTGGATTATGCCCTAAAATGAGCTTTCAATATGGATGGACAGTGTGGATATAATCACATATATCATAGTGGGCCCATTGTCAGGGTCCCACCACCTCGGTGGATCGGGGTCTCACTTGTTCCGCTCCCCCAAATCTGGGTGGGATTGCGTACTACCCCCACTCGGTCTAGTTAGAGATGGATGTTCCTGTCAAAGGGCTCTACGGGGCATACCGTGATGTATATGTTTTATCCACACCGTCCATTCATTTTTCCATATCATTTTAGGGAAAATGATGAAAAACAAGCCAAATGTAAGGATTAAGTGGGCCACACTACAAGAAATAGAGGGAGTTAGGTGGTTATCATAAAAAATTTCTTGGGTCGACATAAGCCTTTGATCAAGCTGATTTTTGTGTTTTCCCTTCATCTAGGTTTGTGTGACCTTATGAAGATGTTAGATGGCAAATAAACTTCACAGTGGACCCTAAGAAGGTTTTAACGGTAGTCATTCCATTCCCACTACTTTCTATGGTGTGGTCGACTTAAGGTTTGGATTTACCTCATTTTTTGGGATCATGATCTAGGACTATATAGAAAAGTTGATGGGCGGTGTGGATCTAATACATAAATCATAGTGGGCTAGAGAAGTGCCACACGTTAAAAGTTGGGTTATATATTATGCAATGGAAAAAGCGCAAGGCAATTTTAGAAATTTAAAAAAGAATACATGGAGCGTATTCTCCATTCACCATTAAGTTAGACCTTCATTGCTGAAAAATTCAGCCAAAATTATATAGCGCTTTCCACATTTCATGTTAACAAACAAAACTAAACGCTGAGTGCTTTTTGGATTCCGCATTAAGTTAAAAATTTCAATGTTACCAAACATGCCCTGGGTGTGATTCAACTAATCATGAAGTTCCATGGACTTGATTCTGAAAGTCCATACTTACACCTCAAAGAGTTCGACGAGATCATCACAACCCTGCATTATAACAATATCTCTCAAGATGTTATTAAACTTAAATTGTTCCATTTTTCTCTAAAGGAGAGAGCGAAGTCATGACTCCACTCTCTCAGGCCTAGATCTATCGGGACGTGTGCCGAGATGATTCGGGAGTTCCTTAACAAGTTCTTCCTAGTTCATAAAAACAACACATTAAGATGGGCGATCATAAATTTCTCTCAAAAGGACATAACTTTTTCTAGTGTTGGTAACAGTTCAAGGACTTACTTCTCGCTTGCCCACATCATAACTACGAGATTTGGCAAGTGATTAGCTTTTCCTATGATGGATTAAGCTCAAATATGCGCCAATTCATGGAGATGACGTGCAATGGTGAATTTATGAGCAAAGATCTCAAAGAGGCTTGGGATTATTCTGAGACGCTAGTTGAAAATGCCCAATTTATAAGTGTAAAAGTTTGTCAATTACATGTGTCATGTCCAAATGAACCCTGTGGATAATCAAAGACTCAAGAAGACCTGAGGACTTGCAGAAACCAAAGTACAAAGTAATATAAAATAGTTGTGCCATGGTACAATACCTCAAAAACCAAATACCATTAGCCACTTTATTGACCCAAAACTTAAATTGAAGATGCCTCAAAACCATATAGGAAAACCTTTGGAACCTATCTTGTAAGTGTTATGATGTTGAGCACATAGGTTGTTAAATTTCGTGAGACAAAAGTGCTTCAAAGTAGAACTTGAAGATCAGCTTAAGATCGGCTTATGTTCAAGAAAAGATCAGTACAACTTCACAAAGAAATCGTCGCGAAATCGTTGCCCGAATTCAAGACAAAGTCCAAGACAAAGTTCAAGACCAAGTTTAAGAGAAAGTTTAAAGTCAAAGTGACTCAAATATTTGATATATCTTAGGTGGTATAAACCCTAGAAAGACCTTAGGACTAGGTGCTTTCAAAACTATTTTATCATGGTTCTTTTCTAGTGTTTTTGCCTCGAATTCGGCCAACCTAAACTTCCTCGATCAGCCCAGCTTCAAGCCTGAGCATAATAATGACTTTTGTTGAAAATTTGACTAGCTAGAGTTTTAGTTCGGATAGCCCAAGCTTGAAATTTGGCCTGCCCGAGAAAGTTTGGGTGAAATTCCAGCAACACCAACTTTTGGAATTTGCAGGAATTTGGCTAGCCGAGTGGCAAATTTGGCTAGCTGAATTATGATGTTCAGCCAGCCGAATTTGACCTTAGGCCAGCCGACTTTTGGATAATTCTTATCTCATGCGATCCGAAATCCATTGAATATAATCTGATGAACTTGGGCTAGTCGAAGCCTATCTTAGGCTTGCCAAAGTTCTAACTTATTTGCCTAAAAATTGAGTCTTTCTCTCACTCCAAATTACACAAAATTATTATCATAATTCTACTGTAAGAGAGAGAGAGAAGCTCCAGTTCTCGACAAGCTATTTATTAGTATTTATAATTTATTTTAATAGCTGATTCAATTCCATTTATTCTCAGATCTTTTAAGTCTTAATTTAAGAGAGTAAACTATACTCCTCTTTGAGATCCAAGAGAATTGAATTAAGTAGCATTTGGATTTTTCATTTTTAAAATCTATAGAACCATATACTCTTTATGTCTGATTGAACACTGTGCCATCTATGTTAAAGAAAGAATCCCTCTACCACGTCTTTTACATTTGAAAATAAGTATACCTTTTGAAATTCTTTTTAGGTTTTCTAAGATATCTTATGAAAATGTCAATATGATTTTTATTGTGATAGCCCGTGAAAATCACAAGGAACTATATCAGGTTATTAAGGTGACCCTGTGAAAACCTTTTTATTATGAAAGAGAAAATTACAAGGGTAGTAATTTTAGGAGTGGAGTAGGTGTGGTTGTTTTAAGCACCGAACCATTATAACTCCTTGTGTCATGTGGTGAATGCCTTATTATTTTTAGTGATTGTATGTAATTTATTATTTCATTTCAGTGAAGAATATTGTAATCCTTTTATATACTCTTGCTAGTTTGAAAGTTCGATTTTAAAGACATTCATAAAATAAGGTTGTCCTGCCTAATATTTTAGGTGAAGGTTGTCCTACGAATTATTTAGAATCAAGGTTTTAATACTCAAGGGATTGAGATTTTTGTAATCTTTACTTATTCTACATTTATTTTGATTATTTGGCATTATCCTATTCACCCTTGTTATAGGACATCGCTAGCACTCCCTTTCATATCTTCCAAAGCTTAAATATAGGATGGGTGAAAGGACTAAAATTCAGGTATCTTCAGCCGCACTGAACCCACCTTCGGTCCCACCGAAATGAGCCATAATAAGACAACAAGCAAACTAGTTAATTCGGCTACAACCGAATGACAAATTCGATCTGACTAAATAAACCTTTGGTCCCACCGAAGGTGATGTGCAATACCACCGAAAAAAGCCATAAAAAGATAATAAGAAAACTGGCTTAATTAAGTTAAACAGAATCACATATTCGATGCAACTAAAGGCATCTTTGGTCCCACCGAAGGCAGTTCTTAGTCCCACCGAACTTTATGAAAACAAGACAAAAAGAAAATGATTAAATTCAGCTTCAGCCGAATTTAAATTCTGTCCAGCCGAAGGACACCTTCATTACAACCAAAGGTGCCAAAAACTGTCTAGTGGCCAAAAAATATTTTAATGCCTAATTTGGTGTGACCAAAGGCTAATTCAGTCCAATTGACAACTAGCTGTTTTTTTTTTAAAAACCATTTTTACCTATTTCAATCATTTTATGAATCCAATTCTTGGGCATCAAAACCCTTTGGTGAGAAATTGATAGAGCTTTGTGAGAGTATGATTCCCTAGAAAAAGCCCAACCTCCCAAGCCCTTTTCCTTATGGAGTTCATTATTCAATCCTTTGGATTACGCACATTTATTAAGCATTCAAAGCTCGGATTGAAATATGAGTTCCAACATTCATTAATGCCTTAACACTCATATTTAATGTAAAATTTTTTATGCTAAATGACATTAAATACTAGTAGTTGGGAATCTGTAAGTGCTATATTGTATATTTAGCACCCTTAGTTGTCAAATTTTGTTGTGACAAACCACTTTGGATTGATGGACCTATACAAGTGATGGAAAGTTCACTTTCAAGTGAAGATGTGATACATTCAAGTCATGGAGTATCGCTTCAAGTTCAAGTACGGCTTCAAATTCAAGATCAAGTCAAAATGCTTGCTCAAGTGCAAGTTCTAGACCTAGTTCATGTGCTACTTTAAGTCTATATGTTAGCTCAAAGGCACTACATGGACAAGATCAAGTTCAAGAACATTAAATGTTCAAGATTAAGTTCAAGAATTTCAAGTGTACAATATCATTCTTCAAGAACTTCAAGTACAAGATCAATTGGAAGCAACCGAAGTTATGTGGTTCAATGTTCAACTTTCAGGTATATATGACCCTAGAAAGACCTTAGGATTAGGTCATTCATATTGCATATTCTATATGGGTTAATATAATTTTTATAGGCTTTGGTTCGACTAGTCTTAGCCTATGTTCGACTAGTCCAGGCTCGGGTTCGACCAGTCTAGGATTTGTCTTGACTAGTTCAAGAAATAACTTAAAATTTCAAAATTTTCTGGTAGGGTCACGACCAATCGAGCACCCTTCTCGACCAGTCGTTGGAACAGTGCTTGACCAGTCGAACAGGGCTCGACTTAAACTCCTGCAACCATTTTGAGCTCCACTTGACCAGTCGAGTGTCATGCCCGAGCAGTCGAGCAGGCCACTTGACTAGTCAAGCAGTCCACTTGACCAGTTGAGGGTCAATTTTATCCGATTGCACAAGAATTTTTGAAATTTGGTTGTTCTCAGGACCAGTCGAGGGAGACCTTAGACTAGTCGTAGGAACCATTTTTCTGCCTATAAATAGAGGTCTTTTCTCAGAGTTTTTTATTCATTCCAAGCTAAACAAGCCACCATTTTGAGAGTTAAGTCCCCGTGATTGTAAAGCTATTGTACGGTAATTTAAGATTCTTTTATAGCTTTTTTTATTTATAATTTCTTGATCACTTGCTACTTCAATCTGATTTTATAAAAGGGAATTCTGATCTATCCAAAATTGAATCAAAGTAGCCCAAGGTTGAATTAATTTAAAATTCATTTAGACCTAAAACCCTTCCATTTGTGTGATTGAACATTGAACATCTTTGTCTTTAAAAAAGCGGTTCTACTAAGCTACATCGAAGAAGAATCTTCAGATAAGTATTTTATATTTTTTGTATTTGGTTTGTGAGATTAGCTAGAAAATCTCTATTTTTGGTTTTGATTAAGATCAGCTAAAAAATCTCAGCGTAGGTTTTTTTATTGTGTAAGCCCAAATGAAAAACACAACAGTAAAGGTTTTAAGGTGAACCTTAGAAAACCTTCTTTCTTAGTGAAAGCTAATATCACATGGGTTGTGATTATTGGGAGTGGAGTAGGTGTGGCTGTTTGCGAACAGTTGGTGTACACACCGAACCACTATAACTTTTAGAGTTGTGGTGGATGTTGTATGTGATGTATATGTTTTGAATGCTTGTATCTCTTTCATGTACATGTGGTGAATGTTGTAATAGTTAGATTTCTTTCTATTGCTTCTTGCTTTGGTTTGAGTTTTTGATCCTTACTGAGTTCAAGAAATCAAGTTGTCCTACCATAAACCTTGGTTTTTGGTGTAAGGTTGTCCTTTGAACAACGTTTGTATCAACCTCTCAATACTATTGCAATTGAGATTGCTATTTATTTCAGCTATCTATTTTTATATTTCGCATTTTATTTTTATTTAGCATAGTCCTATTCACCCCCCCCCCCCCCTCTAGGACTGAGAGATCACCCTTTTCAAGTGGTTTCAAAGCCTAATACCTCATTCCCTTGGATTTATTTCTTGAGCTAATCAATCTAGAGCTTTTAATATATCAAATTTTGATAGCCTATCTATTACTAGGCCACCATTGATGAAAGTGTGTGGCAAGCAACGATTACCAAATGGAAACCACCAATGTCTGAAGTTCTAGGCAATGATGGAACTAAGTCCATGCAAATATCGCCTTATTATTTATGGACCACACCTCAGAAAAATGAGAGTAGTGCAAATGTAAAGGCTTTAAATGCAATCACTTGTGCACTATCACCTGATGAGTTTAAAAGAATTATATCTTGTGATACTGCTAAACAAGCTTGAGACATCCTTGAAATGACACACGAGGGAATAACTATAGTCAAAAAGTCTAAAGTTCAAATCCTTAGCATTAGGTTTGAGGAAATTCGTATGGAAGAAAATGAATCATTCATGGACTTCTATGCGAAAATAAATGACATAGTTAACTCTATGTGGGGTCTTGGAGACAGTATCCCAGAAAGCGAAGTCCATGCAAATATACTGCTATCACTTCCTGAGAGATTCAATTCCAATGTGACTGCAATTCAGGAACTTAGAGACACAGATCAAATGAAGGTTGAGGAACTTGTTAGTTCACTTCAAACTTATGAGTTGAATTTCAAAGCTCCAAAAGGTAAGTTTATAGCTCTTAAATCATCCAAATCTATTCCTTAAGATAGTAATGTTAATTCTGATTGTGAAAACTTAGAGGATGATATGGCTTTACTCGTTAAGAAGTTTTATAAGATTTTTAAAAGTAAGAAGAGTGTTGATTTTCAAAAACCCTCTGAGAAGGAGAAATCTAAAAACTGAAAATCTCTAAAAGATAGTCAGTGCTTCAACTATCATGAATATGGTCATTTGGCAAATAAGTGTCTAAAAAGGGACAGGCCAAAGAGAAAAGGCATGTTAGCCACATGGGATGAATCATCCAGCTCTGAAGCCGAATGAATCAGAGCCCGAAATGAATCAGAACCCGAAACTTCAAATGACGTTAAGGCTTTAATGACTCTGGCCAGAGTCACTTCCACAGATAGTTGTGATTCGACTGAATATGAAAATCTGAGGATGCCTATAATGTCTTATACATGCAGAGTTGTAAGATTGATGTCAAGCTAAAATTTCAAAAAGAGAAATTTCTGAAATTAAAAGAGGATTTTGAAAATTCTGTTTTAGAAAAGTTGTATATTTTTGTTTGTTTTGAAAAAGAAAAATGTGACTTGAATTTCAAAATGTCTGAACTTGAAAAATTAAGATTAGAAAATGAGAAACTAAAACTTGAAGTTTCTTCCTTCTTAAGTTCAAAGGATACATGGAGGCATGCCCAGGGAGATCTTAAACTTGAAAAGTTACTATCTACATCTAGAAAATGTGGAGACAGATCGGGTCTGGGCTCTTATAAACACATGCCTATGAAAACTAAGAGTGTATCTCCTACGTTTGTTAAAGGAGAATCCTCTAACTCAAAAGGAAAGGGCTTGAATCAAAACAACTTTAAAAATTTAAAAACTTTTCAAGCTCCTAAAGTTAATAATATCAGCTTTAGAAAACAAAATTATAATCCTTTAGCTGAAAAAATTGTGGACTTACTCAAGGAGCTTCTCAAATCTTACTCGAATGTGAGAGTTAATAGTTATTATAAGCGAAAGAAAACCAACAGTGCTCCAAAACCCAAAACTACAATGAAATGGGTTCCTAAGGTTACTTGTCTGGTTGCCCACACCGCCTTCAGAGCTTCGAGTCAATCAAAGTGGTACCTAGATAATGGTTGCTCAAGACACATGACAGGTGACAACGATTTGTTCACCAACTACAAAGAAATGACTGATGGCTCAGTCACATTTGGTGATGGAAGCAACTGCATAATAATTGGCTAAGGTACGGTTTAACTTTTTAACCTTCCTCCTTTTAAAAATGTTTTATTTGTAGAAGGTCTTAAGCACAATATTTTGAGTATTTCTCAAATCTGCGATAACAAGCATAGTGTTAAATTTATTAATCAAGGATGCGAGATTTCAAATGAGAAAGGTTGTGTGATATTGAATGGTCGTAGACCATTTGAGAATTGCTTTATCGTAAGTGATTCTAGATCGTCTAAATTATATTGTTACATGGTCTGAACCAATGAAACCAAATTATATCACAAATGCCTTGGACATGTAAACTACCAGAATTTATATAAACTGAGCAAAGCCGATCTTATTAGAGATCTACTCAGATTGAAGAAAATGGATAAAATATGTGGCGCATATCAAATCAAAAAACAAATAAGGAGTAATCATAAGAAAGTGAACTCCTTTGTTACATCTAAACCTCTTGAACTTCTCCACATGGATCTTATAGGACCAACCAGAATGGAGAGTATAGGAGGTAAGAAGTATTTCTTAGTAATTGTGGATGATTTTACTAGATTTACTTGGGTAGCATTTATAAGAGAAAAATCTGAAACTCTCGATGAAGTTAAAGAATATTTAAACATATTCAAATTGAAAATGAAATGAATGTTGCTAAGATCCGAAGTGATCATGGATCGAAGTTCGAAAATAGAAATTTTGGGAAGTTCTGTAGCGATCATGGTATATCACAAGAGTTTTCAGCTCTTAAGACACCTCAACAAAATGGGGTTGTTGAAAGGAAAAATAGAGTGCTACAAGAGATGGCCAATGCAATGTTGAATAGCATGAAGTTACCTAAAAATTTATGGGCTGAAGCTATTAACACTGCGTGCTATATAATAAATTGTGTTTACATCAGAAAATCAAAAGATAAAACAGCTTATGAACTGTGGTTTAACAAGAAACATACAATTAAATACTTTCGAGTTTTTGGAAGTAAGTGCTACATTTTGCGAGACCGCAAAAATTTACGGAAGTTTGACATTAAGAGTGATGAAGGGATATTCCTAGAGTATGCTTTGAATAGTCAAGCGTATCGAGTTCTCAACAAGAGAACTAGTGTCATTAAAGAGTCCATAAATGTGGTTATTGATTATCACCTGAATACACCATCTACTAATTTAGAAGACGATGAAGTCAATCTAATTGAAAAATCTAACTTCTCATCTTGTCAAATCAATGTTGAACTACGATCAGTCAAAGACCATTCGACTGATCAAATTCTAGGCAACCCTCTCACTGGTGTGCGTACTCGAAGACAAATGGAAAACATATGTAATTATGTGTGTTTTACTTTTCAAATTGAGTCAGCCAATGTAAAAGAGGCACTCATTGATGAAAATTGGATAGTTGCCATGTAAGATGAACTGAATCAATTTGCTACAAATGATGTATGGTGTTTGGTTCTTAGACCATCTGATAAACATATAATTGGAACCAAATAGATCTTTAAAAATAAATTTGATGAGTTAGGGAACATAATCAGAAACAAGGCTAGATTGGTTATACAAGGGTACACTTATATTGAAGGAGTTGATTATGATGAAACCTTTGCCCCAGTAGCTCATCTTGAATCCATCAGATTATTATATCCAATGCATGCTTTAAAAAGTTTAAAATTTACCAAATGGATGTTAAAAGTGCATTCTTAAATGGTGATCTGTATGAAGAGGTCTACATTAAATAGCCTAAGGGTTTTAAGGACCCTAAACACTCTAATCATGTGTATCGCCTTAAAAAGGCACTATATGGGTTGAAACAAGCTCCCAAGGCATGGTATGAAAAATTGACTAAGTTCTTATTAAGTCATAATTTTATTATGGGGAGTGTTGATAAGACTCTTTTTGTTAAAAAATATAATGAACACATACTAATAGTATAGATATACGTGGATGATATTATTTATGGTTCTACTCGTGAAAATGCTAAGTTATATGTCCTAGAGGGGAGGGGGGGGGGGGGGGGAATAGGACTATGCCAAATTAAAACTTTAACAATGGAATTTAAATATATTAAATACAGATAGCAATAGACAATCCCACAATGCTGAATTTAAAGACAACCTCAAAAGAACGAGTATTGAAAAGTTGATACAAATGTTATTCTAAGGACAACCTTGCACTATAAAAACCAATGGTTTATGGTAGGACAACCTTACTAGAACAGTTTGTGTATAAAAAACTCAAACTGTTATAGAGGAATAAAGAAATAAATAGCAAGAAGGGAAATCTAAGCTATTACAACATTCCCACACATCTATATAAGGATTACAACATTCTCCACAAATGCAAAAAGGGAAATTATAATAATCCACACAGATAAATAAACAATCAAACCACAAGACACAAAGAATTATAGTGGTTCGCTTGTGTGTACACCAACTGTTTAGAAAAATAGCCACACAACTACTCCACTCCTAATATCCTCACACAATGGATATTAGCGTTCACTATGAAAATATGTTTTTTAAGGTTCACCTAAAACCCTCACAATTGTATCTTTCAAGTGGGCTTACACGATTTAAAAACCCCACACTTTGAGTTTTCTGGATCACCTCAAACAAGCCAAAACAGAGATTTTTCTAGCACAATCTCAAAAACTAAAAAAAAGGAATTTACAAAAACTGTAAAATACCTAGATATTCTCCTTTTGATGCAGCCTGGAAGAACCAATTCGGAGTAGAATTTTGACATAGAAGTTCAATGTCCAAACTCACTTATGAAATGGTTCTAAGTTCTAAATTGATTTTAAATTAAATTAAGTTGGGTTAGCTCTATTTGATTTTGATTCCAAGAAAAGGGTAATCTCAATCCCTTCTTCAAATATGATTGGAATAAAGAATACAAAATCAAATATAAAAAGCTAAATTAAGAGAATATTAAATGAGCACAATATAGCTTAAAAAGAACACTAACTTATCTCTCAGAGTGACGAATGGAATTAGCTTAAATTGAATTGAAATACTCTGAAATTCGTATTCTATTTATAGATGAAGAAATCGTATTCAAGACTGGTCCTGTGAACACTATGACTGGTCATAGGACCAACAGATTTTTAAATTTTGAGCACGATCGGATAAAATCATTCCACCACTAGTCGTAAGCCCTTCACGACCGGTTGAGGGACCTCCACGACTGGTTGTGACTTATCCACGACTAGTCGTGTGGAATCAGATTTAGTTGGTGGACTCTAAGTCGTGGCTGCAAGACTGGTCGAGAACGAATTGAGCACTGTTCACACAACCGGTCGAGCAATATCCAGGACAGGTCGTGGCTTAATAAAAAAATTCTGAAAATTTACAACAACCTTAGGACTGGTCATGAAATTTCTTAGACTGGTTGAGCTAGTGCTAAGACTAGTCGAACAGAGTCCAGGACTAGTCAAGAAACAGTTTATTCACTTATGAAATAATCTAATTGAATTATGTATTCAAAATAACCTACCCTAAGGTCAATATAAGGTCATTCATACCTTATCCATGATGTATGGACATTGAAACTTCTTTTCCTTCGGTTGATAGGTGATCTTTGAAGTTCACGAAGCTTGAGGTCTTAACATATATAGAGGCTTGAACTTGAGAACTTTTGAAGCTTGAATTTACATTAAAGCATGAGCTTGAGTTGATTTTCACCTCGAGTCTTGAGTCTTGAGTCTCAAAGTACAGACTATTGTCTTGCCTTTAGTGATAGCTTTGAAACCTTGAAGTTTGAGACTTTGAAGGAGTGAACTATATACTTGATCTTGCATTAGAAGTTCTTGAAGTAAAGACCATTGTCCTTATACATGATTTGCATTGTCTTGAATATATTGATGCGCTACACAAGGCACAGATTCCAAGAGGTTTTGGCACTCCAAAATTTGACAATTATAGGGGCTAAAAACCATAGCACTTACAATCTCCCCCTTTGTCAAATTTGTGACAAAACACACTCCAAACAAACATAAGCATTATACACACAAAGAATCATGCACCAGTTATCAATATAAACCAGTCAACCTAGTTAAAGAATCATACACTAGTTATAAAAAAGAAAGTAAGCATTTTGCTACTACTCCCCCTTACTCCTATCCCTCCATCCACAATCCACATGCCTTAAATCACCATATATCATCATACATCAAGCATGTCAAAATTCTCCCCCTTTTTGTCATAATATGACAAAGGAAGAACCCTATACTTGAAATAGGATGTAGATAAACATGGAAGACTAAAGGAGCAAGATATGAAAATACGTAAGCAAGAAAAGATCAAGTATTATCAATCAACATCATCCAAGTTCAATCCAAGTCAATCCCATAAACTAAAAGGAAGTAAAGTATCATAAGAGTTATTACAATCCAAAATTAGAAAATACTAATCAGATCCTGAAGAGGGAGCAGGAATAAATGCATTAATCCGATGTAAACCCTTATTAATGCGCCTTATATATTTTACGCACATAAGCAAATTACGAATCCTGGGTTACACGAATCTGAGCCACCTGTTCCTCAAGAGAATGCAACCTCTCAGTGAAATCAGAAGGCTAATAATCAGGGTCAACCTCAGAATCTGATTCAATCTCATCAAAGATATCGTCCATGTTAATATCATCTGTAGGTAAATCGCCTTCCTCTTCATTCATAGCTTCAGCTCCACCAACACCCACATTGACTTGACCATTAGTCAACCGCAAATTCATTTTTTTTATATTTGAGTTGTTGAAAATAAGGTGTTGAATATGAGCCTCTTCAACAGGCATAGCCACTAACATATGGGTGGCCAACACAATCATAAGATATGCAAAAGGGAAATCGTTGTGTCCAGGATGGAGGCATAATTGTATGATGGAATGACAGATCAAAGAAGGAAGACAAATAGATGTACCAGAGATGATGGAATGTAGAATCCGAACCATGAATGAGATGAGTTTGGTTTTGTTACCAAAATGAGGATAAAGATTTGAAATAAATATCCTGTGAAGAACCCTGTATCTGGGTAACAAGTACTCTGAAGCAAGCGCATTCCCATTTTGACTCCATCGCGCATCTATATTGCATAATGCTCTAGTAAGCTTACATTTTTCTGATTCAGATGGTTTATCAACTAGAGAGCTAATTGAAATACCTTCATCATTGACAGGTATGTCCATTAGGCCAGAAATCAAATGTCAGTCTACTTTAAATGGACCTTCTCTAGTTGCTATAATAAAAGTTAAATTTTCATTTGAAAAATCAGAAATACATGTAAACTAGCTTGCGTAATAGACCGGTATAACGGCCCACCCTAATGTAGAATGTTATCCCATCCTATAGCTTGGAGATGCGGAAAGATCTCAAATGGAGCAATATGTTCAATATGCACAGGTCGTTCAACTATCACATTGCGCAACCGTAAATCCTGTACATATGAGGGATCATCTTCGGGTGATCAAAGGTGGCGCCTTATGATAGGTGTTAATCTAAATGTTGAAGCACCACGAGAAGTTTTCTTTTTTGCTTTTAGCATCTATTTGTAACTAAGAATACAAGAAATCAAAAGGTTGCAAAAGATGTAGAGTGGGTTTTCTTAAAATCAGATTTTGGAGAAGAAAACTCCAAAAACTTCAATGAAATAAATCACTCCAAGTATGAAGATGAAGTGATATGAGCTTGAATCTACAAGAAAAATGGAATTAACGCACTAACCTTGAAGATCAAGAAAGTTGGGTACGACCGGTCGAGCTTAGGCTTGTTGGAGAAGAGCACAAATGAGGAAGAAAAGGGGTTTTCCCCCAAATTAAAGTACCAGTCTACGCTACACGACTGGTCAAGGACATGCTCGACCGATCGTGCCACGACTGGTCGAGTATATACTCGACTGGTCGTACATTGCCAAAAATATGCAATTTTCTTGAAATTTGAAATTCTAACCATTTAAAATAGCAAATATATACAATATGATACAACAATGCATAATTAATCAATTCAAATTGCACATTCCAAGATCAAATTTCAATTTATTAAGACTGCTTTTGTCGAGCGGTTTCGTGAAAATGGCAGCAAGTTAAGTCTCGGTCGGAATGTATTCCAAAGAGATTGTCTTTTCTTCTACTAATTCACGAATGTAGTGATATTTAATGTCAATGTGCTTGGTTCATGAATGTCGGATTGGATTTTTAGATATATTGATTGCACTGGAATTATCACAATATAAAACCATAGAGTTCTGTGCAATTCCGTAATCACTTAACATTCTTTTCATCCATACTAGCTGAGTGTATGCATTTCCTGCTGCAATGTATTCAGCCTCAGTGGTAGAGAGTAATACAGAACTTTGTTTCTTACTTTGCCAAGAAACTAAATAGTTCCCAACATAGAAACAACCACCACTGGTTGATTTCCTATCATCAACATTACCAGCCCAATTAGCATCAGTGTAACCAGCTAATTGAACACTAGTATCATGTGGATACCAAAGACCTAAATTAGCTGAACTTGCGACATATCGCATAATCCACTTAATAACAGTTAAATGTGATTCTTTAGGGTCAGATTAATATTTAACGCAAATCCCTATGTTAAATACAATATCAGGTCGACTTATAGTTAAATAAAGCAAATTACCTATCATACTATGATATAATTTAGGATCAACTCTCTTACCTATAGAGTCCCTTCAGAGTTTTAAAGTCATACTCATAAGAGTATAAAAATTTTTCCCATTCTCAAATCTAAACTTTTTAACTAAGTTCAAAGCATATTTGGTTTGGGAAATAAAGAAACCTTCAGGTTGCTGTTTAACTTGCAACCCAAGAAAATAATTCAATTCTCCAACCATGCTCATTTCGAACTTAGATTTCATAAGATCTGCAAACTCAATAGTCATGTTAGTATAGGTAGATCCATAAATAATATCATCAACATATATTTGCACTATCAAAATGTGTTCATTATGTTTCTTAACAAATAGAGTTTTATCAACACTTTCCATTATAAAGTTATGACTTAGTAAAAACTTAGTCAAATTTTCATACCATGCCCTAGGAGCTTGTTTTAAACTGTAAAGAGCCTTTTTAGGCGATAGACATGATCAGTATTCTTAGGGTCTTTAAAACCCGTTGGTTATTCAACATATACTTCTTCATGTAAATTACCATTTAAAAAAGCACTCTTTACATATATTTGATAAATTTTGAACTTTCTAAAAAAGCAATGGATATAAATAGTCTAATTGATTCAAGACGAGCTACTGGGGCAAAGGTTTCATCATAATCGATGCCCTCAATTTGAGTGTACCCTTGTACAACTAGTCTAGCCTTGTTTCTAATTATATTACCAAGTTCATCAGACTTATTTTTAAAAATCCACTTAGTTCTAATGATATGTTTATCTTTAGGTCTAGGAATTAAGTACCAAACATCATTTCTAACAAATTGATTAAGCTCTTCTTGCATTGCAACTATCTATTTTTCATCAGTAAGAGCTTCTTTTACGTTAGTTGGTTCTATCTAAGATGTAAAGCACATGTAATTACACATATCTTCAAGTTGTCTACGAGTACGCACACCAGTGAGAAGGTTTCTAAGAATTTGATTAGTTGGATGGTCTTTAACAGTTCTCAATTTAGAGTTATTTTGATTTGATGAAGAATCCGGTTTATCAATTAGAAGTACTTCATCATTATCTAAACTAGTGACATGTGTATTCAAGTGATCGTCAATAACTACATTAATTAATTCTTGAATCACACCGGTCCTATTATTAAGAACCCAATATGCTCGACTATTCAGACCATACCCTAAAAATATCCCTTCATCACTTTTTGTGTCAAACTTACCCAGATTTTCTCAGTCACATAAAATATAACACTTGCTACTAAAAACTCGAAAGTATTTGACAGTAGGCTTCTTATCAAACCACATTTCATAAGCCATTTTTCCATTATATTTTCTTGTATAAATACAGTTAATTATATAACATGCAGTATTTACAGCTTCGGTCCAAAGATTTTTAGGGAGCTTCATACTTTTTAACATTACATTTGCCATTTCTTGAAGCACTCTATTTTTTCTTTCTACTATACCATTTTATTGTGTTGTTCTGGGCGCAGAGAATTCATGTGATATTCCCTGATCACTGCAAAACTTCTCAAAACCGCTATTCTCAAATTCTAATCCATGATCGCTACGGATCTTATTGACTTGAGTCTCTTTTTCAGTTTGGATACGTCTAAGTACCCTTTTAACTTCATCAAGAGTTTCTGATTTGTCTCTTAAGAAGACTACCCAAGTATATCTGGTAAAGTCATCAATGATTACCAGAATATACTTTTAACCACTTCTACTATCTGTTCTAGTAGGTCCAATTAGATCCATATGAAGGAGTTCAAGCAGTTTTGATGTGGCATTAGAGTCTACCTTTTTGTGAGAGCTCCTAATTTGCTTGCCAATCTGGCATTCGCCACATATTTTATCCATTTTTTATATTTTGGGTAAGCATCTTAGTAACTCTCTTTTGCTCAGTCTATACAAGTTACGGTAGTGTACGTGTCCAAGGCGTTTATGCCATAACTCGGTCTTATCGTTTTAGACCATGTAGTACAATAGATTAGACGAGTTTAACTCACTTACAATGTAGCAGTTTTCAGAAGTTCTACGACCAGTTAATATTACTGAACCATCTTTATTTAAAATTTCACACCTTAGGTTAGAAAATTTTACACTATGATTTTTATCGCATATTTGAGAAATGCTTAATAAGTTGTGTTTTAAACCTTCTACATATAAAACATTCTCAAATAAAGGGAGGTTAGAAAGTTGAACTGTACCTTGGCCAATAATCCTACAGTTGCTACCATCACCAAATGTGACTGAATCATCAGTCATGTCTTTAAAATTGGTGAACAGACATTTATCACCAGTCATGTGTCTGGAGCATCCACTGTCTAGGTACCACTTTAAATGGCTTGAAGCTTTGAAAGCCATGTGGGCAACTAAGCAAGTAACCTTAGGAACCCATTTCATTACAGTGTTGGGTTTTGCAGTATAGTTAGTCTTCTTGTGTTTGTAGTTGATGTAAGACTGACCCATTGAGTTAGATTTTAAGAGCTCCTTAAGTAAATCAACAATTTTCTCAGCTAAAGGATTATGATTCTGATTTTTATAGTTGATAATGTGGCTTTTAGGTTTTAAGGATTGAAAAATTTTAGTATTTTTAGAATAATTTTGATTTGAACTTTTCCCTTTTGAGTTTGATGACTCTCCTTTCACAAACTTATAAGGAGTATTCTTATGTTTAGGAGGAGTACTTTTGTTGTAGCCCAAACCGGATCGGTCGCCACATTTTCTGGATCCGGATAATAGTTTTTCTAACTTAAGATCACCTTAGGCATACTTCCATGTATACTTTAAACTCAAAAGTGAAGAGACTTCAAGCTTTAGTTTTTCATTTTCAGATTTAAGATTTTTAATAAGGGAGGTTTTGAAATCTAAATTATATTTAGTTTTTTCAAAACAATCTGAAATGTGGGATTTTTCTAAAACGAAAGTATTAAAATTTTCTTTAAGTTTCAAAAACTATTCTTTCCAAAGTTTTAGTTTTATTACAATTTTACAACTTTCCTTGTATAGGGCATTGTAAGCATCTTGAAGATTTTCTTCATTTTCATGGTCACTATTCAGATTTTCTTCACTAGTTGAATCATCATGATCAGAAAAAGTGAACTTGGCTAGAGTCATAAGGCTTTGACTTCATTACCCGACTCGGTTTCAGAATTTTCTGATTCAGAAGAGGCTTCAGATCTAGAAAATTCATCCCAAGTAGCCAACATTCCTTTCTTTTTTGGTTTGTCCTTTTTAGGACACTTGTTCATTAAATGCCCATATTCATGGTAGTTGTAACATTGACTATCTTTTAAAGATTTCCAAGTTTTAGTTTTAGTTCTTTTCTTATCATTTAATTTTTGAAAATCAACCCTCTTTTTACTTTTAAAAAATTTGTAAAACATTTTAGCTAAAAGGGCCCTATCATCTTCAAAATTTTCTAAATTAGAATTACTACAATTTTCTTGAGAGAAACATTTAGAAGATTTAAGGGAAATTGATTTACCTTTGGGAGCTTTAAAATTCAACTCATAGGTTTGTAAAGACCCAACCAATTCTTCTACCATCATATTGTCCGTATCACGAAGTTCCTGGATCGCGGTCACCTTTGAATTGAACTAATCAGGTAGTGAGCGTAGTATCTTTGCATAGACTTTACTTTCTGGGACTTCATCACCGAGACCTCATAGAGTTAACAATGTCATTTAATCTAGTACAAAAGTTCATGAAAGTTTCACTTTCCTCCATACGTATTTCCTCGAATTTGGTTGTGAGGATTTGGACTTTAGATTTCTTGACAATTGCTGTTCCGTCGTGTGTCATTTCTAAAATATCCCAGGCTTGCTTTGCAGTATCACAGGATATAATTATTTTGAATTCATCTGGTGATAGTGCGTAAGTGATTGCATTTAGTGCTTTTGCATTGGCACTACTTTCACTTTTTGAAGTGTGGTCCAAGAAAAATAAGGTGAGATTTTCATAGATTTGGATCTGTCGGTACCAGTTACTTCAGTGGTAAGAGGGGTCCATTTAGTCACTGTGGCTTGTCATACGTTCTCATCCATTAATTTTAGGAAAATCCTCATTCTAGTTTTCCAATAGGCATAATTGGAGCCATCAAATGGTGGAGGCCTAGTGACTAAAAGGCTATTAAAATTTGACATCTCAAATAGCTCAGATCGATTAGCTCAAGAAATTAATCCAAAAGAAATAACAAAAACGAGTTATTAGGCTCTGATACCACTTGAAAAGGCCGAGCTATATGTCCTAGAGGGGAGGTGAATAGGACTATGCCAAATTAAAACTTTAACAACGGAATTTAAATAAAATAAATACAGATAGCAATAGACAATCCCACAATGCTGAATTTAAAGACAACCTCAAAAGAACGAGTATTGAGAGGTTGATACAAATGCTATTCTAAGGACAACCTTGCACCATAAAAACCAAGGGTTTATGGCAGGACAACCTTACTAGAGCACTTTGTGTATCAAAAACTCAAACTGTTATAAAGGAATAAAGAAATAAATAGCAAGAAGGGAAATCTAAGCTATTATAACATTCCCACACATCTACATAAGGATTACAGCATTCTCCACAAATGTAAAAGGGAAATTACAATCATCCACAGAAATAAATAAATAATCAAACCACAAGACATAAAGAATTATTGTGGTTCGCTTGTGTGTACACCAACTGTTTAGAAAAACAGCCACACAACTACTCCACTCCTAATATCCTCACACAGTGGATATTAGCGTTCACTATGAAAATATGTTTTTCCAAGTTCTCCTAAAACCCTCACAATTGTGTCTTTCAAGTGGCTTACACAATTCAAAAACCCCACACTCTGAGTTTTCCGGATCACCTCAGACTAGATAAACTAAAACAGAGATTTTTCTGGCATAATCTCAAAAACCAAAACAAAGGAATTTACAAAAACTGTAAAATACCTGGATATTCTCCTTTTGATGCAGCCCGAAAGAACTAATTCGGAGTAGAATTTCGACGTAGAAGTTCAATGTTCAAACTCACTTATGAAATGGTTCTAGGTTCTAAATTGATTTTAAATTAAATCAAGTTGGGCTAGCTCTATTTGATTTTAATTATAAGAAAAGGGCAATCTCAATCCCTTCTTCAAATATGATTGGAATAAAGAATACAAAATCAAATATAAAAAGCTAAATTAAGAGAATATTAAATGAGCACAATATAGCTTAAAAATAATACTAACTTATCTCTCAGAGTGACAAATAAAATTAGCTTGAATTGAATTGAAATACTTTGAAATTCGTGTTCTATTTATAGATGAAGAAATCGCATTCACAACTGGTCCTGTGGACACTACGACTAGTCGTAGGACCAACAAATTATTGAAATTTTGGGCATGGTTAGATAAAGTCGTTCCACGACTGGTCGTAAGCCCTTCACGACCAGTCGAGGGACCTCTACGACTGGCCGTGACTTGTCCATGACTAGTCGTGTGGAATCAGATTTAGTTGCTGGACTTTGAGTTGTGGCTGCAGGATTGGTCGAGAACAAGTCGAGTACTATTCACACGACCGATCGAGCAATCTCCAGGACTAGTTGTGGCTTAACAAAAAAATTCTAAAATTTTGCAACAACCTTAGGACTGCTCATGGAATTTCTTGGATTGGTCAAGCCAGTGCTAAGACTAGTCGAACAGAGTCCAGGACTAGTCGAGAAATAGTCTATTCACTTATAAAATAATCTAATTGAATTATGTATTCAAAATGACCTACCCTAAGGTCAATCTAAGGTCATTCATACCTTATCCATGATGTATGGACATTGAAACTTCTTTTCCTTTGGTTGATAGATGATCTTCAAAGTTCACAAAGCTTGAGGTCTTGACATATATAGAGGCTTGAACTTGAGAACTTTTGAAGCTTGAATTTACATTGAAGCTTGAGCTTGAGTTGATCTTCATCTTGAGTCTTGAGTCTCGAAGTATAGATTATTGTCTTGCCTTTAGAGATAGCTTTGAAACCTTGAACTTTGAGACTTTGAAGGAGTGAACTATGTACTTGATCTTACATTAGAAGTTTTTGAAGTAAAGACCATTGTCCTTGTACATGATTTGCATTGTCTTGAATATATCGATGCGCTACACAAGACACAAATTCCAAGAGGTTTTGACACTACGAAATTTGACAACTATAGGGGCTAAAAACCATAGCACTTACAACTTGCACTAACCTGTCTACTGAGTTTGCATAGCTTATGAAATCTAGATTTGAAATAAGTATGGTGGGAGAATCGAACTACTTTCTACGGCTACAGGTTAAGCAACTAGATGATGGTATCTTCATTTCTCAAACCAAGTACACCTTAAACCTGGTTAAGAATTTTGGATTCGAAAACGGTAAGAAATTCGATACTTCTATGAGTACGTCTCTTAAGCTCTCGAAGTATGATTGGTAGCTTACTATACTTAACTGCAAGTCATCCTTGTCAGGCCCCAAACTCTGAAACTGGGCTCACAAAATTTTCAATTGCCAAATCCGGTGCCGACAGCCTCCGTAGACCCCATTCTCGGCTCCCAGCGCCCATACACTAGGTTCCGACCCTGGGATCCTACAAGGAGGATTTTCCAATGTATATTTATCTTATAAGAAGCATAACTACAAGTATACCCAAATCACATAAGTAACATCATCATCACATATCCACTAATATAAACAGTTGAATACAATGCTGAAAAGGAAATACATATATCAAAAATTAATGCTCCAGAAGATGGCTACATGTTCCAAGCTTCACGCTGCTACAACCTTATGTCACCTACACGCATCTATCATGCATAAGCTTATAGAAAGCTTAGAGGGTTGTGAAAGTGTGTGCACAAGGTAAGTGCCAAGTATTCAATACAATGCCATAATCATACAATATCGAAAATACTGGCAAGATCATGAATCATACAATATCAGAGTAAGCGAAAACATACTGGTAAGTTTACGAGTCATACAAAATCAGAGTACGTAATACAGATCTATTATACAAATGAGGAGTCAAAGAGAGCCAAATATCAGATGCCGAGGGTACAATGAAATATGTAAATCCTGCTAGTCCATCTAGGCCATATAAGTGCAGAAACGTAGCAACCCAAAATGCTATATGCCTGCGGATGTAATGCAATATGCGATGCAAATGAAATGACCAACCTGGAGTGTGAAGTCAGGATGATAGTACGTAGTATCGTAGGCTATGGGGTCCACCACAAGGGATTTCTATCCAAACTAGTTCCATACTTAAATTTGGATAGTCAGACTCAATGTGGTAAAATCCTGATCTCATGTTAGTGCGCGCCCCAATCGAAATCATGGCCATTGCGAAGGCACACGTAAAAAATAGTTGCACACCACCAGCCCGAGTGGATAGTGAATGAATGAATGAATGAATGAATAAAATGCTGAGTATATAACTCTTGATCGATAAGTCCACATATCAGTAATGTACATCTCTGCGATCATCACCGGGTATATTACACTTTACGCCAGCTTGTCGCCCCTATTCAAGCGCACAAGTGGGTAAGTGGAAGGGACCTCACTATCCGTCTGCCAATATCGAGCCCGACTCATCGATAGCGGACCCATTCCTTAAGCTGGTCAAACTCAACCTAGATATTGCCCCCTCACTTAGGCGGGTAAGGTCACACCCCCTCCCAACTGACTACGACATAGTGGGAGATGCAGCCTACTGGTATATGGCCCTCATGCGCTCATATATATCCACTCGGTCTCGAAGTTGGGGCGTCCTCTGGTACCAAGAGGGTTTAGGGATTTTCACCCAGGGCCATCTATGACAGCTTGATTCTAGAACAGATTTCTGATGTCCCATCTGGCCATCCACGACATACCTGTGGAGGCTAAGGCCCTGATGTCGGTAGGGCGTACAGTAATCACAACAAATAATACAAGATGCATGAGTCATACAATCCAGTTATGCATCAATCCTGAGCATACCGTGTACTCATGTGGAATAACTCCACATATCAGGGAGTCCTATAAACCATCTGTACCATGGCATATGCAATGGTTAATTACATCTCATAACAAACATGTAGATGATGCATATGGGCATGTATCATGATTCTATACTGTCGCATACTCATAATCGGTATCAATAATCGGCACTGACATTCAGCCTCGATAATCGGCATCGATAATCGGCCTCATAATGTGGACATTTAACCAACATTGCCCCCAAGGAGTGGCCCACATAGATCCTAACATATAGTGGACCCATGGCCTCACACAAGGGCATAATATACAACACCATGGGCGTCACTCAAGAGCTTAATACACATCACGATAGGCCTCTCACATGGGCCTAATATATATCACAATGGGCTCCATCACCTGGCACTTAAATGCTTCACAATGGGCCTCATCACATAGACCTCATATTCATCCCATTAGGCCTTAAACACAAGCTGAATACACATCATAATGGGCCTCAAATACAGGCCGCATATACATCACATTGGGCCTCAAACATAAGCTAAATACACATTACAATGGGCCTCAATGACGGGCCGCATATACATCATATGGGTCTTGACAATTGGCCTTGACAATCGAAATCGGCCTTGACAATCAGAATCAGCCTTGACAATCGGAATCGGCCTCGACAATCGAAATCGACCTCGACGATCGGCCTCAGCAATTGGAATTGGCGTCGACAATCGGAATCGGCCTCGACGATCGGCCTCAGTAATCGAAATTAGCCTCGATAATTAAAATCGGCCTCAATAATTAGTTTATACAATCGACCTCAATAATCGGAATTGGCTTCGATAATCAGTTTATACAACTGGCCTCAACAATCGGAATTAGCCTAGACAATTGGAATCCGCCTTGACAATCAAAATCGACCTCAACAATCGGCCTTGACAATCGAAATCGACCTCGACAATCGAAATTGACCTTGACGATTGGCCTTAGCAATCAGAATCGGACTCGACAATCAGAATCGGCCTTGACAATTGAAATTAGCCTTTACAATCAACCTTTACAATCGGAATCAGCCTCGACAATCGGAATCGGCATCAATAATCGAAATCAGCCTCGACAATTGAAATCAGCCTCAACAATCGGAATCGGCCTCGACAATTGGCCTCAGCAATTGGCCTCGGTAATCGACCTCGATGATCGGCCTCGATAATCGAAATCAGCCTCGACAATCGAAATCGGCCTCAACAATCAGAATCGGCCTCGACAATCGAAATCGGCCTCAGAAATCAGAATCGGCCTCGACAATCGGAATATGACAGAATGGGCCTAACAAGGCCTAAGGGAAGGTCACAATGTGGACATTCAACCATCATGGCCCATAAATGTAGACATTTAACCATCATTGCTCCCAAGGAGTGGCCCACATAGAACTAAACGTATCGTAGGCCCACGGCCTCACATAGGGCGTAATATACATCACAATGGGCCTCACTCAAGGGCCTAATACACATCACGATGGGCCTTGCTCATGGGCCACATATGCATCACATTGGGCCTCACTCATGGGCCTCAAATATATCATAGTGGGTCACATCCATGGGCCTCAATTATGTTATAATGGGCCTCTACCCATGGGCTTCAAACATATCACAATGGGCCTCTACCTATGAGCTCTAAACACATCACAATAGGCCTTAACCCATGGGCCCCAAACACATCACCATGGGCCTTAACATATGAGCCATAAATACAACGTATTGGGCCTTTCAAATACAATAAGTGGGCTGCACTACTTGGGCCGCACCATCTACACCGTTCATCTATTTTTAGAAGTCATTTAAAAGTATTATAAAAAAATACGAATCATATCAAAAGATCATCTAGATCATACCACAAGTAACAACAAAAATGATTATTGAAAGATCATCTATACCACATTGCAAATAGCAGCGGAAATAATGATTTTCACTGTTAAAATCTCACAGGGCCACCACTTTATTTTCCATCCATCTGTTCATAAGGTCACAAAGACCTGAATTAATAGGAAAAACAAATTTCGTATAGATTTAAAACTCCTATGACCCAAGAGGGGTTTTAATGGTGTATGTTCAATCCCCTACTGCTTTTACAGTGTGGACCACTTGATAGCGGATCTGACTTATTATTATTATTATTATTATTATTATTATTATTATTATTTCACAGGCCTTAGGACGAGTTCACCAAATGGATGGACAGTTTACATGTAACACATACATCAGGGGAAGGCCCACTATTTGGACGGTGTGGATAAGACCCATACATCACTGTGCACTCCACAGTACACTGTCCAAATGGACGGTGTGGTTATAATATATACAGAAAGGTGGGTCCCACCATCCCAAATGGACAGTGTGGACACCACACATACCTCGTGTGAGGTACCCCAACCAATCACTTACAACAGGCGGGTCCCATGTGGGGCCCACCATGATATAATATTAATATATATATATATCATATATATATAATGTAATATAATATAATATCAATGAAGGAGTCCAGCCTCCAGACCCTCTGGACGCTTTGGACGGACAGTTCAGATATACCACATACTTTATGATGACCCACAGACCTTGCTGACGCTGAACAGCAGCAGCAGGAGGTGGGGTCCACATAGATGGACAGTCTGGATGACACGCATACATGTTGGGGTCCACAGAAGGGTAAACCACCCCATGGACCAGGCTGATATTTGTTTTTCCCTTTCATACAGTCCAGCAGCATTGTTGCTGGACGCCTGAGCTTGGACGGTCAGGATTAGTGTGTCGTGGCCTGGACAAAATGGATGGACGTGTGGATGTGGTACACATGTCATGGTGTGTCCAACACATGCACATCAAGGTGGGTCCACGCGGTGGCCCACCAAAGCTTTGGATCAACTTAATATTTGTATTTTCCTTCATCCAGGCCTATTCAAATGGACGGGCAGTAATGGTGGGTCCTGTAATCAGACGGTGTGGATCAAACTCATCATGGTGGCCCACACACCTCATCAACATCATCACCAAACAAAAGGAAAAAAGAAAGAGAGAGAGAGAGAGATCGAAGTAGCGGAGGGACCCTGCCACTATGGGTCCCATTACAAGTGGGACCTAAATCCAAAAACCTAGATAATGAACACCCACTGATCGGCCTTCTTCTTGGCTCCTATGGCTTCCATTGCTCCTTCTCTTCCTTTTGATGGTTGAAAATGAAAATTAGTGGCTAGGATGAGAGGGATAGGAAGTGGGCCACACATAGCCTCCTCTCTCCCTTGGGAGGCCATGGACGTTGGCTCTCCCTTAGGGTTGCTTGGGAGTAATGAGAGAGAGATGAGAGAGAGAGTGATGTAAGAGAAGTGATAGGAGAGAGGGATGATGAGTGATGGATGAGGGATGGGTGAAAGGTGAGTGATGGGTATACTTCATGGGTGGAGAGAAAGAGAGAGTTAACTTTAGGGGAGGGGTGGTTGTACTTGACATTGATTGTGATGTGTACTTGATTGATGGGATTGATGGGATGTTCTGTTGGGTTTTGCAAATGTACGGTGTTTTCTTCGAATTAAACGCAGGCCCATATCTTCTGGCTTAGGTACCGCCTCAGTGCACGAGATGTGGCATCGGAACCGCGGCGACGGTGCGGTCTCAAGGATACAAATCTTGCGTTGAGCCGACTCTGAAACATGGGATACGACTCAGGGTCACGCACAATTGCCTATAACAGATCGCGAGTCACTGAAATTCGACCGGGAGGTCCGCGGAAGCCCATGGAACGGTACAGTCTTGGATACGAGCCTTACAGTCCTGATATAGCATTCAGCATAGGTATCTGTGCTAGATACCAATCAAATCCGAAGGAATCTCATCTAATTACTGTTAAGCACATAATTAGATATGTCGCAAGTACGGCTAATCTAGGTCTCTAGTATCCACGTGATATTAATGTTCAATTAGTTGGTTATACGGATGCTGACTAGGCTGGGAACATAGATGATAGAAAATCTACCAATGGTGGATGCTTTTATGTTAAAAATTGTTTGATATCCTGGCACAATAAGAAACAAAGTTCCGTATCATTATTTACAGCTGAGGCTGAATACATTATAGCCAGAAATGCTTGTACCCAACTTGTATGGATGAAACAGATGCTCAATGATTATGCTATTGCACAAGATACAATGATTTTGTATTGCGATAACTCTAGCATAATTAATATATCTAAAAGTCCCATCCAGCATTCCCTTACGAAGCATATTGACATTCAATATCACTATGTCTAAGATTTAGTTGAGGATAAAGTTATTTCGTTGGAATATATTCAAACGAAAAATCAACTTGCTGATGTATTTACTAAACCTTTTGACAGAAATCAATTTTTAAAATTGATAATGGATATTGGTATGTGTAATCCTAATTGAGCTTATCATTGTGTATTTGCATGTTTTATTTGTTATATTTTTGTGCAAATAATTGGTGTAAAATAAATCAAAAATTTTGAATAAAAATTTGTATTTTTTTTATTGCTTACACGATCGGCCAAGCACATACTCGACTAGTCGTGGCTCAACGGGTCGAGCATGTACTCGACCGGTTGAGTTGTGCAATTGGAGGCCCTTTATAAGAGAGAAAAATCACTTTTTTTCACAATTTTCTCTTCTTCCACATCTGGCCCTTCTCCGACTCGTCAAACCCACCTTCGATTAGTGCTTGGTAAGTGCTTCATTTTTTATTTCCTTCCATATTTGGGTTCCCATTTGCATATCTTGCTAGATTTTAGTGTAAATTTGAGGTTTTCTCTTAATTTGCAAGGGGTTTTAGCTCAAAATTTGATTTGCTTCAAACCCCATCCTCCATTATTGTTTTCCTTGATTTGTATCTTGCAATCGAAGGTCGCTCAAAGAAGAAAGCTACTCGAGCTTCCTCTTCTCATTCTACACCTATTAGGGTACGAACCCTTCGATCACCTGAGGAAGATCCCGAATATGTGCGAGATTTTCGTACTTGAGAGATCATTGTTGAGCGAACCATCACTTCAAATCACTTGGCTCAGTTTCAACTTCTACCCATCCTAGTGGCTGTAGGTTGGGAAAATATTTTAAATTGGGGCGGACCCGCATACCGCTCCATTGTGCAAGGTATGTTTGCTTGTATGAGCGATGTATCACTTGAAAATTTGACTTTCACAATTACCTTTAGGGAAGGCAATTTCCAAGTTGATAGGTACATAATTTCAAGTTTGCTAGACGTTAATGTGAATGATGATGGTATACCCATACCAACTTTAGCCGTTCAATTGAATGAATCGGAAAGATGTTTGGTAACTCGTAAATTATGTAACATGGACTCGGAATGGAATGACGGAAATGTGCTTCGGTCCAATGTTGCCCAAATACAAGGTCCTGCATTACATTTTTATTGCAAACGTCTATTCGTGCTTTGGAAACAAAGCCGAGTTTACTTCATTCATGGCTCACATTTTACATTCCGTTGTGTCTGGTATTCCCATATGTCTTCCATCTTTGATATGTTACACTATTATTCAATTTCGTCTTCATCCGGGCCACGGATATATTCCCTTCGCCTATTTGATGACCACCTTAGCCATGCACTGCAATATGGTCATGCCACCTGCTGAAGCTCCTGTTTATATAAACAAGATGAACCTAAAGCTGAATCCAAGCCAAATGGATGTGGGAGCAGAAGAAGTTGGTGAAGAAGATGCATTGCCAACAGAGACCATGATGGAAGATATATTTAATGAACTTGAATCTGACGATGTCGAACCTGATCCTGATTTTCAGGCGCCTCAGTTTGATGAGCGTCTTTGCTCTTTGGAAGAGAAGGTGGATGCCTTGAAAGTTTCTCAAGACAATTTGAATGCGAGTAAAAAATCATTCATGAAATATATGCGAAAATACTTTCATCACATTACCAGAGGACTCCATCAGATTGATCCATCTATTCCAACCCATCTTCTTCTGGATCAGATTAGTGATCTTTTTATTTACATTTTGGATATGTATAACTTGGATTATGACTTTATATTTTACGGGACTTGTATAACTGCTTGATATTTTGGATGCTTAACTTTATGACACTTATTATCCTATCTTCATGTTAAACTCTGCTTGCTTTATATTTTTTTTCTTATTCTACTGCTATTATCATAATCACATCTGTGGCTGTTTACTATTAATATCTTCCTTTGTCAAGTTTTGACAAAAGGGGGAGAATTTTGTACGCCTTTTTATTACAAAAGTTTGATTGGTGTAGTATGGTGTAGAGGAGTGCAAATTTTTTTTTTTGGATATATGTGTATTTGTTAATACAGGTACTCTACAATAAGTCACCAAGCTCAAACTGAGGAGAGTAGATTAAGGGAGAGTTTCTTTATGAAGAGTAATTGTGAACTTGTGCATTATGTATGTATAAGTTGATCTTTCAAGTTAGTTTTTGTCCCAAATTTGACAAAGGGGAAGATTGTAAGTGCTATATTGTAAATTTAAAACCCTTAGTTGTTAAATTTCATTGTGACAAACCACTTTGGATTGATGGACCTATACAAGTGATGGAAAGTTTACCTTCAAGTGAAGATGTGCTACATTCAAGTCATGGAGTATTGCTTCAAGTTCAAGTACGTCTTTAAATTCAAGATCAAGTCAAAGTGCTAGCTCGAGTGCAAGTTCTAGACCTAGTTCATGTGCTACTTCAAGTCTATATGTTTGCTTAAAGGAACTACATGGACAAGATCAAGTTCAAGAACTTCAAATGTTCAAGATTAAGTTTAAGAATTTCAAGTGTACAAGATCATGCTTCAAGAACTTCAAGTACAAGATCAATTGGAAGCAACTGAAGTTACATGGTTCAATATTCAACTTTCAGGTATATATGACCCTAGAAAGACCTTAGGATTAGGTCATTTATATTGCATATTCTATATGGGTTAATATACTTTTTGTAGTCTTTAGTTTAACTAGTCTTAGCCTATATTCGACTAGTCCAGGCTCTGGTTCAACCAGTCTAGGAAATAACTTAAAATTTTAAAATTTTCTGGTAGGGTCACGACCAGTCGAGCACCCTTCTCGACCAGTCGTGGGAACAGTACTCGACCAGTCGAACAGGGCTCGACTCAAACTTCGGCAACCATTTTGAGCTCCACTCGACCAATCGAGCAGTCCACTCAACCAATCGAGGGCCGGTTTTATCTAATCGCACCAGAATTTTTGAAATTTGGTTGTTCTCAGGACCAGTCGAGGGAGACCTTAGACCAGTCGAAGAAACCATTTTTCTGCCTATAATTAGAGGTCTTTTCTCAGAGTTTTTCATTCATTCCAAGCTAAATCAAGCTACCATTCTGAGAGCTAAGTCCCCGTGATTGTGAAGCTATTGTACGGTAATTTAAGATTCTTTTATAGCTTTTTTAATTTATAATTTTTTGATCTCTTACTAATTTAATCTGATTTTATAAAAGGAAATTTTGATCTATCCCTTTTGAGATCCAAGAAATTAAATCAAAGTATCCCAAGGGTGAATTAATTTAAAATTCATTTAAACATAGAACTCTTCCATTTGTGTGATTGAACATTGAACATCTTCGTCTTCAAAGAAGCGGTTCTACCGGGCTACATCGAAGAAGAATCTTCAGATAAGTATTTTATATTTTCTGTATTTGGTTTGTGAGATTAAACAAAATCCCTATTTTTGGTTTTGACTGAGATCAACCAGAAAATCTCAACGTGGGGTTTTTTTATTGTGTAAGCCCAATTGAAAAACACAACTATAAAGGTTTTAAGGTGAACCATAGAAAACCTTCTTTCTTAGTGAAAGCCAATATCACGTGGGTTGTGATTATTGGGAGTGGAGTAGGTGTGGCTATTTGCGAACAGTTGATATACACACCGAACCGCTATAATTCTTGGAGTTGTGGTGGATGTTGTATGTGATGTATATGTGTTGAATGCTTGTATCTCTTTCATGTACATGTAGTGAATGTTGTAATAGTTAGATTTCTTTCTAATGCTTCTTGCTTTGGTTTGGGTTTTTGATCCTTACTGAGTTGAAAAAAATTAGGTTGTCCTACCATAAACCTTAGTTTTTGGTGTATGGTTGTCCTTTAAACAACGTTTGTATCAACCTCTCAATACTATTGCAATTGAGATTGTTATTTATTTAAGCTATCTGTTTTTATATTCCACATTTTATTTGGCATCGTCCTATTCAACCCCCCCCCCCCCCCCCCTTCCTTTAGGACTAAGAGCTCGCCCTTTTCAGAATCCTAACATTACCCTTAAAGTTCCCTCATCTTGAGTTAGGATTAGCCTACCCTTCTTCCATACCTCGACACTAGAAAAGACACATCTATTTCAAGATTGCGGCTCAATAGAGCTGAAGAAGATACTTTCGTGATTAAGGGAGCTCTTCCAAATATTAGTGTCATATGTGTGTCATCTATACCGAATTCTGCGTGTGAAGTGGTAGCAGCCTCACCAATAACTGTGCTCCCAACCAACTTATATAGACTTTCCATCTTATATCCCTTTATTAACACCATTGCACCTATGGTGACCTTGATTACACCGCCTGATGCAGTGAATGTGCACCCATTTGTATCTAAAATCCCCAAGGATATCAAAATTTTCTTCAAATCTAGGACATGCTTGACATCACCTAGAGTCCGTACTACTTCATTAAACATCCTTACCTTAATAGTTCCTATTCTGATGGCCTTGCATACTGCGTCATTCCCCATCAAAACACTCTCACCATCATAAGAGTTGTAGGAATCAAATCAAGTCCTATCCAGATAGATATAATACGAAAATCTTAAATTGAGTATCAAAGTATCTAAAAGATGGCTTGTACTTGAGGAGACCAAAAGATCTCCTTCTGAGCCTCTTCTGCTACGCTAGCCGATTCACCCGTGATCCTTTTACCTTTGCTTTCTAGGTCATCCTTCCATTTCTAACAGTCTCTCTTCAAGTGTCATTTCATGCCACAATAGAAGCATCCATCCTTAGCCTTTAATTTCGACCTAAAATTTTTCTTCATGTCAGACCGAAATCGCTCCATGGATCTCCCACGTCTTTGACTCCCTTTTGCAATTAACCCTTCCACCTAAGAGTCATCATCACTTGACTTCTTCCTCATCTTGTTTAAAATGAGAGTTGTAGTAATTTCTTCCAACTTTACTATATTTTTCCATAAAGGAAAGTAGTGACAAGATGATCGTATGATGTAGGAAGCGATGCTAAAAGTAGCACCGCTTTATCTTCATCCTCAATCATCACTCTAAGACTTAATAACTCAGTATATACCTTTGTAAATGAGTTCATATGCTCTATAAGATTGGATCCTTCTTTCATCCATAGCCCGAAAAATTATTTCTTCACAAACAACTTCTTATTGAGGAACTTCACCATGTATAGGTCTTCTAATTTCCTTCACATCTATAGGGGTGATTCCTCATCTAGAACATTATACATGACTTCATCTGATAGACACAAATGGATGGTGCTCATTTCCTTCACCCCGAGTTCACTCCATTAATCACCCGATATCTTTTCCAATTTAGTCTCTAACAATGCCGTGTTCAATCCTTGTGATACTAGAATATCCTTAACCTTCCAATGCTACAAATTAAAATTATTCCTCCCTTCTAATTTTCGAATATCGAATTTTGACCATGACATCTTCGTTGAATTCCCAAACGTCCTTAACTTGACTCTCTGAGACCACTTTGTTGGAGTTGACCAGTTCTTCTCTCACACCACTTTAGTATAATTCCAAGCCACGATAAACCCAGATCAATCCTAGATATTAGAAATTCTGATCTAACACCATCGTCACACTTTGCAAAAATACTTTCAACAAAAATAGAACAATCGAACTAAATAAAATAACCAAAACAATAAAGCAAGCAATCACAAAACACACCGATTTCTATGTGGAAAACCCTTGCGGGAAAAAACCACATTACAAAGTGACAAAGATCTCCACTATGTACAATCAAAGCCTTAGAGTTACACCACTCACCTTCTTCGATTACATAAACACCCGATCTCCCATTGCGATGCACACCTAGAAAAATCCTAACCCCTTAAGAAAATTATTTTTCAAGCCCTTACAAGTGTAAAGAATCCTCTCACCTTACAAAACTATTGTCCTTAGAGAGAAAACACTCATGATACCAAGCCCTGATTGCAATTAGGATTAAATACCTTGAATTTCGCAAAACTGCGTAATTAAACCAGAGCCCGTCAGTTGGACTAACCGTACCTTCAATTGGACTGATGGCCCTCTGTTGGTCAGACCAATTCGGACCAATAGAACATTGTTCTGCATCTAAGAAAGCTCGCATTCTCTAGGTTGGACTGATAAAGCCCTACATTAACTCTCTAACTGAAAAAATTCAAGGCATCTTGCACAACAGTATCGAATGTGATAGCCGAATTTTGTACAAATTTTGATAAGCTGAAGTTCCACGAATGTTTGGGATATTTAACATTTTGTGTGGGAATGATTCAAAAACCATGGTAAATGCCATATCCTCTCACACTCAATTGCCGCTCTTGCTATTGTTGAGGTGGAAAAGCATTAATAAGATGGCTCCAAATATTAAAATCAGGTTTATCCATGCATATAGAAAGAGATCAATCAGACCTAGCAAAACGTGGAATTTCGAGTTGAATACAAGTTCTTCAGATCTCCTTGCACGCGGCCTTCCAGAAGAATAAGAGTGTTGGGTTGTAAACCCCACCTTTTGTTGACGAGTGGCTGCAGCCACCACAAAATAGAAAACTTTAAAAAACTGAAAGAAGAAGAGCCTTAAACGGCTGTATTGGAATTGCTTAGAAACGAATACATTGGTGCCATTTATAAGCTTTTCTCCTTGTGTGAAAAGACAAAAGAATCCCTATCTAGATGCTTCCTACGGGTAGCTAAAGAAAGAAAAAATCCAGAAAGAAATCTTACTACTTATCTTAACACAGCTAGCAATCTAAACTTAGAAGAAAAATCTAATCTCACAGCTAGCTCACACGGTTTGCACAGCTAGCTCATATGACTCTCACACGGTTTTGGATTTGCACAAATCCACCACCGTTTCCAACAAAGAGGTGGTATTTTGATCGATAGGGCAGGTAATGCTGTAGGTACCAATAAGACTATTTTGATTTTATACAGTGAGAAGATTAGTTTTTCTTCTTCTTTTATTTTGGTGTGTGTAGATTAGTATTTTACATTCACCTATTCTCTTTTCGAGGGGTATGGTTTGGCCAACCCTGTCTAATTATATTTTTTTTCCCTCATCAATATATACCACGTGGCACTTATCATCTACATTTGCCAAATAAATAAATAAATAACGTGGGACCAAATTTGATATGGTCGGTGACGTGGGCTCCAGTATGTTTTATCCACTCGGTCCATCCATCTTGTCAATTCATTTCAGGGCATGAGCTCAAAAATGAGGCAGATCTAAATCTCAGGTGGACCACACCAATGGAAACAATGGTGATTGAAAGCCCACCATTAAAAACTTCTCAGGCCTACTGTAATGTTTATTTTCCATCTAACCTGTTAATTAGGTCACACTGACTTGAAGGGAAAACAGAAATATCAGCTTGATCCAAAACTTTAGGGGTCTTAAAAAGATTTTAATGATGGGCGTTCAATCACCACAATGGTGTGGTTGACGTGAGATTTATATTTGACTTATTTTTCGGCTCATACTCTAAAATGAGCCTGGAAAATGGATGTATGACATGGATAAAACACTTACATTGCGATGAGTCCAAATAGCTTTTCTAGCACCGACCTGAGTACTAGAGGGTTCACTATCAATTCCTAATCCATTTCCTGATCCCGGTCTCAAAACACGACCTGACTTTCAAACAAAGTCTATTTCCAGGGGAGCTGATTAGGTGCGCCCCGTCTCACCCAAGATGGTGCGGCACTTACTATGGGGCCCACCTTGATGTGTGCATTTTATATCCATGTTGTCCATCCTTTTTTCCCAATAAATTTAGGACATCCCATCCAGTTCTCAAGTAGACCATACCATAGGAAAATTTGATAATTGTCAATTAATGGGTCACAAAAGTTTTGGATTGAGCTGGTATTTATTTTATCCCTTCATCTAGGTTTATGTGACTATGAACGCTGGAAATCGATGCCCACGTAGATTTATGTGTTATGGTGGGGTGATTTTGGATGATTTGGATTGGTGATGCCAATATAGACTTGGAGTCGCCACTAGCCACTTAACTTAAAATCCCACAGTCGGCTAGAACCCGGGAATATATAAGGTTAGAGAAATCTGAAGATCCTCCCACCTTAGATTGACTCCTGGTCTGTGGTCCTGGATTCAGGGTAAGGGACCTCGGTTATAAAGAGGGAAGGTGTTAGGCACCCTCTCTACCCGTACAAATGTACGGCCTCTACTTAGTATAGTAAGGCAATCTCAAGGGTTTAATGATGTAGTCGAAGTAGGACTAGGCACATGTGGATTTCTGATGCGGCAAGATTCGAGATTTTGACAAGTCACAGAACATACGTCCAACAATGTGTGTAGAAGGTGGATGTGATGATGCTTATGCAAAAAGGTAAAGAAAAGTGGACTAGATCACTAGGAATTTTTGATGTGACAGGATCCGATGTACTGCAAGTCACAGAGCATACGTTCACTAGAGATCTAGAGAAGTAGGGGGGTTGAGAAGGGAATAGATGTCATGATGAATGCTTGTATGTAAAATGAAAAGATCTTTGGCTTGAACTTGAATAGGCTAAGACATGGATTACTCCATGATCAATCCAAGCTAGACTTGGGGTTTGAGATGGTTGGGAGGAGGCTAAGGGATAGCTGAAAAATATGAACTTTGAGGCTTAGGAGCTCTTTCTCATCCTGACTCTCTTCCTTTCACTCTCTCTCTCCCTTTGAAATGAGAAGAGTTTTCTCTCTTGGAATTGTTGCGTGTAAAATGTGAAGAGGAGAGGGCTATTTATGAGAGACCTATTTATAGCCTTCTCCAATGGTATTATGGTAATTTGTGGGGCTTTGAAGGGTGAAAGCTAACATGGTAGCTTGGGAGTGGTTGAGGAGAGAGAAACGCCACGTTACGTACTCTCATTGGCTCTTGAGGTTAGTAAAAAGGTAAATAGTATAGGCTGGAAGGGTAATTTCGGGAGAAAGTTGACTTTTAGACGCAGAGACAATTGTTGCTTGGAGGACACATGCGCCCCGCGAGCGGAGGTAATCGGAGTACCGCCAGAGGTAATCAAACTACTGCCCGGGCCTAGTCCATGCCGGGCTTTGGTCAGTGGGCTTTGTTTGATGCGTTGGCTTGTCTGATAGTCTTCTTTTGGGCTTTTGGGTTCGAATAGGTGGGTTTCCATGTTGAATTGCATGTATATTCTGATTCTGACAAGGTTTAGGTTCGAATTGGAATCTGGGTTAGGCTAGGTTTAGGGTCTAGGCTGAGGTTAAGCTGGGATTTAGAGGTTCGGATTAGGGTTTCGGGGTTTGGATAGGATCATGGTTCTCAGACTATTTACAGATGACTTGGATAGGGTGGGGTGTCTACAGATGCCCCTCTTTAGCCGAGGTTGCGAGCAACCGAGCGCCAAAGAGAGTAGACACCCCACCCTTTCTAGTAAAAAAGGGTAGTGATTCGAATCTGTTGCTTACCATTGTATCATTGTCAGTTGATTATTTGGAAAAGAGATGACTTGCACATATCATGAGGGTTGAGGAATACATTGTGATGGTCCCTACGCATTCGTGCAGCATTACGGGTCACCAATCACAACTCTTTCATGTCAGATTGTTAATAGCATTGGAGGATAAGTCTGAAAGTAGGGCCTCTATGCGTTCGTTGTGGCTTTACGAGGATTCCCGTATTGTTTGATCTATTGTTTCCTTTGCTATGTAATCACCCTGGGAGTATTCGTTCTTTCTTATCGTCAAAGTGGTTAGCTGCCCTGCGCGTTCGTACGCCTTATGGGGAACTCACTACACCGACTTGGACTCGATCAAATTTTTCGAACATCCCGGACTAGGTATGTGCAGCTAATCTTTTGCCATGCAGTCTGCTGATTCTGGTACTTTGGTTACAATGGATTGTTGTCACTTCGAGTTTAATTATTCTTTCCAGAGATAGATCCACTCATTTCTACTAGCATTCGTATGATTGTCTAGATATAAAGATTGGGCCAATCATACATGTATCATGTGCGGATTCGATCATCCTCCGGGAAAACTGGAAGGGATCGAATCTTATTTCGCTGTTTGCACTGACCGTGACTGGAGAATGTGGAAGATTCCTCAGTGTACTGCGCGTCAAGTGCATTTTTTTTAATTTTTGTTTTAAAATTATCCTTTTTGGAGCTAGTATCCTTGGAGATTTTATTTGAAAATATTTTTTGTATTTTTAAAAAATATCCGTTCGATCTCGCGGGTGGGTGTCGTCGTTTGGTTTTTATTTGCGCAAGTCAAGTAAACAGTCGTGTTGCCTCCACTGATGAGTTGACGGGGCTAACGGCCTTTATTTGAGATATTTTTAGATTTTATTTTTTTGACACCCCCATCCAATCTCACGGGAGGGCGTCGTCGTCTGGTTTTTATTGTACAGTCAGGATCGAATAACAAGATGGCCTCCACTAATGAATTAATGGGGCATTACCCATGGTTTTTGGACAATGGGCTTGAACTTTGGGATTCTTGAGATGGGCCTTTGAATGGTCTTTTGGACAATGAGCCTTGTGGGCTTTGAAATGGACTTTTGGATAATGGGCCTTGTGGGCTTTGAAATATGGGCCTTTAGGGCTTTTAATTGTGGGCCTCTGCGGCTTTGAAATGTGGGCCTCTAGGGCTTTAAAATGTGTACCTCTGAGGCTTTGAATTCGTGGGCCTTAGGGCTTTGAATTTGTGGACCTCTGGGGCTTTGGACTGTGGGCCTCTGGGGCTTTGAGATGTGGGCTTCTGGGGCTTTGAATTTGTGGGCCTCCATGGCTTTAAATTTGTGGGCCTCTACGCTTTAAATTTATGGGCCTCTGGGGCTTTGGATTGTGGGCCTCTGGGGCTTGTGAGCCTTGTGGTAAGAAGGGTACTTACCTGTAAACGTTCTACCTGCGACGCACGGTCATCTTATCTCTGTGCTTGCCGTCCTTCATCATGCGTGCGAGGATATGTCTCGTCATTCAGCGGTGGGGTGACGATATGATGAGAGCATTATCACATCGCGCCGCTTAGAGAGAGACTAGGTCTTCTACCTGCACATGGAGGTAAAAAGACTTAGGCAGAGGTTGTCAGTGTATAAGGGATAGGATAAAGGTTTACTTTGTGATCCCTGGCATCGATGGTTGCTTACCCTGTAGATGCATGTATGTCTTTATTTTTGTTATTTGTAAAGGAAGAAAAATAATGTACAGAAAGACTTTTTGAAAGGAATAAAATTTTTTGTTTATGCCAAATTTATCGATGTTTGCTTGTGTTTAGATTTGTGCTTTGGATGATTGGGATCAGAATATTAAACTTAACCCACGTCGAATTCAGTATTCTGAATTGTTTACTAGGGATCCCGATTCCTTGAGAGTAACACATATTAGGATCATGCCCCTTGGATTTGGGTAGAGTCCGATAGACTTCTGATCCAGGACCTATCTTTTCTTTGTGTTTCTTCTCTTTGCTCGTTGTCTTGGCTTCCTTTCTACCTGCACTTTTTTCTTTTTTCTTTTTTTTTTATTTATTTTCTAGACATTTTTGCCCAAAGAGCCTTTTTAGGTTTTCACCACGACCGGCTTTCTCGTCATTTTTGCTCGTGGCACCCTTTCGAATTTTCACCATGTCCCGAGTTTTTATTATTACCTGTCCCTTAGCAACTGTGCTCTTTTTACTCTTGGCGCCTTTTCAGGTTTTCACCAAGTTCGCTACATGCCCGCAGTTTTTACTCAAGGCGGCCTTTCGGGTTTTCACCTCGCTCATTTTACTTAGGCTCGTTATTTTTCTTTTGATTTTTCTTTTTCTTTTAAAGTAATAGAGGTGGGAGGCTAGACTCAATTCATTGCCAGCCGATTGGTGAGCTACCTAACTTTGTCTTCAATCACGATCGTAAAGCTGTTGACATTGGGTTAAACTATCCTGAAGGGAAATGGGTTGGTGACTTGTGTTCTCACTCATTGGGTTCGACTCTTCTTTCTTTTTCTTTTTCTTTTTTTCATTTTTTTGGACGGTGCACTTTATTTGTCCATTTTTTGTTTTATTTCTTTATCTTTTTTTCTTTTTTTTTTAACCCTTTATTTTTTGGAACACTTATTGGAGGGAAGGAATGATGATGGAATGTACCTGAGGATGTTAGCCTTTTGTCATTTGACTTTAGCTTTACGATTGTGGTTGTTGAAATAGGCAGGTAGGATTACCCATGATAGATATTCACGTTGTCAGCGTTGATGGGCTCTTGAAGATCTTTGCCCCTAATGATGGTGAGATGAAGGAAACCTCCTGGAAGAATCTTCACAAACGATCAGTGAATCATCCTAGGATGACTTGGACTTGCCCCCTGGATCTAGTAGGCACAATGATAAGATGTGCATTGTTACCATGTTGCTAACCTTTCTTTCAGAGTTTCTTGTCATTGGTCCTAGCGATCATTGTGTGTTTTATGTCTGCGAGATGTAGTTGGTTGCATCGAGCTTACCACCAATCATTTTCCTTGACTTCTTTCTTCATTTATATCGATGATGTAGGATGTTGTCACCACCCTCTTTTGTCTGACACGAGAATGCGTTCATGACCATTGGATGCCTTTAGGTTCATTCTTTCGATGATGTCCACACCCCATAACGAAAGAGGGTTAGGGTGTTACCTGGTTATAAAGATTCGAAGTATGCACATGGATCTGTTGTACAAGCTTTAGCTACTTGAAGCACCTCTTGACATGTTGTAATAGCTTATCTCCATCGTTCATCAGTAGGACTCCATCATAGACTTCAAACATGATCTTGACAACTTTGCTTAATGTGTTTGACTTCCTGCTTCATAGCAGATAATGTATGATTAGTTCTCCATTTGATCTGGGTAAGGCTTCATAGGAGAACCCAAAGGTGGATAGCCTTGGGCCTCAAGAATTTTGTCATTGTCTGCTTGTATTCAAGAGGCGAGGATCTCTTGACGAGTACTTTTCTAGGGAGCTCAAGGGATCCCAAGTTGACAATTTCAAAATCATCTGCGACGACATTAGCCTTTTCTTCGAACTTTCGGAGGGAATCCTCTAGCTCGAGACTCGGATCATCATTTTTCACATCCTGGGCTTTGCTCAAACCCATGAGTTTGAAGTCTAACTCTAGATCGAAATCATATGAGTCGACTTTAAACTCGAGTATTGTAACAGACGCAATGGCACATTATTACATGTGAGTTTTGAAAGATTTTCTATTGTTTTTGTTTTGAGAAATTTCTTTTATTTTTGGATTTTGGCAACTATATGATTTTTGGGCATTTTGAAAATATCTAATGTTTTTGGCTACGGGAATTTTCTTTATTTTTTTTGGATTTTTTTGAGAAAGATGGTGATGTGAACCAGGGATTGCCTGATTCTTTTCGATGAGCCAAACGTTATTTTCTTTTATTGTGCCATTTTGGGGATTGCGAACTAGCTATTGCCCTGCACTCCCTCCCCTTAGGAGGCAGGGCCAGAAAGATCAGTAGGTGGCCCCTCATTGTCTTGCACAAATGTCTTGATGAGTTTGGAATTGGGCTTTGAGTTGATGTTGGATGTCACTTTCCTTAGCTCATCCGCGATGCATTGTGAGTCTTTGGATTCTTACTGCTCAGGTGAGACCCAGACTGTGGTCCAGTCAATCAAGGGCAATTCTTGCCCCTTGCTTGAGTCATTTTCAAATGGCTCAATTAGGCTCGTTTCTCTCATTTGATCCTCCACGGTGGATCTCAGCCTGCCTACCAGATAAATGATCCCTTCTTTGATGGATTTGATTGATGTGTGGCTGAAGGGATCATCCTCATCTTGCCGACTTTGCCCTCCTTCGGTCCATTTATGCTTTGGTACCTCACCCTTAAGAGGCTGATATCCCAGTCCTGTCATGCCTGCATTTTCTTGATATTCGAGATAATAATAAAAATGTTGGTGCCTGATTGAAGGAAAGACATAGTATGATCTGATGGGACATGCAAGGGGCATGCAATTCACAGTCTCGAACTCAAGACTACAGTATGGGATATCCTCATCGGAGCATTGTATGTCTATGATTGGGATATCTAGCTCTTGACAGTTGAATGCTTCTATCGGAAAGATTTGTTCAGGACCATCCAAAATGGTCAGCGCCTTGTCTCTAAAAATGTACTTGGCCTTTTAGTGAAGAATTGAAGAGAGAGCCTTGACTTTATGGATCCAAGATCGATCAAGGAGGAGATAAAATGAAGCGGTGATGTCAAAGACCTGAAAAGTGATGGTTGATGCTTTGAGGCTAATCAAGATCCTGACGTTAATCTCTTCCTCGACCTTTCTCCTAGAGGCAAGAACCGATCGTCCTAGACTCTTCTCTTGAAGGACTGAAGACATAGTAGAGCTAGGTAAATCCCTTTGACTAGCAGAATGTCCTTCCTGGAAAGTCACCGCATGATTGAAGCTGGGTCCTAATTTTGTTAGGGCATGCGGTGTGTTGATCGAGGAAGGAGCTTTTTCTTGGATCATGAGGGTTGGAGTAGGGGTCGGATAGGCAGGTGGTGTCCCTTGTGAGACAAATGATGTATGGACTAGATTGATCAGTGGTGGCTCCTGTAGACTTGGGGGCATGGAGATTGGACTAGATGGAGATGCCCATTGCATATTTAAGAGCAAAGAGATTGGACAGGCAGGGTGTGCCTCTTGTAAACTTGAGGGTATTGTTATTGGGCTGACAGTGATTGAATGGATGCATTGGATTGAATTGACCGGGGTGGCTCTCCTTGATTGATATTGTTAGTAGGGGTTCCTGATGAGCTGGTGCATACTTGATACGGTGGCAGAGAATTCTGGAGGATGTTAGCCTGTGAGGTGATCACAATCTTCTGGCTTTCGATCAAATCTTGGACCACGTGTTTCAAGGTGAAATAGCAGTCGTTTAAATGGCCAGGAGACTGATCATATGTGCAATACTCATTTTCATTGTAGCTTGCAGGTAGGGGATTTGGCGGAAGTCGAGGTTGGAGTGGTGTCAGAAGTTGCTTTTGCACCAACATTGTCATGATCTAACTGTATGTTTGTGTCAAAGGAGTGAACTTCCTGCCCAGCATTGCTTGCTTATACGGGTTTTGCATATTCCCCTAAGTTGTTGCTGTTGTTATTGCCATTGTCCCTCTTGAGGGATGAATTGAACGCATTGGGTAGAGGCGACAAGATTGTCTTCTTTTGTTGGATGGAGGTTAGGAACACTTCTGTTGTCATTCTCATAACCAGTAGGCCTTCCTTCCACCATCCGTTATACTGGGGTGGCTTGATGAGGCCACCAGGGGGAGATTGTCCCAGCCCTTATTTCGGCTTCGACTTGTTCCCCTACACGGATGAGTTGGGTAAAGTTGGCATATGGATATGAGACGAGGTATACAGAAATACTCGGGTTTGCCGAGTGGATGATCATGTAGATTTTCTCCTCGTCATCAATGAGAGTTTTCATTCAGGCAGCCATTGCCCGCAACCATCCAACGTAAGTTGACAATAACTCATCATTCCTCTGCCTTAAGGCAACAAGATTTGCCATTTTAGGTGCTTCATTAAGATTATACACAAAAAGATCAATGAAAGCTTGGGAAAGTTGTTCCCAAGTTTTAATTCGATGGTAGTTTAATGATGTGTACCAATCTAACGCATCGTCTTTCAAGGATTTTTGAAACAAGCGATTCAACGCTCCATCATTACCTACCATAGTATTAAGCTCTCTACAAAATGCTCTTAAGTGGTCCATGGGACACCCTGTACCATCATATTTGTTGAATTTTGGTACCTTGAAGTCTTGAGATACCATTGTATCAAAGAAGGGGCAAAGATCCCTAAACTTGGCGGATAGGATATCCACCCCTTTCTGCTTCTGTATCTTCCTTTGTCATTGCACAATTGCTCTCGGAGCTCTTTAGTTTCGAAGGGAACGGTTGAGAGGGGTTTTGCCCCTTAGAATTGATTGGATCCCTTATTAGGAGGAAGATGTGCGGGAGGGTTGCTCCCGCTTGTATGTTGGGCTGATTCTACAGGAAGAAGGAGAACATGATTTACTGGTGGAATGAGGGAGAAAGCAAAAGGATTTTATGGGATTGAGCTGTTTTGCACACTAGGCTGTGTTGCCTGCATGTTTGGTATGGTGCTTAGCACCAGGCGAAGCAATAGCTCTTGCATTGCTTTGAGATTTTGGGCCACCTCATTCATGGTTATAGTAGCTGGTGGCTCTGTTGGAGCTGTTGGAGGTTGAAAAGGTCGAGCTTAAAGTCCTAGAGAGGGGGGGGGGAGAGGGTGAATAGGACTATGCCAAATTAAAACATAAATGCGGAATACAAAGATAGATAGCAAAAACAAATAATAAAATAACACAAGTAAATAGCAACCTCAAATTCACTAGTCTTGAGAAGTTGATACAATCTGAATTCTAAGGACGACCTAACACCAAAAACCAAAGGCTTATGGCAGGACAACCTTACTAGAACATTTGTAAGTATAAAAAACCCAAACCAATAAAGAGGCAAAGGAAATAAACTAAGTTATTACAACATTCACCACGAGTGCATAAAGTAAATTACACCATTCACCACAAGTGCAAAAGTAAATTACAATATTTATAAACATAAACAATTCCAATCATCCACCACAACTCCAGGAATTATAGTGGTTCGTTTATGTGTACACCAACTGTTAGCAAACAACCACACAACTACTCCACTCCCAATATCCACACCCACGGGATATTGGCTTTCACTATGAAATTAGGTTTTCCAAGGTTCACCTTAAAACCTTCACAATTGTGTCTTTCAAATGGGCTTACACAATTCCAAAAACCCCACAATGAATTTTTCCTGGCTGAATCTCACAAACCACAAAATGTAGAAAATTAAATTGTACTTATCTGAAGATTCTTCTTCTGATGAAGCCCAGCAAAACCAATTTGATGTAGACAAAGATGTTCAATGTCCAGTCTCACAAGTGAAAGGGTTCTAGGTCTAAATTAATTTTAAATTAAATCAACATGGGCTAGCTTGATTTGATTTTGATCTTAAAAGAGGGTAAATCATAATTCCCTTCTTTAATGAAATAGAGTTGAATGAAGATCACAAAATCAAATACAAAGCTATTAAAATGAATATAAAATGAGCACAATATAGCTTAACAAATGCAAGAACTTATCTCTCAGAGTGATGGCATGATTTAGCTTGGAATAAATGAAAAACTCTGAAATTCATCCTCTATTTATAAGTGAAAATACTGTTCACTCGACTGGTCTAAAGGTCGGTTCGACTGGTTGAAGGACTAACCAATTTTTAAAATTTTCGGCGTGATAAGATAGGATCGGTACTTGACTAGTCGAATGGCTTGATCGACTAGTCGAGTGGCCTGCTCGATTGGTCGAGCAATGCACTCGACTGGTCAAGTGGGACCAAAAAAGCTTATTGGACTTTGAGTCGAGCCTGCACGACTGGTCGTACACTATTCACTCTACTGGTCAAGAAGTCTCCACGACTGGTCGAGAGTCCAACAGAAAATTTTGAAAATTCACAACAAATCTTAGACTGGACGAGCCAGAGCTTGGACTAGTCGAACAAAGGCTAGGACTAGTCGAGGAAATGACCTATAAACTTATGAAATTACCCAAATAAAATATACATTGAATATGACTGAACTTATGGTCAATCTAGGGTCATTCATACCTCGTTTGTGAGTTTGAACAATTGAAATATCGTTCACTCTGCTAACTCATTCACTTGAAATACTTGAAGCTTGTCTTCAAAATCTTAAAAATGAGCTTGAACTAGGGCTTAGGTTCTTGAGATTTTGAACTTGAAGAATAAACTTGAACTTGAGCCTTGAACTTGTACATGTACTTGAGCTTGAAATCTTGAACTTCGACAATGCTCTTCAACTTGAATACATAGAAAAGTTCGACGAAGACGTGGACAACTTTAAAATGCACAAAGTTGATCAATTCATCATATCAACACATGATACAGACTTTAAATGATTTGACACAACAAAATTTGACAACTCTGCGTGCTAGATTTACAATATAGCATTTACAATCTCTCCCTTTGTCAAAATTGTGACAAAAATCAAATAAAGAATCATGCACCAGTTCCCAAATAAAGAAACATGCACAATAAAGAATCATGCACCAAATGTATAGCAGTTACTCTCCCCCTCAATCCATTACTCCCCCTCAATCCAGGCGAGGTGATATGTAGAACCCGTACAAATCAAATACATGTTCAATCCAAAAACAATACACCATATTTTCCACAATTACACATCACATCCCCAACAATCATCATAAAGCATTAAAATCATTCCACATTTTCTCCCCCTTTTTGTCACAATATGACAAAGGAAAGAAATACAATCTGATGATATAATGAAATAAATATGGGAAGTATAAGAATTAAGAGAGTAAATAGCATATGCATGTTTATCAAGATATAATCATGAAGCTTAAAGTCATGTCCACATAAAGTAGCAAATAAAAACACATAACATCAAGTACTATCCAAGCACAAATAAAGATAAGAGTTAATACATGCCCAAAATAAAAAGTCTAGTCAGAACCAGAAGATGGAGTATGGATAGATGGAGCAATTTGATGTAATTCCTTGTTAATGCGCTTAAGGTATTTGCACATATACTTGAATTGAGTCTCATGGGATACATGTAAACCTTCCACCTTTTCCTCTAGGGTTCTCAACCTCTCATCAAAATCCGATGGCTGAAAGTCAGGATCAGCCTCAAAATTAAATTCTAATTCATCAAATAAATCATCTATGTTCACATCATCAGGAGGTAAAGCATCTTCCTCTCCAGCTTCTTCATCAGCTCCTCCAGCATCCATCAACTTGGCCGGGTTCCAACCTCAGATTCATCTTGTTAATGTTGGAATTGTTGAAGGGTAAATGGGAAATAGAAGCTTCTCCAACAGGCATGACCACAAGACTATGAATAGCTAAAGTGGTCATCAGATATGCAAAAGGAATATCATTATGACAAGGATGGAGACGAAACTGAATTATGATATAACAAATAAAAGACGAAAGACATACTTGAACACTAGAAACAACTGAGTGAAGAATGCGTGCCATGAAAGATGTTAACTCAGTTTTGTTACCAGACCGAGGATACACATTTGAAATGAAAATATGATGAAGAACTCTGTATCTGGGTAACATATTTTTGGAACTGAGTGCAATACCAGAATTCCATTCCGCATTCATGTTGCACAAAACTATAGTTAACATACGTTTTTCTGAGTCAGATGGTCTCACAACTAACGTAGAGATAGGTATTCCTTCATCATTCACAGGAATATCTATCAAACTAGAGATCAAGTGATGGTCTACATCAACTAGACCTTCTCTAGTTGTAACAATAAAGGTTAAGTTTTCAATAAAGAAGTCACTGATACATGCATACATGGCCTGTGCAATGGACCGATATGCAGGACCACCCCAATTCAATTTGTTAGCCCATCCTACAGCCTCAAGGAGGGGAACAATATTGAAAGGACTCAGATGGTTGGAATTTATAGTCCGCTCAACAATAACATTGCGGAGACGAATATCTTGCACGTATTCGAGGTCCTCTTTGGGTGGTTGAAGAGCACGCACTGTAACCGGTGTGGAAAGGGAAGTAAAAGGACCATGAGAGGATCTCTTCTTATATCTACATTCCATTTCACAATGCACAAAAGGAATACAAGAAAGGAATAGAGGGTTTCACCCAAATCAGTTTTTTTTCTCCTAGAAAACCAAAGAAACCACTAGAAATTTTGAAATAAACCTCAAAATCAAGGAAATAGAAGTGCAAAGATCCTAAATCTAAAAGGAAAATGGAAAAGATGCACTAACCATGTTGCAATCGAAGGTGGGTTCGACCGGTCGTGGAAGGGCTTGTTGGAGAGATGAGAGAATGGAGAAAAAAGTATTTTTTTCCACATTTAAAACCCTCAAATCCGAGCTACTCGACTAGTCGTGCAACTCCAAAAATTTTCATTTTTTTCAATAATTTTAGATTTTTAAAAATTCCAAACAATAAAAACATGCAATATAGTACAAGCAAACACAATTACCTCAAATCACATTACACATTCCAATATCTAATTTCAATTTATCAAACCTATTTTTGTCAAGTGATTTTGTGAAAATATCTACAAGTTGATTTTCATTTTGAATATAATCTAATGAAATAATCTTATCTTCCACTAATTCACGAATATAATGATATCTAATGTCAATATGCTTAGTTCGTGAATCTTGGATTGGATTTTTAAAAATGTTGATTGCGCTAGAATTATCGCAATACAAAACCATAGAATCTTACGCAAATCCGTAATTATTTAACATCCTCTTCATCCACACAAGCTGGGTGCATGTATTACCGACTGCAATATACTCAGCCTCGGCTGTGGAAAGTGATACGGAACTCTGTTTCTTACTATGCCACGAAACTAGACAGTTCCAGACATAAAAACATCCACCACTGGTAGACTTGTGATCATCAATATTACCAGCCCAATCAGCATTCGTATAACTAGCTAATTAAACATTAGTATCATATGGATACTAAAGTCCAAGATTGGTCGAATTAAGACATATCTCAAAATACGCTTAACAACAATCAAGTGAGATTCTGTAGGGTCAGATTGATACCTAACACAGATTCCTATGCTGAATGTAATATCGGGTTGGCTCGCAGTTAAATATAATAAACTACCTATCATACTGCGATACAACTTAGGATCTACACTTTTATTTGTCGAATCCTTAGAGAATTTCAGAGTCGTACTCATAGGAGTATCGAAGTTTTTACTACTCTTGAATCCAAAAAATTTCACCAATTTTAGAGCATACTTGGTTTGAGAAATAAAGATCCCATCCTCAAGTTATTTCACTTGCAGACCTAAAAAGTAGTTGAGTTTTCCAACCATGCTCATTTTAAATTTGGACTTCATTAAATCTGTAAACTCAACAAACATGTTCGAATAGGTAGATCCATAGATAATGTCATCAACATATATCTGTACTATCAGTATATGATCATTGTGTTTCTTAACAAACAGTGTCTTATCAACACTCCCCATTACAAAGTTATGACTTAGTAGAAACTTAGTAAATTTCTCGTACCATACCCTAGGAGCTTGTTTTAATCCATAGAGTGCCTTTTTCAGGTGATAAATATGATCAGTATGTTTAGGGTCTTCAAAACCCTTAGGTTGTTCAACATATACTTCCTCATGCAGATCACCATTCAAGAAACCACTCTTAACATCCATTTGTTAGATTTTGAATTTTTTATAACAAGCAATGGATATGAACAGTTTGATAGATTCAAGACGAGCTACTAGGGCAAAGGTTTCATCATAATAGATACCTTCTATCTGAGTGTACCCTTGTACAACCAGTCTAGCCTTATTTTTTATAATATTACATAATTCATCAGACTTATTTTTAAAAAATCCATTTAGTTCTAATAATATGTTTAACATTAGGTGTCACGCCCCAAACTCAGAAATCGGATTCATAGGAATCCCGATCGCCGAATCTAGTGCCAACAGCCTCCGTAGTTCCCCATTCTCGTCTCCCAGCACCCATGTGCCAGGTCTGATCCTGAGATCCTACAAGGAAGATTTTGCAATGTACATTTATCTCGTAATAAGCATAACCACAAGTTTACCCAAATCACAAAGGTAACATCATCATCACATATCCACTAATATAAACTTTGAATACAATGCTATAAGGGGAAATACATATGTCGAAATAAGATCAAAGCTCCGGAAGACAGCTAAATACTCCAAGCTCCACACTGCTACTACCTAATATCATCTGCACGCATCTATCGTGCATAAACTTATAAAAACCTTAGAGGGTGGTGTAAGTGTGTGGACAAGGTAAGTGCCAAGTATTCAACACAATGCCATAATCATACAATATCGGAAATACTGGTAAGATCATGAATCATACGATATCAGAGTAAGCAGAAATACTGACAAGTCCATGAGTCAATCAATATCAGAATACGCAATACAGATCAGCTATGCAAATGAGAAGTCATAAGCCGAAGATGCAATGTAATATATAATTCCTGACGAGTTCACAAATACCGCCGACCGTGTCTAGGCAATATAAATATAGAAACATAGCAACCCAAAATGCCATATGTCTCGGGTGTAATGCAATATGCCGTGCGAATGGAATGACCATGCTGGAGTGTGAAGTCGGGATGATAGTACATAGTATCATAGGCTATGGGGTCCATCATAAGGGACTTCTATCCAAACCAGTCCCATACCTAAATTTGGATAGTCAGACTCAATGTGGTAAACTCCTAATCTCAGGTTAGTCGCGCGCCCCAACCAAAATCCTGGCCATTATGAAGGTACACCTAACAAATAGTTGCCCACCACCAGCCCGAGTGGGTAGTGAATGAATGAGTATGCAACTCCTGCCCGATAAGTCCACATATAAGTATTGTTCATCTCTGGGATCATCACCGGGGTCAAGTACACTCTACATGCAAATTGCTGCCCACTGACGCGTGACAATACAAGTGGAAGAGACCTCACTATCTGTCTGACCAGTAGTCAGCCAATATCTAGCCGGCACGTCAATAGCGGACCCATTCACGAGCTAGTCAAACTCAGCCTAACTATGCCCCTATGCTCGAGCGGGTAAGGCCACACCCCCTCCCAATCGACCACGACATAGTAGGAAACACATCTTCCTGGTATTCAGCACTCGGGCGTTCATGTATCCACTCGGTCTCGACGTTGGGGCGTCTCTAGACCTCGAAGGTTTAGGGACTTTCACCCACGGACATCCAAAGTGCCCAGATGCTCAAACTAAACATTTTTTATGTCCCATCTAGCCATCACAATCACACAATGCAAGATGCATGAGTCATGTAGACTAATCTTGCATCAATCCTGCACATACTGTGCGCTTATGTGGGATAACTCCACCTATCAGGGAGTTCCATAAACCATCTGTACTATGATATATGCAATGGTCAATCACACCTCATAATAAACATGCAGATGATGCGTATGGGCATGTATCATGATGTTATTCTTTCTCACACTTATAATTGGTATCGATAACTGACATCAATAATCAGCTTTAACAATGTGGACATTTAACCAATCATTGCCCCTAAGGAATGACCAACATAGAGCCTAACATATAGTGGACCGATGGTCTCACATAAGCGCCTAATATATATCACCATGGGTCATAAATACATCACATCGGGCCTCATTAATGGCCATAATTACATCATAACAGGCCGCATACAATCACAATGGGTCATATTCAATCACAATGGGCCTTATACAAGGGTCTCATACATCGAGCGGGCAACATTATATAGGCCTTATACATCGCATCAGGCCTCATCATATGGGTCTCATAAACAACACATCGGGCCTAATATACATCACATTGGGCCTCAAACACGGGCCGCATATACTTCGTATGGGTCTCGATAATTAGCTTCGGTAATCGGCCCAACAATCGAAATTAGCCTCGATAATCGGCCTATACAATTAGAATCGGCCTTGACAATCGGAATCGACCTCAACAATCAGAATTGGCCTCAACAATCGGAATCAGCCTCGAGAATTAGAATCGGCCTCGAGAATCAGAATCGGCCACGATAGTTAGAATTGACCTCGACAATCGGAAGCAGAATCGGCCTCAATAATCGGCCTCGACAATTGGAATCAGAATCGGCCTCGACAATTGGAATCAGAATTGATAATCAGAATCAGAATCAGCCTAACAATCGGCCTCGACAATCAGAATCGGCCTCAATACTCGGCCTTGACAATCAAAATCGGCCTTGATACTCGGCCTTGACAATCGGAATCGACCTATACAATTGGACTCGACAAATCGGAATCGACTTATACAGTCGGCCTCGACAATTGAAATCGGCCTCGACGAATCAGAATCGTCCTCTATACTCGACCTCGACAAATCGAAATCGGCCTCGACAAATAGGAATCGGCTTATACAATAGGCCTCGACGAATCGGAATCAATCTTGATAATTGGAATTGGCCTATATAGTCGGCCTCGACAAATCGGAATCGGCCTATACAATTGGTCTTGACAAATCGAAATCGACCTCGATACTCGGCCTAGACAATCAGAATCGGCCTATACAATCGGCCTCGACAAATTAGAATCGACCTATACAATCGGCCTCGACAAATCAAAATTGGCCTCGATACTCGGCCTCGACAATCGGAATCGGCCTATACAATTGGCCTTGACAAATCGGAATTGGCTTATACAATCAGCCTCGACAAATTGGAATCGGCCTATACAATCGACCTTGACGAATCAGAATCGGCCTCAATACTTGGCATTGACAATTGGAATTGGCCTTTACAATCGGCCTCGACAAATCAAAATCGGCCTATACAACTAGCCTCGACAAATTGAAATCGGCCTATACAATCGGCCTCGACAAATCGAAATCGACCTCGATACTCTGCCTCGACAATCGGAATCGGTGAGAATAGGCCTAACAAAGCTTAAGGGAAGGTCACAATGTGTACATTTAACCATCATCACCCATCAATGTGGACATTTAACCATCATTGCTCCCAAGGAGTGGCCAACATAAGGCCAAACGTATAGTGGACCCATGGCCTCACACAAGGGCCTAATACACATCACGATGGACCACATCTATGGGCCTCACTCAAGGGTCAAATATACATCACATTGGGCCTTATCGAATGGGCCGCAATACATCATATCAGGCCTTATACAAGGGCCTCATATATCACATCGGGCCTTATCAAATGGGCCGCACCAACGGGCCTCGTATACATCAAATGGGTCGCAATATATGGGCCTAATACATATCACAATGGGCCTTACCCATAGGCCACGAATACATCACAATGGGCCTCAAATATACATCATGATGGGCCTCATGGATGGGCCGCACCGAAAATCATTTCAATAGTTGTAGGTGTAACATGTGTATCACTATACCTTATTATTCCATGGGGTAAATGGCCCACTAATGATGATTATCACTATCCAAACATTGTCCAAGTAAATTAGCACCATCCAAACATTTCCCATGTAAGTCGGCACCATCCAAACATTGTTTATGTAAATTAGAACCACCCAAACATGTCCAGCATTGTCCAGAACAATCTGAATGGTGTGGGTGAAATAAATACATCATGATGGATTACACGGGTCAGCCACATGACCTAGAAAATGGATGAACAGTGTGGATGAGATACAACATCAGGGTGGGGTCCAGTCCACATGGCTGAACAACGTGGAATAAAATACATATCATATAGGGCCCACCGTACATCTGGACAGCACAGATATAACAAATACATTAAGGGCCTCACCGTCCAGGGATGGACGGTGCAGGCACAACACATACATCAAAGGCCTCACCGTCTAGAGATGGACGGTGCAGGCACATCACATGCATTAAGATGAGTCCCACTTGCCCACACGTGTGGGCAGGGCCCCACATCAAAACAAATGGATGGCTGGCGTGGATAATCACATACATCATGAGAAGTTTCCACGTGTGGGGCCCACACTCAAGGGTATCATGGACAAAACACTTACATCACGGTGGATCCCACACATGTGGCAATCAGAGATTTGGATCTGATGGACGGTCTGAATTGTAAATGAGTGGATGGCGTGGAACACACATACATCACGGTGACCCCGTGCTTCCTACTACACATATATCAGTAGTTTGCAGCAGTTGCTGGCCCACCGTCCATCAGACGGACTGTGTGGATTGTAATTAGATGGACGACATTGATGAAACATATATATCACGGTGGTCTACCGTCCAGTCATCTAGACGGTTGGAATAAAACACACACATTACGGTATGGCCCATGGAACTGCTACTGCACGTACAGCAACTGTATAGCTAGTGTGCGTGGCCCACTGACCCACCATCCAGATGGATGGTCTGGATGGATCAGTCCCACAACTTTACAGGCGTTAGTACAACAGCCGTATAGCTGCTGCACACCATCCCGCCTCTCCTAGATAAAAATAAGAAATGGTGGGCCCCACATAGGGCCCATCATGCCTATATATATTAAATATTATATTAATTATATTATATATATTCTTGTTTATTTTTTTCTTTTTTTTTTTTTTTTTTTTTTTTTTTTTTCTGAATGCTCCAGCGTCCATGAGTGTTGGACGGACAGTGCAGATTAGGTGGGTCCACATGCATGGACACCACCTGTCATCAATGTGGGCCCCACGGTTGATGACCGGCGTGGGTAAAGCACATACATCATGCGGCCTCATGGCATGGACGGTGTGGATTTCACACGCACAGCATGGTGGGTCCCACTCCACATACCATCATCATCGTCAAAAGAAAAGTAGAAAGAGAAAGAGAGAGAGAGAGAGAGAGAGAGAGAGAGAGAAAGAGATGAGATGGAGGGATTGGGGAGATAGAGGTAGGGACCCCGCCACTATGGGCCCTCCCTATACTTTGCATATATCAAGTGGGTCCCAAATCATGTGGACTGTAACGCCCTGAAATTCGGGGGTCGAGTATGAACTCAACTCCCGAGTTCCAACGCATCACTTATGCAACATACACAATGATGGTTAAATGTTGTCTGAGTTAGCGCAATAAACATGAATGAGATTATACCAAAACAGTAATTCATACTCCAGTTCAATTGTATAAAAGCAAGCGGAAGACGGAAATTTTATATTCAAAGTATGTAAAGTAACAAAATTTTATGAACTCCAGAGTATGAGTACTAACTGAGTACCAATATACATGTATTGTTTCTAAGTCAAAAATCAAAATACAATCCCATAGATAAGCCCTGGAATCCCCGCGATGCAGTCGGCCTAAGCATAGCCGTCAGAGTACTGCATAAAGGAGAACTCATCCTGATCCTCCCCGAAGTCGGGCTCCGGCTCCTGAACCAAGGCGCCATCTACACCTGTGACAGAGTCTGGTGGGTGTTGCAAACACCGTCCCGTAACGTGGGAGTGAGTAGCTAACTCAGTGGAACAATAAAGCATAAGTTAACATGTTATCAATTCAATCAAGCAGTAATGATAAAGCAGTACAAATCAAACATTTCTAACTACTCTTGTTAAGTGCAAAAAATGATATGACATGATGCTGTATGCCCTTGCCAAACCACCCTCAAGCGACATCATCTTACGTTCGCGAATGCTTACTCCCTCAGTGAGCCACATCTACAAAGCACATGCGGTGCAATGATGCTTATGATTACCAAGTTTTTATTAGACCATTTCAACCAGCAGTATTGGGAAACTAAGGTACCTCCCTTGTATCATTCCCAAACATGATCCATTCTAGGGTCGTCAATCCTAGCTATTCTCATACGATATTATGGTTTGAGAAGCGTAGTGAAGGCATCGCAAAGGGCTCGTCACCCGTCAGCGCGGATACAGATCTCACCGTATGCGGCTCAATTCTTGGCCGTCGGCTCGAGTACAGTCTCACCGTACTTGGCTCAATCACTAGCCGTTGGCTCGAGTACGGGTCTCACCGTACTCGGCTCAACTCATACTCTAGGTCTTTGTGAAAGACTCGTCGCCAATCACAGACACTTGGAGTACACTCGATGATACTACGGAGGACTCGTCGCCCGTCAGCACGAGCACAGGTCTCACCGTACTCGGCTCTCGCCGTATGTATCGACAGCTCGAATATAGTGTCCCATACCACCATAATCGGCTCACGAGTTTGGTTGCGCAATGGTCACTACGGGGAGGCACATGGCCCCAGCGTAGGCCGACAGCTCGACCACGGTGTCCCATACCACCATGCCCGGCTCATGCGACTTAGCGGATCGAGGTACCATGGTTAAACGGGATCGCCACTGGTAAGTTTGGTACCCTAGGTTCAAGCGTAGCGACCAAACATGGTGAACACACAATACATTTCGGTTTACTTGACGAGCCTGACTAGCTCGAGCGCACCACCAGTTAGGCGATATGGAGCGCAAAAAGCACTCCGTGTGGCCAACCACTATCGCCAACCGAAGTACGACTCGGGTTCGCCGACACATCCTTTGTGGCGACATGCATCTCAGCCACAATCTCAAGTCTGGTACCGAATGTTTGGACTATAGGCATAGTCCCAAACTCAAACAGTTCTCATCAATAGCATGTGGAGTAAAGCATGATAACGAAGAAATACAAGCATGTTAGCAGGCATGTTATAAAGCATGAAATAAAGCATGAAGTAAAGCATGTTGTAAAGCATGTTGTGAAGCATGTAGTAAAGCACTATCCACATAGGGATACAATTACGTACACATTACAAGGGAGTGGTTCTAGCGAACCACCGCATGGAGGAGATCCTACATGTCTCTAAGGGAGTCAGGAATTCCATATCAGCACCTTTCTAAGGCACTAATACACAAGCCTTTACACACACAAGCACTTACACAACACTTAGAGTACGCCATTCCAACATACATGACGTATGTTAGCAAATCGCGTGTTAGGGCTATTCTCTCGCCAAGCGGTTATTTTACCCGCGTATACCATATTCATACAACAAATAATCATGACAATTACACTTCCAAATTTTACACATATGCAGTATTTCTAGAATACACAATTTCAACATACTAGGCATTTACAAGCGAACATGTAATTCAGCGATTCCTTTCGCCAAACTAGTATTTTATACATACATTGTATAATCATACATTAAATAAACATGTCATACATTTTCCCAAAAAAAATACATATATGGTATTTCTAGAATACACAATTTCAACATACGTAGCATTTACACATGAACATGTATTTCAGCGATTCCTTTCGCCAAATTAGTATTTTATCCATATATCATATAATCATACATTAAATAAACATGTCAAACGTTTTTCCAAAAAAAACGTATATACGGTATTTCTACGTATACCTAGAGTATGTGAAACTCCAATTTCTACAACGTTAATCGAAACAGGAAACGGAAAGCACTTTGTACATGTGCATTTACATGCAGATCATGAATCTATCATTATCTGACATTGAAAGCGTTGAAAACCGTAACTTATACACTTAAAGTCCTCACCTTTGCCCTTGGAATTCCAACGAATCAGCAAGGGTAGTAGAGCTTCCGTATACGGGAGTTTTCTATCCTAAAGAGCGGAATCGGTTAGCCTTTACATAACCCACAACGATCCTACCTTAAATTAGACCTAGGGTTAGGGTTTCTTACCTTCAAATGGGATGGATACCGCCGGAAAAACACCTAGAACGGGGCGGTGTAGGCCGTACGACAACCCAAAGCAGTAGGAGGAAGATCAGCAACAATTCCAAGCTTTTCTCTCTCTTTTCTTTCTCTCTCTCTAGGGTTTTTCTCCCAAATTCGTATGGCTGTGAGAGGGGCTGTTCTAAGCCCCTTTTATAGCCAAAAATATTCCCAAAATAGACTCAGGTTCAAGGGTGACTGCTTATATAGGCATTTCACCACTTTTCCAACTCCAAAGGGGGAGGTTCTGGTGGCCTTCCTTCCGCCAAACGTCAGACTTAAGCTCACCATCTATGGATCTACGTGGGATTACGTTTTCGACTTGATCGGATTCCCAGATCGCACGTGGCGGACCACTTTCTGTTCAACGGTCAGTGGGCCACGATCAGAAATTCTAAGTACATGTAAATGTTCCTGAAATTTTTCTTAATCCGAGGGTGTAATTTGGTCTGATTCGGACGGTCAGGTTACTTAATACTGACGTGCAACCGAACGATGCCAGATCACTATTCCTGATATTTTTATTAGGATGGGAATAGTGTTTTTCACACTCCCTCGCTCCGGATCGAAACAAATGGCCGTGGGACATTGGTCGGAGCTGATTTTTGAGATGATTGTCAAGTCCAGTGAGGCGGTCCTAGTTCCTTAGCTTCGTGTTAATCGGACTCCCGATGTGCGACCTAGACCTAATACGAAGTTTCGTTTCATTCCCGAGAAGCGGTAGGAAATGAGTTTGGTTCTAAACTTTAGGGTAACCTAGCGTCACTTGTTTTGCAAGTTTTGGGTCTTGCAGATCGTATTTAAAGCGATCCCAACGAATTTCATGGCTAATTGAGTTTAGTACTTAGTTAACTTTGTTAATTTTCTAAAGGATTTAATCCTAATTGATTTCTAGTCGAGGTGGTACTCGACCCAATGTACGGAAATTTATAGGTCATTACAATCTACCCCCCTTAAACAAAAAATTTCGTCCTCGAAATTTATACCTTTTCGTAGTCCTCGAGAATCTGAGGGTAGTTCTTTCTGACCTCGGCCTCAGTCTCCCAGGTAGCTTCCTCCTCGGAATGATGTGTCCAAAGCACCTTCACAAGTGGGATGACCTTGCTACGTAGTACCTGCTCCTTCCTATCAAGGATACGCGTCGGGCGCAGCTCGTACGTAGCATCCTCACTCAACTGTACCTGCTCCCATCTGATGATATGCGAAGGATCAGGAACGTACTTCTTCAGCATAGATACATGAAATACGTTGTGTACGGAAGCAAGTGGTGTAGGCAAGGCGAGACGATACGCCACATCACCCACTCGATCCAAGATGTCGAAATGGACCGATAAACCTCGGTGTGAGCTTCCCTTCTTCCCCAAACCGAAGGACTCCCTTCATAAGGGAAACCCGAAGGAACATATGATCCCCGACCTCGAACTCCAGTGGTTGCCGCCTCGTATCGGCGTAACTCTTCTGCCTGCTCTGTGCTGTGAGTAATCGACGCCTGATAATGTCTACCTTCTCTGTAGTCGCCTGTACCAACTCTGGGCCAATCAGACTACGCTCGCCAACCTCTGCCCAACAGTGCGGTGCCCTATAAGGTCGACCATATAGAGCCTCATATGGGGCCATGCCAATAGTCGCCTGGAAGCTGTTGTTGTAGGCGAACTCTGCGTACGGAATACAGTCATCCCAGTTTGTCCTTGAAGTCCAACACACATGCTCGCAACATATCCTCCAGAATCTGATTCACCCGCTCTGTCTGCCCATCAGTCTGAGGATGAAACGCTGTACTGAACTTCAACTTCACACCCATCACCTCCTGGATACGAGTCCAGAAGATAGATGTGAACCGCGTGTCTCTTGTCCGACACGATCTCCAAAGGAACCCGTGCAGACGGACGATCTCCCTGATGTACAATCTAGCCAGCTCGTCTGCAGAGTTCGTAACTCTGATAGGGAGGAAATGGGCCGATTTGGTCAACCGGTCCACAATCACCCAAATGGAATCGTGCCCCTTCCTCGTCTTCGGCAACCCTGATATGAAGTCCATGGAGATGAAGTCCCACTTCCACTCCGCTATAGGCATGGGCCGAAGTAGTCCAGGGAGGTCGGCGATGTTACGCACTTGACCTGCCGGCACGTCGGACATCGAGACACATACTCGGCAATGTGGGCCTTCATGTTATCCCACCAATACGTCCGTCTCATATCTGTACATCTTCGTGCTACCAGGATGTATCGCAAACTTCGAGTTATGGGCGGACTCGAGAAGCTCGCGTCTCAAGTCAGCCACATCAGGAACACATAGGCGGCCACGGAATCGTAAACCCCCATCAGAACCAACTCTCCACTCGGAGTCCACGGCGTCGCTAGCTTGCTCTCGGCTCAGACAGTGCGTATATCGCCCTCTTGGGCCTCAACAATCTGTCGTCAATAAGTGGCCGCACCCGAACGTGCGCAACACACTCAAAAGGCTCCTCGACAGTGAGTCTCTGCTCGAAGTCCCGCACAAACTCCATCATGTCCCACTCGGCTATCATCAGCGGTGCCGCAAATGCAATCGCCTTCTTGCGGCTCAGCGCGTCTGCCACAAGGTTCGCCTTGCCAGGATGGTAGGAAACCTCGAACTTGAAGTCCTTCAAGGTCTCCATCCATCTATGCTACTGTCTCATATTCAAATCCCGCTGTGTGAATATGTATTTAAGGCTCTTGTGGCAGAAAAGCTCGAACTCCTCACCGTAGAGGTAATGTCTCCAGAGCTTCAATGCAAAGATGACAGCTGCTAACTCCAGGTCATGTGTAGGGTAATTCTCCTCGTGCTTCCTTAATTGTCTCGAGGCATACGAAATCACCCTATCCTTCTGCATCAGCACACAACCCAAACCAACGCGAGACGCGTCAGTATACACCGTATATTTCACCCCTTGCTCTAGCAATACTAGCACAGGGGCGGACGTCAACTTGTCCTTCAGCTCCTTAAAAGCTGCCTCCGCCTTCTCATTCCAGGCGAACTTCAGGTCCTTCCGAGTCAACTGAGACAATGGCCTGACGATCTTCTAGAAATCCCGAATGAAACGTCTGTAATACCCAGCCAGACCAAGGAAACTCCTCACCTCAGTAACCGACTCAGGCTGCTGCCAATCCTGAACCGCGGCTACCTTAGCAAGGTCCACTGCTATCCCATCCTTGGACACTACATGTCCCAGGAAGTTGACTTCCTCCTGCCAGAAGTCGCACTTCTTGTATTGTGCAAATAACTGGTTCTTCTCCAACGTACCCAATACTGCTCGTAGGTGCTCCTCGTGCTCCTCCTGACTCGTGGAGTATATCAAGATGTCATCGATAAAGACGATGACGAATCGGTAAAGGAAGGGCCGAAATACCCGGTTCATCAGATCCATGAACACGGCTGGTGCGTTCGTCAGACCGAACGACATCACCAAAAACTCATAGTGCCCGAAGCACGTCTGAAGGCCGTCTTATGCACGTCCTCCTCTCTCACGCGCAACTGGTGGTACCCGGACTGAAGGTCAATCTTCGAGAAATACTTCGCCCCCCTCAACTGATCGAATAGATCATCAATCCTGGGCAAAGGATACTTGTTCTTCACCGTGACCTGGTTCAACCTACGGTAATCAATACACAATCGTAGCGACCCATCCTTCTTCTTCACGAACAACACAGGTGCTCCCCAATGAGACACACTAGGTCGAATAAAACCTTTCTCTACAAGTTCGTCAATCTGTTTCCGCAGCTCCTCCATCTCACATGGAGGCATACGATAAGTCGGCAGTGAAATGGGTGTCGCACCAGGCGTAAGGTCAATCGTAAAATCAATCTCACGCCGAGGAGGTAAACCAGGGATAGTCTTAAAGACTCCAACAAACTCCCGAACCACTGGCGTACCCTCCAGTGTCGGACCATCAATCGGCACAAGTAAAGCAGCATAACAATCAACTCGACAGGGCCAACTGACCTGCACTGGGAACGTGAAAGCTGTGCCGTCAGGTCCATAGGCAGTCACGATCCGAGCATCGCAATCTATCTCCGCCCTCATCTTGGCGAGCCAATCCATGCCAAGTATAACGTCGTAGTGCCATAGCGGAGCAACAATAAGGTCGACGAGCACTGTGCTGCTACCCAAAACTATCGAGCAACCCTCGCAGAACCGTGTGACATCCGAACAGGTCCCGGTAGCCGTAGTGAGTCTCATTCCCTTAGTGGAATCGTATGCAAAGATAGGCGTTTCACCGCCCCACAAGAAATAATAGAAGTAGTGGACCCAGTGTCCACCAATAAAGAAACGGGAGTACCATGAACATGAGCCGTACCCTCAAAAGCCGTCGGTGCCGAAATCGACGTCTCTGGTGCCTCAGCAACAAGCGTGTGCACGCGAGCCTGCTGCTGGCGGTTCGGCTGAGGAGCCAAGGGTCGCTGTGGCGGCCTGAAGCGCGACACAGGAGGTCGGAAGGAAGGATGTGCAGAAGCAGTCTGTAGCGGTGGAGCTGATATGGCCCGTGGATAAGGGCGATCCAATCTCTGCGGTGGCGCAATCCGCTAGCCCTCATGCGCGAGAAACAGCTCTCAGCAGGGTGTCCTGGTTTCCCGCAATACGTGCAGGTCACCAACGGGCGTCTCACAGGAACAACAGGTGCTTGCACGGCCCGGGGCGAATCAGCACGTGGCCTCTTGCCTAAGATAGGCCTGCTCTGCAAATCCTGGCGTGGCCTCGCAACCATAGCACCACGCGATCTGGCCAATCGGTCCACATCCTGCTCGGCCGTCATAGACATGTGGACCAATGCCGCGTAGGTGGGGATACTGAGGCAGCAAATCCTCGACCGTATCTCCGGTCGCAAACCCAAGGAAAAACGACGCATCCGCATCTGCTCATCCACCAGTATAGTCGGGACAAAGCGGCCCAACTCTGTGAAGCGGTGCTCGTACTCCGTGATCGTCATGCCTCCCTGCCTGAGGCGCAGAAACTCATCCTCCCGCTCATGCCGATACGTCTGCGGGTAGTACTTCTCATGGAACCAAGACTCGAAAGCCTCCCAGGTCCACACGAAATCTGCTGCGACCGTGCGCAGCACGCTGTCCCACCATAAACTGGCCTCCCTCTCAAACATGAAAGCGGCCAACTCCACCTGCTCTACCTCTGAGCAATGTAGCATCCGAAGCATCTTAGAGATGCGGTCAAGCCAGAACTCTGCCTCCTCGGGTCTGTGAGAACCCATAAATGAGGGAGGCCTCAAGCGCTGAAATCGCTCGAGTAAACCACGAGTACTGACCTCTCCAGTAGGAGGTGCGACGGATGGGGCGGAGGCACATCCTCAACTGAGCAGAAGCTCGGAATGCTCATCGGGATGTGCGGATGTCGTAGGTGGAGTCGCACTACCACCACGGACAAGGCCTCGGCGATAGTGGCCATAAGGCTGGCAGTGTGCTTCTGCTCAGATCTTCTTCTTCTGCTGCTGATGCATGCATCATCATCATCGGTACTCAAACCTATTAGTCGACGGAGCAGCCTGAGAGTCATGCTTCTGCAGAAGAAGACGGCCGATACTGCTCACGGACGGGGGGCGTATAAGGTGGCTGTCCACCGATAGGACCAGCAGGAGGCTGATCAAATCCCAATCCTCGGTCCGTAGGACCGCTACTACCAGAAGGAGTCTGGTCCATAGAGCCGGTCAGAAGAAGATGTGCCGTGCTCCGTGTATACTGTCGCGGCATGCCCTATACAACATAGGGTAGAATCATTTGTGAGATAAGGCACAATACACTCCATAAAGCACTTAAGCATTCCACACATCATCAAAACAAAAGAGGCTATATGCTTTTCCTTTACCCAAAATTGTCATAATACATGGAATACAGAGTTACATGAATCACGACAGAATTCACATCATAGCCAATACATCCACTACATCAAACACCTAAAACATGTTACTATCTACTACTTCATCTACATGAAAACATAAACTGCCTATCGCGGTAACCAAAGCAAACACAACATACAACAACATGGATGACTAAGCATCCGAAGTAGGCGGTGGAGGAGCGTTCTTGTCCTGCACACAGTACAAAATGGCCTTCAACGTACGAGACACCTTCTTAAAGCTCCTCTTCATGTAGGCTTCGGTCTCTTCAAGCTTGGCTCGAGTCTCACCAAGCTCAACCCGAACTTGTCCAACCTCTTGCTGCAGGGCGGCTTGACCCTCCTCGAGACGGGCCAAACGTGCATCAAAAGCATCCCGATTCACACCCTGTTCCTGAGCCGCAGGAGGTGAACTCTCCTCAGTGTCCTGAGCCTCAGGTTCTTCTTCCTGTATGTCATCACCGCGCTCCTCATCACTCTCAGCCTGGAGGTCAACACTCTCCTCATCGGCGCTATCCGACTCATCTCCAGACTCGTCGAGTCGTGCTTGCCGCTGTTGAGGGCCGATCTTCATATTCTTGAGTGTCGCCTCATTTATGACTCGGACTGGTGCAAGGTCTTCCATGTTGAGTCTATAGCCGACATCACGAGCCATCTTGCAGATCAGACGGCCAAATGGGAGCGAAAGATCGTTCCTGGCAGAACGAACCACATGAACTATCTGGGATAGGATGAATGTGGGTAGGCATATGTTGTCCCCACGTCCCATCTTGTACAGAAAGTCCACCATCACCCGAGTACACTCCGTGCGGTTACCCCACCGTGGGTATACATTGTATGTGAAAATGTGATGGAGTAAACGGAAGTCTTCGGTCATCTTTGTCGCCGCAATACAATTTCCTCGCTTCCAAGTAACCCGGCGACCACAGAGATCGCGTGCGACGATCCCTTTCCCGCGCACTTCTAGAGAAGTCATCACTAGGATGCACTTGACCAAGCGGGATTTTCGTGATTCGAACCACCTCATCCACAGTGATTGTGCGCCTTTTGCCCCTCACAGAGACAGTAAACTGAAGAGGCTCTACTGATGAGTCTATGATATGAGCGTAGAAGGTGCGAACCGTGTTCTCACATGCAGGAGACTCGCCTTCAAATATAGAATTCCATCCGATATCCACCAAGTGGTCCATCATCGGGTGTAGCCCAAACATTCTTTCATCCACATGAGCTTCAAACACAACCTTGCGGCCCGTTAAGCGCCCGTATTCAATGCCTATCGGATAAGCATTTCTGGCGGGATGGTCAGGATCCAGGTCTCGCTTCGACCTAAACTCCCGAACGGTGCTACTGCCGGCCTCAACGTCGGATCTTCTTCGGGAATGGGCTGGCCTACTTGGGTCGGCGTCATCGGCCGCGGTTTTCCTCTTTCCCATGAGAGATAGGATGGAGGAAATGGAAAAAATGGTAGCCACCACACCAAGGAGGGCCATGAAAAATTGTCAAAATGGGGGAACAAGGGGCTGATCTCTTTGATCCTCCACAAACAACAATCCAATGGGTGTGGAAGGAGCACTAGAGGTAGGAAATGAAGGAGAAACAAGAAGAGAATGGAATGGGTCAGTAGATTACCCGATTTTTGAGCTCCAAGGAGGGGTATGAGAGCTCCAACTTGAGAAAATGGGGAAAGGAGGAAGCTAGGGCTGTTGTGGAAGGTTGGGGTGTGTGAGTTATGGAAGAAAATGGAAGATTTGAAGGTTTGGAGGATGGGTTTTTGAGAAAAATCGAAAATGGGTGTGAGGGTGTTTGAAAATGGGTGAAATGAGCAAGAAGGGTGCTCCAGCCCTTTAAAACCCAACCCATTGCTAAAATGGCACGTGCCAGGGGGTGTAGGAGGTTGGGCCGACCAACCTCATGCTTGGAACTTCGCCGAAAAACTGACCGGACCGCGGTCCAGCGCCCGAGCCGCGGCGCCGCCGAGGTTGGACTTGGCCGGAACCGATCCGCCGCGGTGGGGCCCTGTTTGCCATGTGTCCAGGGTGCCAAATGCACCCTGGTTCGATCTAGAACCTTAATGGATTAACGTGGAGGGCCTCCGAACTCAGTTCAGCTCCAGAACGGTTAGTTTCGAAAATTTTCTGAACTAATCTGATTTTTCCTGATTTTGGGTGGATAGTGACCTGGACACGTCAATAGACGGTCTAGGAGTGATTTAGAGTACGTATGTGCAGTCCGGATCGAGTACAAACTCGATCAACGCGTCCGTTTTTTAATGAATTTCGCCGATCGGTGAAATCGGGAGACCCTAAGACTGTTTCTATAATTTTGTGCACCCTCCTAAGTATAATGCGTCAGCGTACGTAGTGGGGACATAACTCAGGTCCGGTTTAATCAAAATCATGCTCTGATACCAACTTGTAACGCCCTAAAATTCGGGGGTCGAGTATGAACTCAACTCCCGAGTTCCAACGCATCACTTATGCAACATACACAATGATGGTTAAATGTTGTCTGAGTTAGCGCAATAAACATGAATGAGATTATACCAAAACAGTAATTCATACTCCAGTTCAATTGTATAAAAGCAAGCGGAAGACGGAAATTTTATATTCAAAGTATGTAAAGTAACAAAATTTTATGAACTCCAGAGTATGAGTACTAACTGAGTACCAATATACATGTATTGTTTCTAAGTCAAAAATCAAAATACAATCCCATAGATAAGCCCTGGAATCCCCGCGATGCAGTCGGCCTAAGCATAGCCGTCAGAGTACTGCATAAAGGAGAACTCATCCTGATCCTCCCCGAAGTCGGGCTCCGGCTCCTGAACCAAGGCGCCATCTACACCTGTGACAGAGTCTGGTGGGTGTTGCAAACACCGTCCCGTAACGTGGGAGTGAGTAGCTAACTCAGTGGAACAATAAAGCATAGGTTAACATGTTATCAATTCAATCAAGCAGTAATGATAAAGCAGTACAAATCAAACATTTCTAACTACTCTTATTAAGTGCAAAAAAATGATATGACATGATGTTGTATGCCCTTGCCAAACCACCCTCAAGTGACATCATCTTACGTTCGCGAATGCTTACTCCCTTAGTGCGCCACATCTACAAAGCACATGCGTTGCGATGATGCTCATGATTACCAAGTTTTTATTAGACCATTTCAACCAGCAGTATTGGAAAACTAAGGTACCTCCCTTGTATCATTCCCAAACATAATCCATTCTAGGGTCGTCAATCCTAGCTATTCTCATACGATATTATGGTTTGAGAAGCGTAGTGAAGGCATCGCAAAGGGCTCGTCACCCGTCAGCGCGGATACAGATCTCACCGTATGCGGCTCAATTGCTGGCCGTCAGCTCGAGTACAGGTCTCACCATACTCGGCTCAATCACTAGCCGTCAGCTCGAGTACAGGTCTCACCGTACTCGGCTCAACTCATACTCTAGTTGCTGTGAAAGACTCGTCGCCAATCACAGACACTTGGAGTACACTCGATGATACTACGGAGGACTCGTCGCCCGTCAGCACGAGCACAGGTCTCACCATACTCAGCTCTCGCCGTATGTATCGACAGCTCGAATATAGTGTCCCATACCACCATAATCGGCTCACGAGTTTGGTTGCGCAATGGTCACTACGGGGAGGCACATGGCCCCAGCGTAGGCCGACAGCTCGACCACGGTGTCCCATACCACCATGCCCGGCTCATGCGACTTAGCGGATCGAGGTACCATGGTTAAACGGGATCGCCACTGGTAAGTTTGGTACCCTAGGTTCAAGCAGTAGCGACCAAACATGGTGAACACACAATACATTTCGGTTTACTTGACGAGCCTGACTAGCTCGAGCGCACCACCAGTTAGGCGATATGGAGCGCAAAAGCACTCCGTGTGGCCAACCACTATCGCCAACCGAAGTACGACTCGGGTTCGCCAGACACATCCTTTGTGGCGACATGCATCTCAGCCACAATCTCAAGTCTGGTACCGAATGTTTGGACTATAGGCATAGTCCCAAACTCAAACAGTTCTCATCAATAGCATGTGGAGTAAAGCATGATAACGAAGAAATACAAGCATGTTAGCAGGCATGTTATAAAGCATGAAATAAAGCATGAAGTAAAGCATGTTGTAAAGCATGTTGTGAAGCATGTAGTAAAGCACTATCCACATAGGGATACAATTACGTACACATTACAAGGGAGTGGTTCTAGCGAACCACCGCATGGAGGAGATCCTACATATCTCTAAAGGAGTCAGGAATTCCATATCAGCACCTTTCTAAGGCACTAATACACAAGCCTTTACACACACAAGCACTTACACAACACTTAGAGTACGCCATTCCAACATACATGACGTATGTTAGCAAATCGCGTGTTAGGGCTATTCTCTCGCCAAGCGGTTATTTTACCCGCGTATACCATATTCATACAACAAATAATCATGACAATTACACTTCCAAATTTTACACATATGCGGTATTTCTAGAATACACAATTTCAACATACTAGGCATTTACAAGCGAACATGTAATTCAGCGATTCCTTTCGCCAAACTAGTATTTTATACATATATTGTATAATCATACATTAAATAAACATGTCATACATTTTCCCAAAAAAATACATATACGGTATTTCTAGAATACACAATTTCAACATACGTAGCATTTACACATGAACATGTATTTCAGCGATTCCTTTCGCCAAATTAGTATTTTATCCATATATCATATAATCATACATTAAATAAACATGTCAAACATTTTTCCAAAAAAAATACGTATACGGTATTTCTACGTATACCTAGAGTATGTGAAATTCCAATTTCTACAACGTTAATCGAAACAGGAAACGGAAAGCACTTTGTACATGTGCATTTACATGCAGATCATGAATCTATCATTATCTGACATTGAAAGCGTTGAAAACCGTAACTTATACACTTAAAGTCCTCACCTTTGCCCTTGGAATTCCAACGAATCAGCAAGGGTAGTAGAGCTTCCGTATACGGGAGTTTTCTAGCCTAAAGAGCGGAATCGGTTAGCCTTTACATAACCCACAACGATCCTACCTTAAATCAGACCTAGGGTTAGGGTTTCTTACCTTCAAATGGGATGGATACTGCCGGGAAAACACCTAGAACGGGGCGGTGTAGGCCGTACGACAACCCAAAGCAGTAGGAGGAAGATCAGCAACAAATTCCAAGCTTTTCTCTCTCTTTTCTTTCTCTCTCTCTAGGGTTTTTCTCCCAAATTCGTATGGCTGTGAGAGGGGCTGTTCTAAGCCCCTTTTATAGCCAAAAATATTCCCAAAATAGACTCAGGTTCAAGGGTGACTACTTATATAGGCATTTCGCCACTTTTCCAGCTCAAAAGGGAGGTTCTGGTGGCCCTCCTTACGCCAAACGTCAGACTTAAGCTCACCATCTATGGATCTACGTGGGATTACATTTTCGACTTGATCAGATTCCCAAATCGCACGTGACGGACCACTTTCAGTTCAACGGTCAGTGGGCCACGATCAGAAATTCTAAGTACATGTAAATGTTCCTGAAATTTTTCTTAATCCGAGGGTGTAATTTGGTCTGATTCTGACGGTCAGGTTGCTTATACTGACGTGCAACCGAACGATGCCGAGATCACTATTCCTGATATTTTTATTAGGATGGGAATAGTGTTTTTCACACTCCCTCGCTCCGGATCGAAACAAATGGCCGTGGGACATTGGTCGGAGCTGATTTTTGAGATGATTGTCAAGTCCAGTGAGGCGGTCCTAGTTCCTTAGCTTCGTGTTAATCGGACTCCCGATGTGCGACCTAGACCTAATACGAAGTTTCGTTTCATTCCCGAGAGCAGCCGGGAAATGAGTTTGGTTCTAAACTTTAGGGTAACCTAGCGTCACTTGTTTTGCAAGTTTTGGGTCTTGCAGATCGTATTTAAAGCGATCCCAACAGATTTCATGGCTAATTGAGTTTAGTACTTAGTTAACTTTGTTAATTTTCTAAAGGATTTAATCCTAATTGATTTCTGGTCTAGGTGGTACTCGACCCAATGTACGAAAATTTACAGGTCGTTACATGGACCCTACATCAAAATCAAATGAAATGAACACCCACTTATGATCTTCTCCTCCTTCCACCAAAGCATAGTAAAGCTCCAATGGATGGACTTCAACGGTTGAGATGGGCTTAAGATGGTGGGATCGAGTGTTAGGAAGGTGGGCCACACTAGCTCTCTCCCATGGAGCTTGGATGTGAGTTCTCTCATGGGATTTACTTGAAATGAGAAAATGAGAAAGACAGAGGAGATGTAAGGGAGAAGGGATGGATGGTATGGGCTCTTTTGACTTATTGGTAAGAAAGAGAAGGCTAAGCATGGGTTGCTTTGACTTTGGATAAGGAGAGGTAAGGGTGAGTGATGGCTTGTGATGAGGTGTACTTGACTTATGATTGATGTGATTGATGGGACATATCGTAGAGATTCTCTTGGAATTTACAACATGCGGCATTTTTCACGAACTGAATGCGGGCCTACATCTCCTAACCCGAGTATTACCTCGGCGCGTAATACGCAGCGACGGCGCGGTCGTAAGGGTACAAGTCTTAAGTCGAGCCGACTTTAGAATACCGGATATGACTCAGGATCGCGCATAAATGCCGATTATAGATCGCGGGTTGCCGAAATTCGATCGAGAGGATCGCGGAAGCATACGGAATGGTATGGGCTAAGATACGGGTCTTACATTAGGTTTATGAACTAAGTACCATACATCATTTCTTACGAATTGATTAAGTTTATCTTGCATAGTCACTATCTAGTTTTCATCAGCAAGCGCTTCTTTTCGTTGGCCGGCTCAATCTAGGATGTGAAGCACGCATAATTACAAATGTTTTCTAATTGTCTACGAGTGCGCACACCAGTGAGAGAGTGTCTAAGTATTTGATCATTTTAATGGTCTTTAACTGACCGTAGTTCAGTGTTATTTTGACTGGATGAAGAGTTTGGTTTATTAAACAAAGAGACTTCATCATCTTCTGAACTTGAGACAGGTGTATTCAGGTGATCATCTATAACCACATTAATGAACTCTTGAATTACATCAGTCCTCTTGTTGAGAACATGATATGCTCGACTGTTTAGAGCATACCCTAGAAAAATCTCTTTGTCACTTTTAGTGTCGAATTTTCACAAATTTTTCCGGCCCCGTAAAATGTAGCACTTGTTGCCAAAAACTCGAAAGTATTTGACAGTAGGCTTCTTATTGAACCATAGTTCATATGCAGTCTTATTATTTAATTTTCTAGTAAACACAGTTAATAATATAACAAGCTGTGTTCACTGCTTCAGCCCAAATATTTTTAGGAAGTTTCACGTTATTTAACATCACATTAGTCATCTCTTGAAGCACATGATTTTTTCTTTCAACAACCCCATTCTGTTAAGGTGTCTTAGGAGCAGAAAATTCATGTGCTATACCATGATTGCTACAAAACTTCTCAAAACTGCTATTGTCAAATTCGGAACCATGATCACTACGAATTTTAGAGACATGTGATTCCTTCTCAGTTTAGATACACTTGAGTATCCTTTTCACTTCATCAAGAGTTTCAGATTTCTTTCTCATGAAAACTACCCATGTATACCTGGTAAAGTCATCTATTATTACTAGAATATATTTCTTACCACCTCGACTCTCCATTCTAGTAGGTCCAATGAGATCCATGTGGAGGAGTTCAAGGGTTTGAATGTGGCACTGGAGTTCACTTTCTTATGAACACTCTTAGTTTGTTTCCCAATCTGACATTCACCACAAATTTTATCTATTTTCTTAATCTTGGGTAGACCTCTTACTACTTCACCTTTGCTCAGATTATAACAATTACGGTAGTGTACATGTCACAGGCGTTTATGCCATAAATCGGTCTCATTGGCCTGGACCATGTAACATGATAGTTTAGACGAGCTTGAATCACTGACAATATAGTAGTTTTCAGATGTTCTGCGACCAGTTAATATCACAGAACCATTCTCATTAGAAATATCACACCCTTGGTTGGTAAATTTGACGCTATGTTTATTATCACAAATTTGAAAAATGCTTTAGAGATTATACTTAAGGCCCTCTACATTCAAAACATTCTCAAATGGAGGAAGATTAAAGAGTTGAACCGTACCTTGGCCAATAATTCTGCAGTTGTTACCATCACCAAATGTGATTGAGCCATCAGTCATATCTTTAAGATTGGTGAACAAATCTTTGTCACTTATCATGTGTCTAGAGAAACCACTGTCTAGGTACCACTTTGATTGAATCGAAGCCTTGAAAACGGTGTGGGCAACTAGACAAGCAACCTTAGGGACCCGTTTCATTGGTGTTTTGGGTTTTGGAGCATAGTTGGTTTTTCTATGCTTATAGTTGTTATACATTCTACCATTTGAGTTAGATTTTAGAAGCCCCTTGAGTAAATCTAGAATTTTCTCAGCTAAGGGGTTATGATTCTGATTTCTATAATTGATATGGTTACTTTTAAGTTTTATAGTCTAAAAAGTTTTAGGATTTTTGAAACTATTTTGATTCAGACTTTTTCCTTTTGAGTTAGAGGACTCCCCTTTAACAAACTTAGGAGGAGTAGACTAACTTTTAAGAGGTGTATTCTTATCATAGCCTAGACCAGATCTATCGCCATATTTCCTTGATCTAGTTAGCAATCTTTCTAGTTTAGGATCACCTTGGGCATACCTCCAAGTATCCTTCAAACTCAAGAGAGAAGAGACTTTGATTGCTTGCCTCTAAGTGCAGAGGTTCATAAGTAATATCCCGTGAATACAAGGTTGATCCCACAGGGAGATGAATTGCGAGAATGAAAAAATTAAATGCAAAACAAATTAAGTAATAAAAAAACTAAACTAATGATTTGATTTTAGGAGTTTTGAATGGATGTAATTCAACTGAATTAAAACAACACCCAAGCTTCAAAGTTCCACACATAGGTTAATGTTCCAAAATTATGATGACTTGGATAACACAACTAGGATCTGAGCATTATGGTAAGCCTAATCAGAAAATAAAACATTTTAAACATTTTAAATAAATGATATAAAAGATTAAAAAATCATGGATTTGCACCATTGATATATATTCTCAAGCACCAATGATTTTAGGAATTCAATATCAATGAGATAATGAATCAAAGAAATGTAGTCTGATTAATCTAGGGTAAGCCTATCCATCAATGTGGATCTCATATGATGGAAACATATGGATCTCAAAAGAGGATCAAAAACAAAACCTAAACAATAGATAACATGCATACACCATTCTTCTCATCATTAAAAATATCAATCATCATAACTTAAAGAATTATTAAACCCATGTGCTTCCCCTCTAGCTTGGGCTAGAGAGAACTTAGAAAAACATAATTAGAATAGAGAAAGAAATCAACAAGAAAGAAATAGATGCAAATAGAAAAGATCTAAAAGAAAAAAATAATAATTTATAAAACTTAAATAAAATTGAAAACCCTCTAAAAACCCTAAATCTTGCTCTTGAATGCTTTGAATGATGCTTAGGAATACCGTAGGAAGCCCTATTTATAAGTGGGGAACTCCAATCTTCATACAAAGTTGGAAAACTCTAGTAATCGCCTCAAATTTACATAGTTTTCCAAAATACTCTTCTCACTGCACGGTTTGTTAAAACAGACTTCACTCTGCGCAATTTCCCAAAATAGACTTCAGAGTTTCCAAATGCAGTTTTTCAGGATGATTTCAGGATTCTTCACTTCAAATCTTTGATTCTCTTCATTTCTCACTTAGTTTTCTTAGATCTTTGGCATGTGAATTCTTCAATTTTTGTTTCCTAAGATCCATCCCTTGCCTTGGTAATTTTTGAGCATCAAATCCATGCTTTTAGCACCCTATTTCAATTCAAGCTCTTAAATTCACCTTGCAACATATACATGAGTAAAATAGAACATTAAGCTGATTCATGTTCATAAAACTAAGATATAAATGGGAGAAATTATGCATTATTTGAGTCTCAACAGACTTCTAGTTTTAGTTTTAATTTTCTGATTTAAGGTTTTCAACTTGGGATGTTTTAAAATCTAAATCAGACTTAACTTTTTTAAAATAATCAGAAAAATACAATTTTTTTAAACCTAGGTTATCAAAATCTTCTTTTAGTTTTAAAAACTTTTCTTTTGAAGTTTTAGTTTTACAGCTATCTTTCAACTTTCCCTGTATAGGGCATTATAGGCATCTTGTAAATCATCATCTTTTTCAGGGTCACTTCTCAGATTTTCATCATAAGTTGAATTACAACTGTCTAACGAAGTGACTCTGGCTAGAGTCATTAAGGCCTTGACCTCATTAGTAGACTCGGGTTCAGAATCATCTGACTTAGAAGAAGCTTCAGAGGAAAATTACTCATCCCATGTGGCCAACATACCTTTCTTCTTAGGTTTGTCCCTCTTTGGACATTTGTTTGCCAAATGCCTGTATTCATACCAGTTGAAGCATTAACTGTCTTTAATAGATTTCCAATTTTTAGATCTAGCCCTTTTCTTTTCAGATGGTTTTTGAAAATCTACTCTCTTTTTGGTTTTGAAAATTTTATAAAAATTCTTGGCTAATAGTGTCATATCATTTTCAGAATCAAAATTACTAGCATTATCTTGAGAAATATTTTTAGAATACTTAAGGGCAATAAACTTACCTTTATGAGCCTTAAAATTTAACTCATAAGTTTGTAAAGAACCGACAAGCTCTTCAACACGCATATTATTCGTATCACAAAGTTCTTGAATGACAGTCACCTTAGAATTGAACCTATTAGGCAATGAGCGCAATATCTTTGCACGGACTTTACTTTCTGGGATGCTATCACTAAAACCCCACAGAGTTGACTATGTCATTTAACTTAGTATAGAAGTCCATGAAAGTTTCACTTTCTTTCATACGTATCTCCTCAAACCGAGTGATGAGGATTTGAAGTTTAGATTTCTTGACTATAGTCGTACCCTCGTGTGTCATTTCTAGAATGTCCCAGGCTTGCTTTATAGTATCACAAGATATAATTCTTTTAAATTCATCTGGTGATAGTGCGCTAGTGATTGCATTTAAAGCCTTTGCATTGGCACTACTCTCATTTTTCTAAAGAGTGGTCCATATAAAATATGGTGATTCTTTTATAGTCTTGGTTCTATCAGTGTCAGTTACTTCATGAGTAGGAGGGGTCCATTTGGTCACTGTGGCTTGCCACACGCTCTCATCTATGGACCTTAAAAAGATCCTCATTCTGGCTTTCCAATAAGCATAATTGGAGCCATCAAAAGGTGGAGGCTTAGTAATTGAGAGGTTATCAAAATTTGACATCTTATAAGCTCAATCGGTTAGCTCAGGAAATAAATTCAAATAATAAAAAGGAGCTATTAGGCTCTGATTCCACTTAAAAAGGCCGAGCTTAAAGTCCTAGAGAGAGGGGGGGTGAATAGGACTATGCCAAATTAAAAAATAAATGCGGAATACAAAGATATATAGTACAAACAAATAATAAAATAGCACAAGTAAATAGCAACCTCAAATGCACTAGTCTTGAGAGGTTGATACAAACTGAGTTCTAAGGACAACCTAACATAAAAAACCAAAGGCTTATGGCAGGACAACCATACTAGAACGTTTGTAAGTATAAAAAACCCAAACCAATAAAGAGGCAAAGGAAATAAACTAAGTTATTACAATATTCACCACAAGTGTATAAAGTAAATTATATCATTCACCACGAGTGCATAAAGTAAATTATAACATTCACACATATAAACAAATCCAATCATCTACCACAACTCCAGGAATTATAGTGGTTCATTTATGTGTACACCAACTTAACTAAACAGCCACACAACTACGCCACTCCTAATATCCACACCCACAAGATATTGACTTTCACTATAAAATAAGGTTTTCCAAGGTTTACCTTAAAACCTTCACAATTGTGTCTTTTAAATAGGCTTACACAATTCCAAAAACCCCACAATGAGTTTTTCCTGGCTGAATTTCACAAACCATAAAATGCAGAAAATTAAATTGTACTTATCTGAAGAATCTTCTTTTGATGAAGCCCGGTGGAACCAATTCGATGTAGACGAAAATTTTCAATGTTCAGTCTCACAACTGAAAGGGTTCTAAGTCTAAATTAATTTTAAATTAAATCAACATGGGTTAGCTTGATTTGATTTTGATCTCAAAAGAGGGTAAATCACAATTCCCTTCTTTAAAAAAATAGAATTGAATGGAGATCACAAAATCAAATAATAAAAGCTATTAAAATGAATATAAAATGAGCACAATATAGCTTAACAAATGCAGGAACTTATCTCTCAGAGTGATGACTTGATTTAGCTTGGAATGAATGAAAAACTCTAAAATTCGTCCTCTATTTATAGGTGAAAATACTGTTCACTCGACTGGTCTAAGGTCGGTTCAACTGGTCGAAGGACTAACCAATTTTCAAAATTTTTGGCGTGATAAGATAAGATCATTACTCGACTAGTCGAGTGGCCTGCTCAACTGGTCGAGCAATGCACTCAACTCGTCGAGTGAGACCAAAAAACCTTGCTAGACTTTAAGTCGAGCCTGCACGACTGGTCGAGCACTGTTTACTCGACTGGTCAAGCAGTCTCCATGGCTGGTCGAGAGTCCAACAGAAAATTCTGAAAATTCACAACAAATCTTTGACTAGTCAAGAGACTCTTAGACTGGTCGAGCTAGAGCTTGGATTAGTAGAACAAAGAGTAAGACTAGTCGAGGAAATGACCTATAAACTTATGAAATGACCCAAATAAAATATGCAATGAATATAACTGAACTTATGGTTAATCTAGTGTCATCCATACCTTGTTTGTGAGTTTGAACAATTGAAACATCACTCACTTTGCTAACTCATTCACTTGAAATACTTGAAGCTTGTCTTCAAAATCTTAAACTTGAGCTTGAACTAGGGCTTAAGTTCTAGAGATTTTGAACTTGAAGAATAAATTTAAACTTGAGCCTTGAACTTGTACATGTACTTGAGCTTGAAACAATGCTCTTCAACTTGAATACGTAGAAAAGTTCGACAAAGATGTGAACAACTTTAAAATGCACAAAGTTAATCAATTCATCATATCAACACATAATACAGATTCTAAATGATTTGACACAACAAAATTGGACAACTCTGGGTGCTAGATTTACAATATAGCATTTACAGAGGTGTTGGCACTGGTGTCGGTGCCGATGTTGATGCTTCAAGAGCTGGCAGAGCTACTTCAGGAGCAGGCAGAGCTACCGACTCTTCTTCATGGGTAGCCATAGCTGCATGAGATCGAGTAGGCGTGGCTAAGATTGATGCCTAAACAAGTGTAAGCCAAATATTTATATTTTTTTCTATATAGTTTGTTTGTTTGTCTGTCTTATGACTGTTATGTATTTTTTTTTATATGAATGCAATGATGAATGTCCCTTGAGATTGGAATACCACATACTTTTGAGTCGGGTCTCAACTAGTGCGCTTTAGCATATCCCCAGCGGAGTCGTCATTCTGTGGACGCTGGAAATCGGAGCCCACGCTAATTTATATTGTGTGTTTTGGTGGTGGGGGTGGTAGGCTGATTTGTGGATGTTGGAGTCGCTACTAGCCAATTAATCTCATAATCCTGCAGTCGGCTAGAAGCCGCAAAATACGTAAGGTTGGAGAAATCCGAAGACTTTCCTACCTTAAATTGACTCCTGGTCTGCAATTTGGGATTTCAGGTAAGATACTTCGGTTACAAAGAAGAAAGGTGTTAGGAACCCTCTCTTCCCATACAGATGTACTGTCTTTACTTTGTGTGGTAAGAAATCTCAAGGGATGAATGATATGGTCAGATTAGGACTAAGCACACACGAATTTCTGATGCGGCAAGATTCGAGATTTCGGTAAGCCACAGAGCATACGTCTAATGATGTGTCTAAAGGGTAGATGTAATGATGCATATGCCAAAAGAAGAAGAAAAGTGAACTAGATTGCTAGGAATTTCTGATGTGACAAGATCCGATGTACGGCAAGTCACAGATCATACGTTCATTAGATATCTAAAGAAGCAAGGTGATTGAAAAGGGAATAGGTGTCATGATGAATGCTTGTTTATAAATTGAAAAGCTCTTTGGATTGATCTTGAGTAGGCTAAGACATGGATTGCTCCATGATCAATCCGGGCTAGACTTGGGGTTTGAGATAGTTGGGAGGAGGCTAAGGGGTAGCTGAAAAATCTGAACTTTGAGGCTTGAGAGCTCCTTCTTACCCTCACTCTCTTCTTTTCTCCCTTTAAAATGATAAGAGTTTTCTCTCTTAGAAGTTTTGTGTGTAAAATGTGAAGAGGAGAGAGCTATTTATAGCCTTTTCTGATGCATTGTAGTAATTGCTAGGCTTGTGAGGGGTAAAAGCTGACATGGCAGCTTGAGATTGGTTGAGGAGAGGGTAATGCCATATGACATACTTTCATAGGCTCTTGGGTTTGGTAGGATGGTAAATAAAGTGAACTAAATGGGTAATTCCATATGAAAGTTAACTTTTGGCTTGGTAGGATGGTAAATAGGTGAACTACAAGGGTAATTTCATATGAAAGTTGACTTTTGGCTTGGGTGATGGTTTAAAGTTTGGATTAGAGTTTAAGCTAAGGTTAGGCTAGGTTTAGGGTTAGGCAGGGTTTAAGGTTAAGACTAGGGTTTGTGTAAGACCCGTATCCTAGCCCATACCATTCCATAGACTTCTGAGGTCCTCCCAGTCGAATTCTGGCTATCCGCGATCTGTTATCGGTAGTTGCATATAACCTTGAGTTATGTCCTGTATTCTAAAGTCGGCTCAACCTGAGACTTGTACCTTAACAACTGCACTGTCACCGCAGTTCCAACGCTGCGTATTATGCACCGAGGCGATACCCAGGCCAGAAGATGCGGGCCTGCGTTCAGTTTGAGGAAAACGCCGCGCATTTGCAAACTCAAGACAATTTTTCAAATCAATCATATCTCATCTCATCAATCAAGTACCACATCCCCTCACATGTCAAGTACATGCCCCATCCCCAAGCAACCCCAAAGTCAACTCTCTCTCTCTCTCTCTCTACCCATCACTCCCCAACACTCACCCATCACTCTCTCTCTTACAACCCTGTCTCTCTCATCTCTTCTCCATCCATTCTCCCAAGCAACCGTCCAAGAAAGAGCTTCCATAAGAGAGAGCTTGTGTGTGACCCACCTCCTTATCTCCCATCTCCTCCATCTAATCTCCATCATCTCCATCAAAGTGGTCACTGAGGAGCTTAGCTTGCCATTGATCCAAGGAGAAGTAAGAAAGGTGGGTGATTTTATGATTTCTACCATTTATTTGATGATTTGAGGGCCCACTTATGATGGGACCCGTTTTGATGCATACGTTGTAGATCAAAAAGGGGCCCATAGTAGCAGGGTCCCTCCGTTACGCCATCCTTCTCTCTCTCCCTCTCTTTTTCCTTGAAAGATGGCCCACCTTGTGGCATGTATTCTATCTACACTTTCCATCTAGTGGACCAACCATACCGTCCATCAAGTGGGCCCACATAGGTGGTGAGATCCCACTACAACATGAATGTGGTAGTGTCCAACGGACGCTGCTGCCAGCATCCAAAGAATGCTGCAACAAGCAGCGTCCCAGCACCTTTTGTAGGGAGGAGGTGGGACCCACAACAGGCCCCACCCATGATGCTTGTGTTTAATCCACACCATCCATCTAATTTTTCAGCTCATTTTAGACGTTGAGCCAAAAAAATGAAGCCAATCCAAATCTCTAAAGGGCCACGTTGTAGAAAACAGTGATATTTGTGGTTAAAATCTGTTAGGGCTCACTGCAATGTTTTTATACGTCAAAACACATCGAATATTGGGCTCATTGAACCCGTCACGAGCTGGAGAACCCAGCAAATGGACTGGATTGTCCTAATGTGGGCTCCACCTATGAAAAACCTCTGAAAAATAAAAAAAAATAAAAATTTAAAAGAAAAAAAGCAAGAGAGGAAGCCGCTTGCTGTAAGCGTCCAGAGGACGTTGCAGCAAGCAGCGTCCTATGGCTTGTAAAATGGGCAGGGACCATGGCCCCCACCACAGGTCCCACCTTGATGTATTTCAAAAATCTATACCATGCATTTGATGGGACCCCTTTAAAGAATGGGTCCTCCCAAAAATCAGCCATTAATGGCACTTAGGTGGCCCACACCATCTTAAATCATGTGAAGACATACTTATCATATAAAAGCACTTGCTGCGAGGGTCACTGTAATGTTCGGGTCTTATCCACACGGTCTAGATGGTTGGACTGTGGGACCCACCATGGATATATTTATTCTATATCCACATTGTCTATCAAGTGGAACACTGCAGAAATCAGTGGAGATTGAACGTCCACCATTTAAACCATTTTTGGGCCATAGAAGTTTTGGACCTATAGGAGATTTGTTTTTTTTCTTAGTCCAAGTCTTTGTAGTCTTATGAATAGATTAGATGAAAAATCAACGTTATGCCCCACGTGGGACTCACCTATCGTGAAACAGAATGGCTGGTGTGCGCTGACAGCAGCTACATTGCTGCTATCATGACGTCAACAGGACGGGGATTCCCTGCGAAAGCTCCAAAAATGATTGGGATCCAATACTCAGCTGGGCCAAAAAGGTGAGTATTGAACGTCAACAGTTGAAATATTCATGTGGCCACAGAAGCCTTGAATCAGGATAATATTTGTGTTTTCATTTCATCCCAACATCAATGATCGTTATAAACGGTATAGATGGCATATAAACATCACCGTCGACGTCAGGAATGCTTCAATGGCAGGACTTTTCCTACACACATTTTTCTTTAGTGCGGCTCACTTGAGTCTTGGATCCTACTAATTTTTGATCTTATGTACTAAAATGAGTTCAAAAAACGGATGTACGGAGATGATTTCTCTCAAACATCACGGTGGGACCCACCTAAGTTTCCACCGTAGGAACTTCCTGCGAAAGGCTTTCGCAGGAAATCCGCGTCGACGTCAACATGTCATGTGGAACCCACACGTGATGTATGTTTTGGATCCACCCCGTCCACGTGTGGGACCACCATGATGTGGATTTTGATCCACACCGTCCACCATGTGGACCCACCTTATATCTGCAAGTCCCAGAGCAAGGCTGCTACCATTGACGTCATCAAGTTATGTAGGGCCATGTATTCTTTATCCATGACCATCCATCTGTCCACCACATGGGACCCTCTTGCTGACGTGTTGCAGCCCAGCAAGTGGGAGCCACCATGATCAACGTGTTTCATCCAGCCGTCCAGCTGGGACGGTGGAGCCCACCTGATTTATCTTTATCTGCACTGTCCATTGCTGGATAGTGCTATGCAGGGGCCACCATGATGTATCTGTTCAATCTACGCCGTCCATCATTTGGACGATGGGCCAACCCACCCTATGACGTCTGTCCTTTTGAACGGGACCACCTGGAGTATGCATTGCATCCAGGCCGTCCAAGGCCTGGACGGTGTTGGTGTGTATACATATTATATATTATATATAATACATTATATATAATATATAGTATTATATAAATAATATAATATAATATATATTAGATATTATATCTGGTGGGCCCCACATAGGACCCACCTTTAATTCATGTATTTTACATAGCTCCGTCCATCTGAACGGTGCCATGTAGGCATGCTGTTGCGGGAAACGGATTGGCTACTCCCCCTGACACCAGCCCCGGAGCTGGTGGTCGGTGCTCTGTGGGCCCCACCATGATGTATGTGTTTCATCCATTCCGTTCATTCATTTTTAAATATCATTTTATTTTTTTATCAAAAAAATGGGAGGGATATAAATCTTAAGTGGATCACACCAGAGGAAAAAAAATAGTGATTGGATATCAATCATTTAAATCCTCCTAAGGCCCGATGTACTGTTTATTTGACATCCAATCCATTTATTAGGTCATAAAAACCCAGATGAAGGGATAAAACAAAGATCAACTTGATCCAATACTTTTATGGTCCCAAAAAGTTTTTAACGGTCGAAGTTCATTAAACACTGTTTTTCTGTAATGTGGTCCACTTGAGACGTGGATATACCTCATTTTTTTTTTTTTTTCATTACCATAAATTGATCTACAAAAATAGATGGACGGAATGGATGAAACATATACATCATGGTGGGCCCATGAGCACCACAGACCACCACTCACGGCCAGGTGTAGCCATCCGTTTCATTGCATGTGGGACCCACATGAGGTATATGTTATATCCCTATTGTCCATCCGTTGGACGTGGACCCCACCATGGCAGCGTGTGGGGCCCACCTTGTAATTATGTATTTCATCCTCACCGTCCAATCAATGGGACAGTGGGAAGCGGATTGGCTGGTGTACTTCACATCAGCAAATGATGGTGCATTTAACGTCAGCAGGTTCTGTGGGACCCTACCATGTTATATATATTTCATCCACACCATCCACATGTTTGGACGGCGCTGTCTAATGTTTGAACGGTCCAGATTTACATAGACAATGTTTGGATGGTGTTGATTTACCTAGACAATGTTTGGACAGTGCTGATCATCGTTAGTGGGCCATGTGCCCTATGAAATGATAGTGTACAGTGATACACATGTTGCACCTACAACTATTGAAGTGATTTTAGATGAAATATAAGCTCCCACTTATGGCCTATCTGTGGGGCCTACCTTGATATATTTGTAGCCCATCTATAAGGCCCATTTGTTATGTATTCAGGGCCCACATGTTATGTATTAGAGGCCCATCTGTAAGGCCCACCTAGTGTGTATATGAGGCCCATTGGTGCGGCCCATTGATGCGGCTCACTTGTTGTATTTGAGGCTCATGGGTTGCGGCCCATTATGATGTACTGAGGCCCATGGGTCGTGGCCCATTGAGATGTATTCCCAGCCCATATGGCGTGGCCATTGTGATATTTTGTAGCCCATTTAATGAGGCACATTATGATGTACATTAGGCCCATGGGTTGTGGCCCATGGTGATGTATATGAAACCTGTATGAGTGGCCCATTGTGATATATTTCTGGGCCATGAGTTGAGGATCATTGTGATGTATTTTCGACTCGTATGACGTGGCCCATTGTGATATATCTCCAGCCCATTTGTTGTAGACAAGGCCCACGTATGAGGCCCATGGTGATGCATTTACAAACCATTGGTGCGGCCCATATAATGTGGCCCATGTAATGTGGCCCACATAATATATGGGCCTAGTATTGAGGCTCATTGTAATGTATTCAAGGCCCATAGGCAAGGCCCATTAGACTCATGAGTCAGGCATGGTGGTATGGGATACCGTGGTCGAGCTATTGGCCTACGCTGGGGCCACGAGCCTCTCCATAGTGACCAGTGAGCAACCCAGACTCGTGAGCCAAATACGGTGGTATGGGACACTGTATTCGAGCTGTCAGCCTACACTGTTTTGATGGGTGATGGGAGAGTAGTGTAACGAGTGCGTGTAACGTACCACGACAAATTTCTAACCGTGCCGGTGTAGTGACCTCGAGCATACTCGACCGCGATCGGAGGGGCGACGAGCCTTCCGTAGTAAACAGAGTATAAACTAGGCTGTATTGATAAAGTGATGGGGAAAGCATCTGGCGAGTGCGTATGACATGACCCTTTGACGACCTAAACCGCATCATCGTATGAGATTATCTAGGACTGACGACCTTAGAATGGATCATTGTTTGAGAATGATATAAGGGAGGTACCTTAGTTTCCCAATCCTGATACATGAAAATGACTAATAACAACTCGGTAATCATGTTCATATCGCACTGCATGTGCCTAGAAGATGTGGATTACTGAGGGATGAAAGCATGCCGCAGACATAAGATGGTGTCGCACGCGGGAGTATGTTGGCGAGGGCATGCATCATGACTATATTCATACTTGCATTAATAAGAGTATTTAGGAGTGTTTGATTGTACTGCTTTATCATTACTGCTTGACTGAATTGATAACATCTTAACCTATGCTTTATTGTTCCACTGAGTTGATCACTCACTCCCATGTTATGGGACGGTGTTCTGGACACCCACTAGACTCTGTCTGATTGCAGATGGCGACGCTACTCCTGAGGCGGAGCCGGACTTTGTGACGATGATGATGCTTTCTCATATATGTTGTTTTCTGGCGGCTTCATGTGAGTCGTGCTTTGATCGACGGGGTTACAGGAATATCGACTAGATGACCTTACACAATTTGGTATATTTTGGAATTGTACTTGTAATTAATTAACCTGGTAACATTATCACGCTCTAGAGACTCACCACAGTTTATATATTTTATATATCTATCACAGTCTTCCATTTGTAATTTCACTTGTCTCTGGAGTATGATATACTGTTTTGGTATAATCCCATTCATATTTCAATGCTCTCATCATGATCATCATTATCTATGTTGCATAAGTGATGCATTGGAACTCGGGAGCTGAGCTTTGCTCGACCCCCGATTTTCACGGCGTTACAAGATGGTATCAGAGCATGATTTGGATTAAACCAGGCCTGGGTTATGATAACACGACACACTCTGATGCACTCTAAATTAAGAAAGGGGCGATAAAACTTAAAAACTACATTAGAATCCCAAGTTTCGCCAACAGGCGAGACTGAATATTGTAATTTAGTCCACAATTGTGAGTTCTTCTAATTTTTGTTATGATTCATATACCCAGCTGCACCCAAATCTCACCACCACCACAGACCGGATCTCTATTGCTACTAAGTAATTCAGTAGGACCACAAAGGAAAGAAAACATTTAAGTTCATATGTTCCACTATTCCACTCTATCTAGGACCATCCTCAGTTAAACCATAGATCACTAAATCATTTCTTTTTGCCTCCAAGCACATCCTTTTGGGCCTTCTCTTTACCCTTTTAGAACCTTCAACTTAAAACCAACTCACCCCCAACCGGTGTTGTTCTTGGTCTCCATCTTACATGGCCAAAGCATCAATGCCTACTTTCCCTTATCTTATTACTTATGAATGATACCCCAAAGTTCCCTCGAATGCATTCATTTCTATATCTGTCATTCCTCATCTTAACACCTATCCATCTCAACATCCACATTTTAACTACACATCCTATAAACATGTTGTTGGTTGACAGCCTAAGATTCTGGTCCATAAAGCATGAATGGTCTTATAGCTATCCTAGAAGATCTCTCCATTAGTTGATTTGGTATAAGGCGATCACATAAAACTCCAAAGGCACATCTCCACTTCATCCATCCAGCTCTTACTCTACAAGCAACATCCCTCATCAATCTCACCACTCTCATGAATTATCAACCAAGATATTGAAAACAACTTCTCAGAACTCAATCCTAAAGTCTAACCCCTTACCTTTAAATTTTTCTAAGTCCTTTCATACTGGACATAAATCCTAACGTATAAATGATGAAAAATAATACTTAAACAAAAATTTACTATAAATAGTAAATATATGTATAAATTATACTTTTGACTATTCAAATTATGGAATCTCATAAAATAAATAGGTTAGTTGGATAGAATAGCGTCTCCTACCCCAAAATCATATATTACACATCTAATAAAATCATTTCAATTTGCAAATTGGACCCAAAAACACCTCAAATGGAGTCGGGGGCCAAACGGAGCACTTACAGGGAGACCCAGGGTGGGACCATACCTTTTTGGGGCCTAGGGGTCACGAAGACCTCGCCCAAACGGCGAGGCATCGCCGGTTAGTCCAGAGGGTGGCGAGGCCCTCGGTAGGTCGGCGAGGCCTCGCCGGTTAGCGGGCTCGGCCGGGCGGGCTGGTCGGGCCGATGGTATTTGAGGGCTAGGGTGACCCCCTGGTGTGTGGGCCGCCGACTAAAACCCTCCCAAACACCTACCTCCTTCACAAACCACACCCCCAAGCTCTCTTTTCTCTTTCAAGTTCCTGATTTTTGACAAAAACCTCCCCTCCAATCACCCAATCCGTCATTTCCGGTCACAATCCACCCACCTCCATCGTTTACAGCAAGACCCATCCCCTTACCCTCTCCATTCTCTCTCATTGAGCTCCTACATTCTCCGTTTGAGGCTCAAAATCGTGTAAGCTCACTAACCCATCTATTTTCTTCACTTTCCTTCTTCAAACCTCGTCATTTGGGCCTTTACAATTCCCGTTGAGGCTCAAATCTGTGGAGACCTAAAGACCCCAACCCTTTCCTCCCTTTTCTTCAATTTTCCATGGCTCTATTCGAGCTTAGAACAGCCATTTTTCTAGATTTCCCCCTAGTTATCCATATCGTGTCTCGTGGTTCATTTGTTGTTGCGTTAGGATCTTTATGTTTTCATGTTGATAGGCTTCGTGGTGTAGTCGTTGGTAGTATGTACTAGTGTTTGACGCCTTAATTGTATTAGCTCATATGCATCTTCTGTCATGGTCCACGTAAGGCTACATCCTATGTACGCTCAAGATTTTGAAACCCAACAAATCCCTCTTCTATCTTCTCCAATTCCTTTCATTTGAGCACAAGACCCGCAATTTTTGTTTGGAATATTTAGGTCCCGTTCAGCCAATTGCATTAGGTGAGTAAGGTGGATAAAATTGTAAACGTAACAATAAATGCATGTGTAAGGTATGGTCCCTAGATTGGGTGTATCCCATGTTTTTCAATACCATGTTTGGAGTGTATGCAATTAAAAGTAAATCCCGGAATTTTCCTTTCCAAGTACACTTAGAGATTTATTATCATGGGAGTTGGAAATCCCATCTCAAACCTTCCAACACAAGGCTCATTTTCCAAAGCCTATACAAAGAAATTTTAATTCCATCCCACCCTCCTACCAAACATGTCATTCTCGATCCTGACGTGAGATTAGCAATGCAAGCCCATTTAATACAACTTAAGACCACTGGCTAGATAGGCCTTTAGAGTGTTGAACCTAGAGTTGGTACTCCTAGATGTTGCAAACACATCTGGCAATATAAGAAACCACCAAATTAATAATGTGAACCCTAGGATCTCCTTAGCTAGTATGAGCATGTGTGTAGTGCTCGAGCATAGTTACATTCATGTTCAGGCAACTCAATTCCAAACAGACAACTTTTGACCCTACGCGATAAAACAATTTCCTGTATTAAAATGATATGAAACTTATCTATTGTATAAGCATAGACTTTATATTACAACTAGTGGATTACCGATACTCATAAGTTGAGACTAGGCTACTGGTTAGACTAAGGAATGTAAAAGATTCATTATGCTAAGATAATGGAAAGATAATTGAAAGATATATTTAATTAGTTGGCTTGATTAGGTTTGAGCGAGACCCCGTTCCTTCGTTGAATCCCCCAAATACTTCTAGACTTATTTAATAACTCTTAGAAAAGTTGTTTTAACTTAGAAACTATTCACGCTTAGAGAAAAGTTATATATCCCTTTGATTGAACGTTAGATCAAATCAATACACTCCTTAGAATTGCCTTCTCAAGGACTTATTACCATCGGGAACACGGAGTAGAGACCTATATATAAGTGAGTTATTTGCGGTTTGAATTGAATTCTCAATCCTGGTAGTTACCAATGAACTCTATGCTCTGATCAAGCAGAAGGTCGGGATCAACTAGGATTAAGAACTGATATGACAAATTTTCTGTCCTCATGAGGCAGAAGGTCCATGTATCCGACTTAGACCCACTACACAACTTTTCTTCCGTGTTGGCCTGGTATATAGCCGATAGCGACCTTGTCTTTAGGCCTAAGGAATTGCCCAAATGGGCAACAGACAGTTACGAATTAGGTCCCTAATCACAAGCCATGTCGGCATACAAATTGTGCATATGAACGTAGAAAGATAGCCTGCCTGTTAAGCAAGACATGATTAAATAGGATAAGTCTAGACCGTGATAAAATACCTTGGTAGAATTAGGCATCTTGCCTCAAAGTTACACCTGCCCCTAAAATCAACCATGAAAGTGCCCTTATAAGTGCCCTTGTTTGTCAATTACTGTGAACGGGTGGTCAGACAGTCTGCAGGACATCAAAAGAAGATCAAGCCAAGTGTCTGCCTCAATCAGATGTGTGGAAGCTCGCCATAGGTAAATCATAGCCTCACATCCCATAACCCAATACACCAGGTGAATTAAACCCTTAAAACAAGATAGACACCTTAGGGTTTTTATGGTGAGAAAACTTTTTCAAATTAGGAAACTCTCCAAGTTTTTCGCGCCTTGTCGATTTTATCGAAGCACCCTCGATATGATCGATCTGTTCTGTCCATGTCCTCGATACCTTAACGATATTATCGAAAAGAGGACCAAAAGTGTCCAACAACTAAATATTCATTTGGACAGATTTATCAATGTATCAATACACCGATCGATATCATTGATAAAAGCACTAAACATGTCCAGTAACTTCATAACATATCTGGACGAATTATCGATGTATCGATACGATCGATATTTAAATCTCGAGACCATCGGGAGTGGCTCGATAAGATCGACGGGCAGATTTCCGACGCCCCTGTTTTTTAATGAAAATCTCAAAATTCATCGATATATCGATGACCGTCCGATATGATCTGAAATCAAATATCGATAAGATCGGAGGTCCATCGATGATATCGATGGTGGGCGCGCATTTCTTACAGCAGTTATTTCAGGATGTTTTTAACTATGATCGGGGGCCCTTCAATTTAATCGATATTCAAATATCGATGATATCGACACCTGATCGATTGCATCGAACTAAGCCATAATCTGTCCAGTAAATTCAAAGATAAATCTGCTGGAATTATCGATGCCTTGACTCAGATCTCGATATTATCGACATTCAAATTTCGATGACCTCGATGGTTCCCCCAATCATTCATGAAAACCTGAAATATCTCAAAGTCAAGTCTCTCTCAATTGTCATGTGTCGATGGATCGAATCTGTCTTCGATGGAATCGGAGTTCGAAATCCGATGACATCAACTATAGCTTCGATTCATCGACCAATTGGCAAAGAGTTTTAAAAGCGTATGACATCAAGTCCGAGTCATCGAGCGGACCATTGATGCCATCGAGAGTATACGCTCGATGATATCGAACCTGCTTGATGATATTGAACTCTATCATAAATGTGACCGTTTTATATCCGTTGGAACTTTTTGCCTATTTATAGAGGACTTGTCTTTTGTTGCTGTGAGAGAAAGCAGAGAGAGCTTTTGAGTGTTTCAACTTATATCCTATACCTAAAGCCCTTTCTCTCGAGAGAGTTCATCCTCCGATCCACCCTCACCATTGATATTTAATAGAGTGGATTGGGGAATGAACTTCCGCATTCAAGGATCCTCCAACTACTACCTTAATGGCAAATCATTATGCTAAGATGCCTTGAATGCATAAGAGAGGAACTGCTCTATCTTCCTTATAGGAAAATCTTTAGATAGTAGGATTCCATCTCACCCTTGACCCAACCCGAAGCCAAGTATTGTTATATCATCTTGTGTTGCGGATCAAGGGAGCTGAAGACTCTTCGTCAACAAGGAGGAGAAGATCTTTGGCGTTGTGCTTAACGGGACTCATCAACTTATCTGTAAGTATCCAGAGTCCAAAGGACACTTGTAATCATTCCTTCCTAGGTCTTGGTCCTAAGTGGTTCTCATCCTTTGAAGTCCTCAAGGAGGCCTCCGATGGGAGTGTACACAGTGGGTGCACAGGGTGGACCCTTGCTCTTGTGTAGGGCATAAACTGTTAGGTCCTTGTGCAGGTCCTTGACCGTGTGGTCTAAAATTCGGGTGCGTTGTGTAGACCCTTTCTCTATGGAGAGCATAAATATCTGGTTAGGAGTGAACCAGTAAAACTCTGGGTTTGAGGTGAACCGCGTAAAACCTCTGTAAAGGTTGAAGGTGAACCTGATTTAAAACCTTAGGTTTGAGGTGAACCATTGGAAACCTCCTTAGTGAAATCCGGTACACTCAAGGGTTGAGTGCGACAGCCGGGAGTGGAGTAGACAAGTAGTCGAACCACTATAAAAATGAATGTGTTTGTGATTACTTTTCTATGTGTGATTCATGACAATACTTTCATATTCATATATCTGAACACATCTCACACACATACAGTCACATCCAACATAGACTAAGTTGCATATTGTTAAATCTTGATCAGTTTGTGATTGGATCCTCTACTTGGCTTGGAAGCCGATAGAGTTATATTTGAGTAATCCTGAAAATTGTATACAAGATAGGATTAGTGTGATAGGATTTTTGAATAAACAGTAAAAACTTTTTAAAAGTCCTATTCACCCCCCTCTAGGACATATTGGCATATTTCGACTTCAACTCAAGCGGTCTTCCCTGCTATTTCAATTGGTATCAGAGCCGGGTCTCTCTTTAAGGGCTTCACTGCATAGAGAGTGATCTTGACTGAAGTTGGGAATATGGCCAAAGGAGAGGGCTCATCAGTCACTAGACCTCCAGTGTTTAACAGTTCAAATTATGCATACTGGAAGGATATGATGCATTACTTTCTGAAATCTTTGGATCATGACGTTTGGGATATAGTTGAAAGTGAATATGTGCCACCTACTGAACAAATTGTACTTGATAGTGGCACAACAATCACAAAGCCCAAATCCAAAGAAAAGAAAAGTGGACAACATTCGACAAAGAAAGGCAAACATCTGAAGCCAAGGCTATGAATGCTATCTACTGTGCTATGTACCAGGATATATTCAATCAGATAAGTATGTGCGGGACATCAAAAGAACCATGGGATCTACTGGAAACAACCCATGAAGGCACAAGTACCGTGAAGAGGTCTAAACTACAACTCTTGACTTCACAGTTCGAAAGTCTCAGAATGGAAGAGCATGAGACATTTATGGAGTTTTTACAAAACTGAATATCATTTGTAACTTCATGGGTGGATTGGGAGAAAAGGTCTCGGTTCCTAAAATTTGCAGAAAAATTCTAAGATCATTGCTGGAACGCTTCAATCCTAAGGTAACAACAATTGAGGAGTGTAGGAATATAGACAAAATGAAAGTAGAAGAACTAGTAGGTTCCCTACAAACTTTTGAACTACACTTCACTCAACCCCAAAAATCCAAAAACACTGTCCTAAAAACTTCAAAGAAGACAATACATGAGGACAGTAAGAGTGAAAAGGAAGATGAAGATGAGGAAGTGGCCTTGCTGGCATAAAGATTCAGAAGATTCTTTCAAAAGAATCGCGGCCGTCCCTCTAGAGGTAGAAAGGTGGATAACAAACCCTCTGCAGGAAAATTTGGTAAAAAGACCAAAGAACCACAATGCTACGCCTGTCAAGGGTTTGGACACTTATCTACTGAATGTCCAAACAGAAAAACCAAAGGGAAAGTAATGGCCGCTGAAAAGGCTAAGCTATATGATCTAGAGGGGGGGGGGGTGAATAGGACTATGCTAAATTAAAATAAAATCAACGGAATAAAATTAATCAATAGCCTTACAATTATAAATTAATTATAAATGCTGAAATCAAATCACCTTAATACATAAGTATTGAGAGGTTGATACAAATTCAGTTTTAAGGACAACCTTACACCATAATAAATAAGGGCTTATGGTAGGACAACCTTATTTCTAGAACTTCTTTTGAATCAAGAACTTAATTTTAATAAAGATAAATGAATAACAGAGAATTGAAATTAAATGTAGAAATGTAGATCTAATTTATTACAACAATCTCCACACTTGCTTGAAATGTAAATTGTTACAACATTCACATCCACATGTACATTCCACACAATAGAATGATAAAAGAAATAAGAATTAAGTAAGAATTCAATCCACAAGACAAAGAGTTATAGTGGTTTACATGTGTGTACACCAACTGTTCTTCAACAGCCACACAGAATGCTACTCCACTCCTAATACCTCACACAGGGGATATTAACATTCACTATCAAATAGGTTTTCACAGGTTCACCCAAAACCTTTACAATTGTGTCTTTTTAACTTAGGCTTACACAATCCAAAAACCCACACTTCTGAGTTTTCTGGCTCTCCTTAGATAACCACACAATTTGAGATTTTTCTGGCGAATCCCAAACAAAAACTAAAAAGGAATGGAATTTACAGAATTGTAAAATACCTGGATTTCTCCTCTTGTAGCTGCCCAGAAGAACCAATTGGAGTAGACGTTCAAATATAGAAGTTTAATGTCTATAACTCACTTTAATATGGTTCTAAATTTTAATTGATTTTAGATTTAAACCAGTTGGGCGTAGCTATATTTGATTTTGATTCCAAGAAGACTTTTCAAATCAGATTGGAATACAGAAACAAAATCAAATTAAATAAGCTATTAAAAAGAGAAAGAAATTATGCACAAAATAGCTTAAAAATAAACACAAACTTATCTCAGAGTGGAGCCTTGAATTCACTCAATTATTCAATGAAAAACTCTGAAATTCGTGTGCTATTTATAGTAGAAGAAATTCACCTTCGACTGGTCCTAGGGTCACCACGACTGGTCTTGAAATAAACTGATTTTTGAATTTTTGAGCGCGATCGCATCAGACCATTTTACGACCGGTCGTAGGTAGTCCACGACTGGTCGAAGGCAGTCCACGACCAGTCGAGACCCCTCTACGACTGGTCGTGCGACACTTGATTTAGTCGCTGGATTTGAGTCGTAGCTTTACGACTAGTCGAAGGTCGAGTCGAGACCATCTCACGACTGGTCGAGCAGACTCCAGGACGTAGGCGAACCAAAAAACCCGATAAATTACAACCATTTTAGGACCGGTCTTGGAACTTCTTAGACTGGTCGAGACAGTACTAGGACTAGTCGAACAGGGTCTAGGACTGGTCTTAGAGTAGACCAAAATCATGTAATAATATTCATTTGGATTATGTATCCAAAGTGACCTATCCTAAGGTCAATCTAATGGTCTATCAAACCTGGAACATGAAGTATGGACATTGAACACTTCATTTGCTTAGACTTTGATCTTTACGAAGCTTGAATTCTTCTCGATGTAGCTTGACTACTTTAGAAGCTTCAATGTAACTTTAAGTTGTACTTGAGTCCCACATTTAGATTTGGATCTTTAACTTACACTTGAACTTGAGTCTTGACCCGGAGTTCTCTCTTAATATTATAGCTTGAATTATCATGAAGCTTGAAGAATTCTTTGAGCTAGACTTCAAGTGTTGACGAGGTGTCTCGAACAAATTTATCAAGAAATAAACACACAACATACGGAGACGTTTTGACACAAAATTTGACAATTAAAGAGGAATCAAATCATAGCACTTACAATCTCCCCCTTTGTCAAATTTGTGACAAAACACATCTCATACTTCAATAAGATAAGTATCACATTATATAATAACGAATTATGCACCAGTTGTTAACTGAGACAACTCAAGTGTCAACGTAACTCAACCCCCTCTGAGTTAATACACCTCAACTCCCTCTGAATTAGGTATACATCATATCAATCATACCTCATAAATAAATAAAATGCACACATTCTCTCCCTTTTTTTCAAAATATGATAAAGGAAGAAACAAATATAGGTCATGAAAGATAGAATTAGAGATATCAACTCAGAAAGATAGAATAATAAAAAGTGCAGAGTGAATAACAAAACAAGAGAAGTTTGTAAAGTGATGTTTTAAGACAGTAATCCACACAACCAAGGAACGAAATTTAGTAAACCTGTTACAGACCAAATATTAAACAATCTCAATCGGAACCAAACGATGGAGCAGGAATGTTAGAATCACTTTAGTGAAGGCTCTTCTGTAAGCGCCTAAAATATTTGCGCATATTTTTAAATTGTTGATTGTGGCCAACATTCATCTGTTTTACTTTTTCTTTTAGAGCACTAAGACGTGCATTGAAATCAGATGGTTCAAAGTCTGGATCATTTCCAGAATCAGAATCAATTTCATTAAAAATATCATCTATGTCAATATCAACGGCTGACAACTCATCACCTTCGACACCCATCTCAGCTTCAGCAGTAGCATCACCCGCATCAACATCAACTTGACCAGGAGCTAACTCCAACTTCATCTTATTCAGGTTGGAATTGTTAAATATGAGGTGTCTGATAGGAGCCTCACTGACGGGTATAGCGAGTAACATGTTAGCACCAGTAATGATCGACATCCAAAAGGAATATCACCATGACTAGGATTACTACGAATTTGTATGATAGAGGAACAAATCAAGGAGGGCAAACAGATGTTAGCACCAGTAATGATCGAGTACAAAATATGAACCATAAACAGAGTCAACTCAGTCTTGTTTCTAGAGTGGGGATACAGATTAGAAGTAAAGATACGATGCAGAACTCTGTATTTGGGTAACAAGTATCTGGTTTTAAGGGCATTTCCATTTGCAGTCCATGGAGCATTCATGTTGCACAAAGCTCTAGTAAAAATACGTTTTTCAGATTCTGACACTCTCTCAGCAAGTGCACTAGGATGAACACCATCATCATTTACTTGAATATCCATAAGGCCGAAAATTAAATGTCGATCAACATGAAACGACCCTTCTCTAGTATCAATAGTAAAAGTTAGTTGCTTAGCAGAGAAGTCAGATATGTATGCAACCATGGCTTGTGCTATGGACTGATATACCGGTCCACCCTAGTGTAAAATGTTTTCCCAACCTACAGATTGAAGGAGAGGAAGGAGACCATATGGAGCAATATGATTTAAATCAACAGCTTTCTCAATAATAACATTGCGCATACGTAGGTCACGTACATACGGAGGATCATCTTCAGGATCCCTAAGATGACGTCTAGTGATTGCATTTGAACGAGAAGAAGATACACCTCTATGAATTTTCTTTTTACCTCTAGATTCTATATTCTTGAAGAAATGAAAGAAAGTTCAAGAAAATAGAGATGGGTTTCTCTAGATTTAACAAAAAGGAAGAAGAACCCAAAAAGTTGAAGATTTATATGAAAAAGACAACAATGATCAAGAAATTTAAGAGTTAAGATTAAGATTCTCCAACGAAACAAGAAAAATCACTCTAACCTGGAGGAATCGAACACGAGGGTTCGACTAGTCGAAGCTCGGCTCGTTGGTGAGGAGGGTTAGAATGAAGAAAAAGTAAGTTTTCCCCAAATTAAAAAGGGCATCACGCGCACGACCGGTCTTGGGATATACTCGACTGGTCATATCAAGACTGGTCAAGCACGTTCTCGACCGGTCTTAGACCAGAAAGAAGAAAAAGAATATGCAATCTTCACAAAATTTTGAAATTTAAATTAATAACATATTAACATCATATACAATATGATATAAACATGCATGATCAATCATTTAAATTTGCACATACTAAGATCAAATTTCAATTTGTTAAACCTGCTTTTGTCGAGCGGTTTAGTGAAAATGTCTGCAAGCTGAGTCTCGGTAGGAATATATTCTAAAGAATTATTTTTTCTTCTACTAATTCACGAATGTAATGAAATCGAATGTCAATGTGCTTAGTACGTGAATGCTGGATTAGGTTTTTTGAAATGTTTATCGCACTGGAATTATCACTGTATAAAACCATAGAGTCTTGTGCGATTCCATAATCACTCAGCATATGTTTCATCCAAACTAACTGAGTACAAGCATTTCATGCTGCAATATATTTAGCCTCAGCAGTTGAGAGTGATATGGAACTTTGTTTCTTGTTAAACCAAGAAACCAGACAGTTTCCAATGTAAAAACAACCACCGCTGGTTTATTTTCTATCATCTATATTTTCTGCCCAATCAGCATCCGAATACCCAGCCAATTGAACACTAGAATCATAGGGATACTAAGACCCAGATTAACTGAACTTGCGACATATCGAATAATTCATTTAACAGCAGTTAAATGAGATTCTTTAGGATTAGACTGATATCTAGCACAAATTCCAACACTTAAAGCAATATCGGTCTACTTGCAGTTAGGTAAAGTAGGCTACCTATCATACTACGATACAATTTAGGATCTACATCTTTACCTGTAGAGTCATTTGAGAGTCTTAGAGTTGTACTCATAGGAGTATCAAAGTTCTTACCATTTTCAAATCCAAATCTCTTAATTAAGTTTAATGCATACTTAGTTTGTGAAATAAAAATTCCATCAGATCGTTGTTTTACTCGCAACCCTATGAAATAATTTAATTCACCAACCATGCTCATTTCGAATTCAGATTTCATTAGATCTGCAAACTCAATAGTCATGTTAGTACAAGTTGATCCATAAATTATATCATCAACATATATTTGAACCATTAAGATATCATCGTTATGTTTCTTAACAAAGAGCGTCTTATCGACGCTACCCATCTGAAACTTGTGACTTAGTAAGAACTTAGTCAATTTTTCATACCATGCTCTAGGAGCTTGTTTCAAACCATAGAGAGCCTTTTTAAGGCGGTATACATGATTGGTAAGCTTAGGGTCTTTAAACCCAGTCGGTTGTTCAACATATATCTCTTCATGTAGGTCGTCATTCAAAAAGGCGCTCTTTACATTCATTTGAAAAATTCTAAATTTTCTAAAACATGCAATAGATATGAAAAGTCTGATCGATTCAAGGCGAGCAACAGGGGCAAAAGTTTCATCATAATCAATCTCTTCAATTTGTGTGTACCCTTGCACAACTAGTCTTGCCTTGTTTTGAAATATATTTCCCAATTCATCAGACTTATTTTTCAAAATCCATTTTGTTCCAATAATATATTTATCTTTAGGTCCAGGAACAAAGTGCCAGACATCATTTTTGACAAACTAATTAAGTTCTTCCTACATAGCAACTGTCCAGTTTTCATTAGAAAGTGTTTCTTTCACGTTAACCGGTTCTATCTGGGATATAAAGCATACGTAGTTACATATGTCCTCTAATTGTCTACGAGTGCGCACACCAGTGAGAGGATTTCAAAGTATTTGATCAGTTGGATGATCTTTAACAGTTCTTAATTCAGAATTAGTTTTACTTGATAAAGTATCTGGTTTTTCATATATAAGAGCTTCATCATTATCTGAACTAGGGGCAGGTGTGTTCAAGTGATCGTCAATTACTACATTTATTGACTCTTGAATCACACCGGTCCTGTTGTCCAGAATACGATATGCACGACTGTTTAAAGAGTATCTTAAAAAGATTCCTTCATCACTTTTAGTGTCGAACTTTTTCAGATTTTCACGATCACGTAAAATATAGCACTTGCTGCCAAAAATTTGAAAATATTTAACAGTAGGCTTTTTCTCAAACCACATTTCATAAGCCATTTTATTATTAGATTTACAGATATAAACACGGTTGATAATGTAGCAGGTGGTATTCACTGCTTCAGCCCATAAATTTCTAGGGAGCTTCATGCTATTTAACATAACATTTCCCATTTCTTGAAGCACTCTATTTTTTCTTTCCACAATACCATTTTATTGTGGAGTTTTGGGCATAAAGAATTCATGTGATATTCCCTGATCACTACAGAGTTTCTCAAAACCGCTATTTTCAAACTCGGATCCATGATCACTACGGATCTTACTAACTTGAGAACATTTTTCAGTTTGGATCCGTTTTATAATCTTTTTCACTTCATCAAGGGTTTCTGATTTGTCCCTCAAGAATGAAACCCAAGTGTATCTTGTATAATCATCTACAATAACCAAGATGTATTTTTTGCTGCCTCGACTTTCTGTTCTGGTTGGTCCTATAAGATCCATATGGAGAAGCTCGAGTGGTCTAGATGTGGTATTGGAGTTCACCTTTTTGTGAGAGCTCCTCATTTATTTACCATACTGGCATTCACCACATATTTTATCTACTTTTTGTACTTTAGGTAGACCTCTAATTAGTTCTCCTTTGCTCAATCTGTACAAATTTCGGTAGTGTACATGTCCAAGACGTTTATGCCATAATTCTATCTCATTAGTATGGACCATGTAACACGTTTGATTAAATAATCTTCCATTGCATACTATATAGCAGTTTTCAGAAGTTCTGCGACCAGTTAATATTACAAAATTTTATCTATAATCTCACAACCTTGATTAGAAAATTTAACACTATAGTTGTTGTCACATATTTGAGATATGCTTAACAAGTTGTGTTTTAATCCCTCAACATCTAAAACATTCTTAAATAAGGGAAGATTATAGAGTTGAACCGTACCTTGGCCAATAATCTTGCAGTTACTACCATCACCAAATGTGACTGATCCATCAGTCATATCTTTTAGATCGGTGAATAAAGCCTTGTTACCTGTCATGTGCCTGGAACATCCACTGTCTCGGTACCATTTTGAATGACTTGTTGCTTTGAAAGCAGTGTGGGCAACCAAGCAGGCAACTTTAGGAACCCATTTCAGAACTGTTTTGGGTTTAGGAACATAGTTGGTCTTCTTCAGTTTATAGTTGTGGGGTGATTCATGTCCAGAATAACTCCAATATACCGTTTGTGTGGTGATTCAGGCCCTTACAAGTTTGAATGCATAACCCCGAAGAGGACTCAATCTAGCCCTGGTTAGAATTATGCCAAATTGTTAACCAGAGAAACACAAAACCTTGGAAGTCCTCTTAGGAATATGAATACCTTTGCATCACCACCCAAATTGGTTAACAAGGTAAAATGGATAAGGAAGAATTGTTCAGATCATACATCAAGATTTGGACATGAGCTGAAATGATGCAAATTTTGCTGAGCCATCAATGTTACATCTGAGGTTACACACCTCGAACTTTTTGAATATAAACATTGCCATGTTTATAATTTTTTTTGAATTGTACAAAAACTGTACAACATTTTGTTGTATACTAACTATCATTGATACACTATAAGTACACATGAAGGTATGTCTGAAGTAAAAGAATTGAAAAATTTTGAGTTGACTGTTTCGATCAAACCGATAATCAGTCGATATCATCGATATCACTTCAGAAGTTGAAAAGGAGCGTGATCAAGAATGGTATCGGAGGCTGGATCGATGAACTCGATAAAGAACTCTCGATATCATCGAAAAGAGTATCAATCATATTGACGATTGCCGCCCGATACAAGTCTGCAGAGCACAAAAAGGGATTTCTGTCCCAAAGTTCTTTTTGTTCCCGCCTCTGCTTGACTCGCTCGACCAAACCACTGGAGCCTTAGAAGGACTACCCAAATCGCACAACGAAATCGATAATACCTTAACTAATTTGTGTGAGTCTTTTTTTTTTTGGTATTGTTGCGTTCTATTCAGGTCGTGTCTTCTTTCCAAATTTGTAAAACCGTTTTTTTTCATTGTAGGAAAAGACAAAGGGAAAGTGTCAGGCCCTGGGGAATCATCACGATCATCCCAACAAAAAGTACTTTCTCCTAAAGAAAGAGCAAAGGCCTCAAATTGTGGGACCCCCGCTAGGCAGTGCACAAGATCACGTGGGCCCCCGTCTGAGGCACAGCCATCTCCACAGGCACCTCCTCCTCTGCCTCCGGCCAGTCAACGCCCAGTAAAATACACCGGTCGAAAGCTGATCCATGAACGAAGAGTTGATAGAGGATGCTTGGCACCTCACAATCTGGAACCTCTGTTTGCTAAAATCGAGTGGCTGCCCATCCTAGATTTTGGAGGACCTTGCCAACTTGAACAGACATGCAACTTTCTTGTAGCATGTCACTCTCCGGTGTTTGATCCTCCATCGTTCATGGTCTCTCTGGTGTGATGATGCATTTATTACTCCTACCACATTAGCTCATATTCTCAATCTGCAAATGGCTCCAGAAGGCATCCCAAACCTGGATCTTGATCATCCTGACAACCGTTCTGTGGTTACCAAATACCTATGCCATAATAGAGACATTCCCTGGCATCAAGGGAATGCCTTAAAATCTAGGTACATGGAACCTCGTTTTCAGATTATGCACAAAATCTTCACTACAAATCTGTATCCAAGGAGTACAAATCGATCTGACCTCACGAGTCTTATGATCATGATCATTTATTCTGTTGCAAAAGGGATGAAGATCTGCCTTTCAACATTGCTTGTCAATCAATTGGTAAATGCTATAGATACATCCAGGGATCTACACCTACCATATCCCTGTATCATAAGCAGGATATGTCAAGTCATCGGTTTTCCTCCCACCACTGATCCGATTCTTCCAATTCATACCTTCAATGTCAAGAACATCCGAAAAATGGATTTGGAATTTCACGAGTACAAGGAAGAAACCGTGGGAGGAATCTAGGCCGAACATGTAGGAGGAGAACACGGCGATCCCATGGAAGGAACTGCGTTGGCTGAAGATGCCTCTCCTGGACCTGATCCAGCTCCGTCCACGTCATCAGCTGGATATGGAAAAAGGTTCAAGATGGATAGAATTGGGGCGATTTAGCAGGACATCCATTCCGTCAAAGAAAGGCTGACTGTTCTGGAAAGGCTGGTATAGGGAGTAGAACAGACTGTTCAGCAATTGGTCGATCTTATGACCTGTTGTCGGGATGACACAGCTCCATCTCACTCTGCTCCGTAGTACTGATCTTTGAATACTGTCACACATTCTCACTCCTTTAACTCAGCGTACGAACATTAGTATCTTTTTGAATGTTCTATGCTCCCTTGAGTGTATGTGATAGTTCGCTAACTGGCTAGGCTGAAAATATTTTTTGAAGAACGTCCACGGTTGGACTAAAAATATTGGTTACAATATTTGGGATGATTGTTAAGCTACTGTGGTCTGTAGCAGTACTTTTTTTAAAAATGGATATGTTGGTTGCATTTTGGGTATGGCTGAATAGAATTCTTGTCTTTAATGCCATAATTCTGCTTTCGATTCCCCTTGTTTGTCTGATAGAATGCATATGATGTGTTTAATGCTTAATTGATCTACTGTTATCACTGTTTTCCTTAAACTGATATGCATATACTTGTTCTGACCACAGATGACTTCTTATAATATTTTGATCATTACTCATCTGTATCTTGTATGCATAGTTCTCCCATGAAATTCATTCTTCAGTCAATATCACTTACTGTACCTTTACAAATGACTAACAAAAAGGGGGAGAACAGTTTAAAATACCCCGAGTGGAAAATTGTGTATCTATCTATGTTTATGCAGGTGTTAGGAGGAGCAGCTGCAAGCAAGGGGGATTTTTGAAGTAAGGGGAAGCGGATACTTTTAAAATTTGTAAAATTGTGTAAATACATGTACACACAATTTAGGGTGTGTTTAGAAGTATTTTAGGGTGTTTTGGGTATTTTGTCATATAATTGACAAATGGGGAGATTGAAAATGCCCATATAAGTGCCCTTATTTGTCAATTACTGTGAACAGGTGGTCAGACAGTCTGTAGGATATCAAAAGAAGATCAAGCCAAGTGTCTGCCTCAATCAGACGTGTGGAAGCTCTCCATAGGTAAATCATAGCCTCACATCCTATAACCCAATACACCAGGTGAATTAAACCCTTAAAACAAGATAGACACCTTAGGGTTTTTATGGTGAGAAAACTTTTTCAAAATAGGAAAATCTCTAAGTTTTTCTCGACTTATCGATTTTATCGAAGAACCCTCGATATGATCGACCTGTTCTATCCATGTCCTCGATACCTTAACGATATTATCGAAAAGAGAACCAAAAGTGTCCAACAACTAAATATTCATCTGGACGGAGGTGTATCGATACATCGATAAAAACACTAAACATGTCTAGTAACTTCATAACATATCTGGACGAATTATCGATGTATCGATACGCATATCGATACCATCGATATTCAAATCTTGAGACCATCGGGAGTGGCTCGATAAGATCAACAGGCAGATTTTCGGCGCCCCTATTTTTAATGAAAATCTCAAAATTCATCGATATATCGACGACCGTCCGATATGATCTGAAATCAAATATCGATAAGATTGGAGGTCCATCGAAGATATCGATGGTGGGTGCGCATTTCTTACAGCAGTTATTTCAGGATATTTTTTACGATGATTGGGGGCCCTTTGATTTAATCGATATTCAAATATCGATGATATCGACACCTGATCGATTGCATCGTACTAAGCCATAATCTGTCCAACAAGTTCAAAGATAAATCTGCTGGAATTATCGATGCCTTGACTCAGATCTCGATATCATCAACATTCAAATTTCGATGACCTCGACGGTTCCCCCGATCATTCATGAAAACCTGAAATATCTCAAAGTCAAGTCTCTCTCAATTTTCATGTGTCGATGGATCGAATCTGTCTTCGATGGAATCGGAGTTCGAAATCCGATGACATCGACTATAGCTTCGATTCATCGACCAATTGGTAAAGAGTTTCAAAAGCATATGACATCGAGTCCGAGACATCGAGTCATGAAAACCTGAAATATCTCAAAGTCAAGTCTCTCTCAATTTTCATGTGCCGATAGATCGAATCTGTCTTCGATGGAATCGGAGTTCAAAATCCGATGACATCGACTATAGCTTCGATTCATCGACCAATTGGCAAAGAGTTTCAAAAGCATATGACATCGAGTCCGAGTCATCGAGCGGACCATCGATGCCATCGAGAGTATACGCTCAATGATATCGAACCTGCTCGATGATATCGAACTCTGTTATAAATGTGACCGTTTTATATCCGTTGGAACTTTTTGCCTATTTATAGAGGACTTGTCTTTTGTTGCTGTGAGAGAAAGCAGAGAGAGCTTTTGAGTGTTTCAACTTATATCCTATACCTAAAGCCCTTTCTCTCGAGAGAGTTCATCCTCCAATCCACCCTCACCATTGATATTTAGTAGAGTGGATTGGGGAATGAACTTCCGCATTCAAGGATCCTCCAACTACTACCTTAATGGCAAATCATTATGCTAGGATGCCTTGAATGCATAAGAGAGGAACCACTCTATCTTCCTTATAGGAAAATCTTTAGAAAGTAGGATTCCATCTCACCCTTGACCCAACCCGAAGCCAAGCATTGGTATATCATCTTGTGTTGCGGATCAAGGGAGTTGAAGACTCTTCGTCAACAAGGAGGAGAAGATCTTTGGCGTTGTGCTTAACGGGACTCATCAACTTATCTGTAAGTATCTAGAGTCTAGAGGACACTTGTGATCATTCCTTCCAGGTCTTGGTCCTAAGTGGTTCTCACCCTTTGAAGTCCTCAAGGAGGCCTCCGGCAGGAGTCTCTTATGTAGGGCATAAACTGTTAAGTCCTTGTGTAGGTCTTTGACCTGTGTGGTCTAAAATTTGGGTGCATTGTGTGGACTCTTGCTCTATGGAGAGCATAAACATCTGGTTAGGAGTGAACCAGCAAAAACTCTGGTTTTGAGGTGAACCGCGTAAAACCTCTATAAAGGTTGAAGGTGAACCTGATTTAAAACTTTAGGTTTGAGGTGAACCATGAGAAACCTCCTTAGTGAAATCCGGTATACTCAAGGGTTGAGTGCGACAGCTGGGAGTGGAGTAGACAAGTAGTCGAACCACTATAAAAATGACTATGTTTGTGATTGTTTTTATATATGTGTGATTCATGACAATGCTTTCATATTCATATATCTGAACACATCTCACACACATACAGTCACATCCAACGTAGACTAAGTTGCATATTGTTAAATCTTGATCAGTTTGTGATTGGATCCTCTACTTGGCTTGGAAGCCGATAGAGTTATATTTGAGTAATCCTGAAAATTGTATACATGATAGGATTAGTGTGATAGGATTTTTGAATAAACAGTAAAAACTTTTAAAAAGTCCTATTCACCCCCCTCTAAGACATATTGGCATATTCCGACTTCAACTCAAGCGGTCTTCACCGCTATTTCAAACCACAATACCATCATCTTTAGCTCCTTTCTATAATGATAGGTACCAATGCCATAATACGTATCATAGATGAAAAGAAGAGTATTGCTAATATGAGACTTGTCGCTTGCGGACCAAATATAAACAATCAGACCGTCGGAATCTGACCCAAATACACCTCAGATCAGGAGAAATTTCATATACATGGTAGCGTACTTGTGGCCTTGATCAAGTCTCAGTGACCGTTGAACTTAAACTAGTCCGCCCCGGGCGATCTGTAAATTCGATTGGACCGAAAATGTAACTCGACCTAGATCCAATGTTTGTGAGCTTAAGTCTGACGTTTGGCTCAAGGGGGCGCTTCCAGAAGTGCTCCGTTGAGATGGAACTGTCCGTATTTGGACATAACCTAAGTATACCTTGGCCCTAGGTCTAATTTGGTGAGTTTTGTGCCTATATAAGGACCTTAAACCCTCACTCTCTCATCCTATACGAATTTGAGAAAAACCTATGAGAGAGAAGAGATAAAAGAGAGAGAAAGTGTGAGAGAAGTGAGAGATTCTTCCAATGCTCTACCCTGCTATCCTACGTGATTAATCATCACAATCTAATCACTTTTTCGGTGATTTCGGCTTCGTTTGTAGGTAAGAAAACCTAACCCTAAGCTGTTTTAGAGTTTCCAAGAGTGTAGGTGATGGAATAGCTGACCTGTTTCATGATTCAGGTTGTCGTTGTGCCGTAGACAAAGGCATTGGGTTCAAACTGGTTTCTGTTCAAGTTTACCAACAAAAGGTACGGACTTTATACGTATAGGTTATGGTTTTCAATGCTTTTAGTGTCAGATAATGATAGATTCATGATCTGGATGCTATTGCATATGTATAAAGTGCTGTCTATTTCATTTTTCGGTTATACGTTAACTGTGTTGAATATACCGTATTCCTCGTACTTGTAGAAAATACTGTATACGTATGAAATACAGATTTGTGATTTCCATGATTATTTGTTGTCTAGGTATGCTAGATACATGTGTATCAACTTCTGGGTGAATGGATTAGCCTAACACCTGTTATATTAACATATGTCGTGTAGATACTAATTGTAGCCTAACTATTTGCAGAAATGTTCGAATGAATATGGAACTATGATTTATGCTTGCCATGACTATTGGTCACTACAAGAAAAACGGGCAAAGGCTACGACCCAAAACCGTAGCTAAAGCCCTTTTGCTACGGATTATATCCGTAGCACGTCCGCGCCTATAGGTGGGGTAGCTAAAGGTCTAGCTACAGATTATATCCGTAGTAATAGAAACCAATAGCTACGGATATAATCCGTAGCAAAAGATACTAATAGCTATGGATATAATCCGTAGCCAAAAGATACCAATAGCCACTGATATTATCCGTAGCTACTAGTATCTATTGCTACGGATATAATTTATCACAATATATACCAATAGCGACGGACCATATCCGTAGCAATAGACACCAATAGTGACCGATATGATCCGTAGCAATAGATACCAATAGCTATGGATAATTGTCATAGCAATAGATACCATAGCTACGGATTATATCCGTAGCAATTAATACCAGTAGCTACGGAAAAAAGCCATAGCTATAGCTACGGATATATTCGTAGCTATTTTTAAAAATTGTAACAATACGACCTGTCTCCATTGCAAGAACCTGTTGTGATTGATAACTCATCTGAGCTAAATGCTGATAGAAATAGTACATAAAATGCAATCAGAAAAAAAAAATGATGCATAAATACCAATCAAATCATACAATGCATCTTACATTCACATTTCTAAATAAACAATACTTCACTTTACTCAACCTATCATAAGAATTACAACTAAGACGTGCCCTCGTGTGCAAGAAACAAATACACTCCAACACAGTAAACACCCTCCATATACATTCAATAATGCTCACATTTTTACAGAATTTTCTTCCTTCAGTCGGTCAATTTCAGCAAATGCAGAAGATAGAGCTTCTTCTTTCCTTAAAACTACAGATGTAACTTCTGTGGACTTCGACACGATCACTTTCAAGTTCTGAAACCCTTCCCTTGAGAAAATGAATTTCATCCTCCAGTGACTTCTTTAGCTTGTCAGCCTGTATAAAACAGCATTTGTAGACACAATTAAACAAGCATGCCTTTGTACACATCTCAAAAGGAAGAAAGACCAAAAAAAAACCACTTATATATGAAGAAATAAAAAATGTACGTACAAATCTTCTAAACTATGGCAAAATCCAACATGAGTAATGTGTTCAAACCTAGGATGGACTTTTAAACTCAAAACTCTGATCAAACACACTAAAATATATGACTTACTATAAAAAGTAAACTTCTCCTACCTAAAAGTGTAGGTTTAGGTTTAGGGATTTGAGAATACATTTAGGTTTTAAGTTTAGGTTTAGGTTAAGCTTATAGGTTTAGGTTATAGGTTTAGGTTTAGGTTTAGGTTTATGTTATAGGTTTAGGGTTTAACTTTAAGGAATTGAGAATAGGTTAAGGTTTAGGTTTAGGAAATCGGGTTCGGGTTTGAGATCGGGTTTAGTTTGGGTTTTCAAGTTTAGGTTTAGGTTAAGGAGTTGAGATTAGGATTAGGTATAGGTTTAGGTTTAAGGATTTGATGTTTAGGTTAAGGTTATAGGTTTTGGTTTTGGTTTAGGTTTAGGTTTAGGTTTAGGTTTTAGGTTATAGGTTAAGGTTACAGGTTTAGGTTTAGGTTTAGGTTTAGGTTTTAGGTTTAGGTTTAGGTTTTGGTTTAGGTTAAGGTTATAAGTTTAGGTTTAGGTTATAGGTTTAGTTAAGGTGTAGGGTTTAACTTATAGGTTATAGGTTATATAGGTTATATAGGTTATAGCTTTAGGGAATGAGAATAGGTTAAGGTTTAGGTTTAGGAAATCGGGTTCGGGTTCGGGTTTAGGTTTGGGTTTTCAAGTTTAGGTTTAGGTTAAGTAGTTGAGATTAGGATTAGGTGTAGGTTTAGGTTTAGGGATTTGAGAATACATTTAGGTTTTAGGTTTAGGTTATAAGTATAGGTTTAGTTTGGGTTATAGGTTAAGGTTAAGGTTTAGGTTTAAGTTATAGGTTTTGGGATTTGAGAATAGGTTTAGGTTGGGTTATAGGTTAAGGTTTAGGGATTTGGGTTCGGAGTTCGGGTTTGGGTTCGGAGTTTCGGTTATAGGTTTTGGTTTAGGTTATAGGTTATAAGTTTAGGTTAAGGTTTAGGTTTAGGTTATAGGTTTTGGGATTTAAGAATAGGTTTAGGTTATAAGTATAGGTTTAGGTTGGGTTATAGGTTAAGGTTTAGGTTTAGGTTATAGGTTTTGGGATTTGAGAATAGGTTTAGGTTATAAGTTTAGGTTATAGGTTTAGGTTAAGGTAGGTTATAGGTTTTAGGATTAGAAATATAGTTTAGGTTATAAGTTTAGGTTTAGGTTTAGGTTATAGGTTTAGGTTAAGGTTTAGGTTTAGGTTATAGGGTTTAGGTTATAGGTTATAGGTTTAAGTTTAAGTTATAGGTTTAGGTTTAGGTTTAGGTTTTAGTGTAGGTTATATGTTTAGGTTAAGGTTTAGGGATTCGGGTTCGGGTTTGGGTTCGAGTTTAGGTTATAGGTTATAGGATTTGAGAATGGGTTCGGGTTTAGGTTATAGGTTTTGATTTAGGTTTAGGTTATAGGTTTTGGTTTAGGTTATAGGTTATAGATTTATGTTAAGGTTTGGGTTTAGGTTATAGGTTTTGGTTTAGGTTATAGGTTTTGGTTTAGGTTATAGGTTTTAGGTTTAGGTTTTGGTTTAGGTTAGTTTTAGGTTATAGGTTATAGGATTTGAGAATGGGTTCGGGTTTAGGTTATAGGTTTTGATTTAGGTTTAGGTTATAGGTTTTGATTTAGGTTATAGGTTATAGGTTTATGTTAAGGTTTAGGTTTAGGTTATAGGTTTTGGGATTTGAGAATGGGTTCGGGTTTAGGTTATAGGTTTTAGTTTTGGTTTAGGTTACGGTGTTTTGAGATCGGGTTTAGGTTTGGGTTTTCAAGTTTAGGTTTAGGTTAAGTAGTTGAGATTAAGATTAGGTGTAGGTTTAGGTTTAGAGATTTGAGAATACATTTAGGTTTTCGGTTTAGGTTTAGGTTTTAGGTTATAGGTTTTGGTTTAGGTTTAGGTTTAGGTTTTAGGTTTAGGTTAAGTTAGGTTATAGGTATAAGTTTAGGTTTAGGTTTTAGCTTTAGGGAATTGAGAATATGTTAAGGTTTAGGTTTAAGAAATCGGGTTCGGGTTCGGGATCGGGTTTAGGTTTGGGTTATAGGTATAGGTTTTGGGATTTAAGAATAGGTTTATGTTAAGGTTATAAGTATAGGTTATAGGTTAAGGTTTAGGTTTATGAAATTGGGTTCGGGTTCGGGATTGGGTTTAGGTTTGGGTTTTCAAGTTTAGGTTTAGGTTTAGGTTATAGGTTATAGCTTTAGGGAATTGAGAATGGGTTAAGGTTTAGGTTTGGAAATCGGGATCGGGTTTAGGTTTGGGTTTTCAAGTTTAGGTTTAGGTTAAGGAGTTGAGATTAAGAATAGGTGTAGGATTAGGTTTAAGGATTTGAGAATACATTTAGGTTTTAGGTTTAGGTTTTAGGTTATAGGTTTATGTTTAGGTTTAGGTTAGGTTATAGGTTAAGGTTTAGGGAATTGAGTTTAAGTTATAGGTTAAGGTTTAGGGAATTGAGTTTAGGTTTAGGTTAAGGTTATAAGTTTATGTTTAGGAAATCAGGTTCGGGTTCGGGTATAGGTTTGGGTTTTCAAGTTTAGGTTTAGGTTTATGTTAGGGAGTTGAGAATAGGATTAGGTGTAGGTTTAAGTTTAGGGATTTGAGAATACGTTAAGGTTTAGGTTTAGGAAATTGGATTTGGATTTGAAATCGGGTTTAAGTTTGGGTTTTAGGTTCAGGGTGTGGTCCCTGCAAATACAGATATAAACACGGCTTGTCCAAATGTCCAAGCCCCTCCAATGTTGTCCATAGGAAATGGACAGCTTCATCATAGTCGTAATAGCGATTCCCACCTTCCAGGGACCCTTGCTCATCCGGATAGCTCCGACGTACATCCGGGTCTGCTCCATTAATTTTGAGCAAATACATAAACACGGCCTGTCCAAATGGCCAGGCCCCTCCAATGCTGTCCATAGGAAATTGACAGCTTCATCATGGTCATAATAGCGGTTCCCACCTTCCAGGGACCCCCGCTCATCCGGATAGCTCCGACGCACATCCGGGTCTACTCCATTAATTTCAAACAAATACATAAACACGGCCTGTCCCTGGGATCCACCAAATTCGTCTGATCCAGGGATCCAAGTAAGCCGGATGCTATAATTTAGGTCATAGTTTCAGCCATCTGAAACGCTGAAATCACGCACACTAACATAATCCGGAAAGGAAATTTCTTTCGCTGAAATATACCAACAAAAGTAAATGGCATTCTTGATTTTCAACTAGAAAGCACAAAATATGAACTGGAACATGAGAGTAGAAAAGTGTTGATTCACTTGTTCACTTTAACCCAAATAACTTTTAGTGTTTCCTTCTTCTTTTTATCAAGCTCTTCAATCACCTTCTTGATTTTTGACTTACCATTCTAAGCAAGAGAAGAATATAGTAAACAAACAACTTCAGACATAAACAAATTCAATTTTAAAAAAATAAAGATGAGATCCTTTATAGGTTGAGAAATACAGCAATATACCTCAATGATGTTTTTCTTGGATAATAAGTCATTCTATTCATCTTCAACTTTCTCGAACATTGCCATAACTTTTTTGTTGACCCTCTTCTCAAGGCTGAAAGCAATCAATCAGATTAACTGAGATGCATGTCCATTAACCTTCTTCTTTAAAAAAAATGCAAAACCAAACATCAATTAGGTGTTGAATCATATTATTCCATTGTCATGGAAAAGAAAACAAAGAAGCACAGGAAACAACACAACAAGTAATCTAATCACACACCCAGATTGTTCAGCTTGAAGTTTCTCAAGCTCCTCCCTTGATTTACGAGGATCACGAGATGAGAAGTCATAATCTGTCCCAAATTTTCAAAATAATTGTTTCTCAGCTGCAATCCAACTATGCCTTTCTAGTAGTTTATCTACCTTCAGGGAGCAATCTTTCTGTTCCATCTCCATTCACTTAATCTGTGTGAATGGGAAAGAGTGGGTTTCTATCAGTCCAGTCACAGGCGGGTCATATGTGCATGAAAAAAGGGCAGCTGAAAAGATCGACTGAGTTCCACACTCTAATGGGGCGTTTCGATCATAAGTTACTTAACATAAGCTACTTATGCCTTAAGTAGTTTATCTTGATTTCTACTCCCTTCCACCATGTTGTTGCTATGCCAATGTTGGAAGATCCTGGCCATCCAAGTTTGACTCTCGATTTACTCTATTATATTCTAATCCATTTCCAACTACTAAAAAACATTCTCTTATGCTGAAATTTTTGTGGCATGTGGCATCATTAACAAATAATGGGTTCACTTATAATTCTTTTGAAATAGATACAACCATGTAAGAAAATACTCCAAATAAACACAACCCTGAATCGACAAGATAGAAAAAACTCATGCCAAGCATATTTAATGTGACGAACTTTCATTATGTCTTTAGTTGGCTTCACCAAAGGTTTTATCTGCACTAGCAGGACAAATTAATAAACAACACCAATAAAATAGAAATTTACTTAGATGTAAAAACTGAATGCCAATTTGCACTTCAAAAACCCAAAAAGACCTCTTACAATCTTTCAAACATAGTATTTATAAAACAACCCTAAATAATTCTGGTAATTAGTGTGCTGCTCACATTTTTTTTGTGCTACTCACAATTAATCCTAAACTAATCAAAACTAAATCTAACAACCTTATAAACCCCTTGCTAAAAATAATAATAATAACAAAGAAAGGAAGTTACTAAAAAAACCCGACAAAAGTTCAAGATACAAAGAAACAAAAGGTGCACATGGACACATCACGCATTACTAGCCCTAGAACCTATGTTCCCATTTATCATGGACGGTAAATGCATAAATGATAATGACAATTTGGTATAAAAATCCTCATATCACACATCCTAAGAACAATTAAATGAGCATAATATCCTAAGCAAAAAAATTAATTGATCTCCAAGCAAAAAAATTAAATGTCCATCAATTATATCACACATCCTAAGAACAAATCTTTAGACGAGCATAATATCCTAAAGTTTGCCCATTACCTACCCATTCATGGAAGATTCCCTTGAAAGTTGAAACCATTCTCTCGAGATTTGCAGAAAAATCCAGTTTTTATTCTTTTCATAATCATGGCATCTTTGAACTACATTACCCAGAGTTTCATTTCAAATTATTCCTACTTGTAGATACACCAATAAAGGATCACTTTGAGTAGAGTATTATCTAAAGAACAACTCCCACTTGTACAAATTGAAAAATATAGTATACCATTAACTTAGTCTTGGAAGTAACATATCATTCTTCAGGGCAAAAATGGGAAGGGACAGTCCTTATTTACCTCATTATTCCTAGACAAATCCTTCAACTGCTCAGTTAATTCTTGTCTTTTCTTTAGAGCTGCAGCTAGCAAGAACTCTTGTTAAGACTCTAGATGAGAATGTATCACTACACAAACACATTGGAGATGGTGAAAATAACATTCTGCATTACCCTGGTTAGAAATGTCTTCTATTATTTTGGAAGTCCTCACTGCAAACCTCTGGAAGGATGGATTGAAAAAGCAAATAGAAGATCCTATTATCAGCTGAATAAAGAAAATTCAGGTTTTAAAAAATAATGATTTTTATGTGTTACTTCCCAACGTCTAAATACAACATAAAACGCTGCATTGGATAGCGAGGGGAGCTTTCTTTTTTGCTTCACTTCAATGAATAGCTGTAAGAGTGGAACCATTCAAGCAGCCAAAAGAATACACAAAAGAAGCTGTGATATTCACAAAAACTGTTGCAACTGCAATACACAATAGCTGACAAGGTTTGCAAATCTGTTTCGCAGCACTAGACCAGTCAAAAATGGCTGTACCAGGCTAATACAATAAGCCAAACCATGATAACTAATATAAAAAAAAGTGCATCCATAAAAAAGGAGAGTATAGATAGCACAGATCTCCAATTCATTCACATATGGGAAATAATTATAATTAAAAAAAAAAGTCTCAGCCCCTTAGATGTTCTTTCTTCTGACCATCTTCGCATTCAGTACAGGTCTATGGAGTCATTATCGACATATGGCAAATGGAAAATTAATGCCCACTAAAAAATAAAAAAGCAAAACTAAGGGTCATGAAAATATATTACAGGGATTTCATCTGACCTACAATGCATGCACAGGTTTAATTATAGTGTTGCACTAAGTTCAAACACATACAAATCTCACCATGATCCAAATCATCCATTTTTGAGTGGTGAGCCCAATAGTGTATGGCCCACAAAAAAAACTATTATTCCTTGTTTGTATTTAGTAATAACTTCCAAGGGAATATTAACCTTGATGGTGAAGTATGAATATATTCCACAAAATGAAATGCTCTAAATTATGTTCTAAATTTGGCCACAAAAGAACAGGAGTAATATTCTGTAGAAGGCTAGAAGCAATCAAACAAAACAAAATTTGTATCATCCTAGCAAGTGAAGAATATGCAACATGATGCAGGAAGATGCTAATTCGAACTAAAATACACCTAAATATGCAACAATCCAAGTAAAAAACTAATATAAATTGCTAAAGCAAAATTGAAGAAAGCAGTGGAAATTTTAAGCACGTATAAAAACTTTCACCTATCAACAACCAAAGAGGTAGCACGACCAGATGCAAAAGACGTTAGAACCTGGCAAAGAAAAATAAAACCATCAATTCCCTAAACAACCAAAAAATATAATGGTATGGTGAAAGTGGAATGAGGAATGCAACATAACCCAGATCTGAGGAACATGCTCTGTTCCATCAGGTCATAATGCTCTGTTCCATCAGGTCATCTTCTTAACCCAAAAAATATAATGATCTGTTCCATCAGGTCATCTTCTTAACAGGGTGGCCTCATCGTCTGTTCTTGCTCGCCCAGATCTGAGGAACATGCTCTGTTTTTCTGCAGATTGGCTCATTTATTGTGGAACTTTGTTTTGTTAGTTTTCTCTTTCCACATGATAGGCGTGGCCCGGTTGTTTTTTGGTCTGTCCGCGTCTGATGACTATAAAAAATAAATAAATAAATTATTTTCAGTGAATTGAAATGGTGGCAAGAGTCCATGTTTTTTAAATAAAAAAAAAAACAAAAAAAGAATGCAACATAACCCGTGATCGGGTTTTCAATTGTACTAGTGTCACTTCAATTCAGATATGCAATCAAGAGATGGACAGAGAGTGTACAACATTCTTGGCTAAAAGTAATGCAGGGAGTTTGTATTTTTCAAACATGAGTTCTGCTGTCCTATAAGGGATCCAATAGAACAAGTTAGAAGATACACTATGAAGAGAAACAAGTACATTCTCCAATATAAATTATACAGCCAACAAAAATGGCTAATATATGAAAAGGCAGACTTCATTAGGATATCCAGTCAAAATTATAAATCAAAAGAAGCAAGCCACAATAGAATTAATTACCAAAAGCCTAGGCCCAGAATGCAGAAACATAAACTCCTATACATTCTTACTTTTTTTTTTTTTTTATTCGGCCAAAGCTCGACAACCTCGCACCTAGTGAAATGTCAAAAGAAGAGCAGAGAACCTTGAAAAACAATAGAAGAGAAAGAAATAAAAGAGCATTGCCTTTGGAATTCACGACTAACCTTGAACTGCCACCATCAAACCCAAGAAGACAATTTAGTGGAAGATTTGGAAATCAAAACAAACCAAATTTCCAGGAACTAATGAGTTCTACACAAAGTACAAACAGAAAATCCAGCAAGCGATTTTTAAAAAAAAAAAAAAAAAAGGAAGAAGAAAAGCAACACAAACCCCACAAAGAAATCAATGTAATATATAATAAAACCAAGCTATCTACAAATAATTATGAATACAAAGGAGGCAGGGAAACCCATGAACAAAATAAACTCACAGAATCCAAATGACCCAGCGAACAGCTAAAAGGATGACCCTCCATTTGGCTTTACCTAATCATCCCCCTCTACCATTGGGTCCATATTGGAAGAGGCTCTCTATAGATCTCGGCATAACCCAAGAAACCTTCAAATGGATAAAAATACCAGACCAAACACCTAGGAAAAGGTGTAGTGAATAAAAAGATGATTGACAAACTCCACATCCTCAAGGCACAGAAGACTGACATTTAGCAATATCATTACTCTTTTCCAAAAATTGTCAATTGTAAGAATTTGATTCCTACCAGCAAGCGACGTAAATGCTGCAATTTTAAGAGGAACTCCATAAGATTGGACAACTTTGACCACCAATTTGTTGTGAGCTTTGCATGTTGAGAGGATGGTTGGCTGATTTGTAGCAAACAATCACATTTTCAGGCCTCAGATCGGATGGCTACTACAAACCAGTCCCTTGGATTATAGGGATATGGCCCATCCATTTGGCATACTACAAAATCAATGGTCCTGATCACCTTGCACTAGTGCCACATGGACAATAGAGATGTCATGGGACTCGGTAAAGTTGTATATAGGGGATAAAACAAATAAAAAAAATGTATGTATTTGACAGAAGATACACACATGAGAAATATAAACATCGAACTTTCCAAAGGGAATAATACCCAACAATCACAAGGCAAAATCATCAAATTAAAACCAATTTGCAATCTTTTCACAAAAGGAATTTCATGGAAAATTCAAAAGCTTCTAAAGTCGAGATTAAGAACATGCATTGAAAGAAACATCTCAGATTCACCTCATTAGCATCAAAACATGGAATTGGAAACAAAGCAAGAATCAAAGAAGAATAAACAAGCAAAATAGGCAAATTTCCAAATCCTGAAATTGGAATTTCAGAAAAATGCAAAACAGTGTAACAAAATCTCTAGCAGCACTAATTCAATCCTAAAGCAACCCCACCTGGAAACATCAAAATTGTTCATCCCAAACAATCACAACTGCTCAATTACACATGGATTGAAATGACTTTCCTGTCGAACCCCTTTGTGTCTGTGTGAATCTCTGCCCGCGCCAAATCTCCTCCAACCAATCACATTCCCACACAATTTATAGAAACACGCCACTTCATCTAACCAATCAACGTCTCAAAACCCCAAAATTTCTCCACTTAAAAAAAAAAAAAACTTTTTCCACAAATTTAAAAATACAGATAACTGAATTAAAATTCTCACCAAATCCCAATATTTCAATTTCAGAAAATGCAATAATCTACTAACACCACAACAGAATCTCTATCTGCACCAATTCAATTCAAAACCAATCCCATCCAGAAACATCAAAACCGTCCGGCCCAAACCAATCACTACCGTTGAATTATGCATCCACCAACCCATCACATTGCCATTCATTTAACCAATCAGCATCTCAAAACCCCAAAATTTCTCCACTTCCCATATGAAAAAAAAACTATTTCCATGAATTTGAAAATACAGATAACTACTGAATAGAAATTCTCTTAAAATAAATGGAAAAAAAATAGAGAGAGAGAGATTCGTCCTTGCCAAGGGATCCGACCTAAAAAAGGCAGCAGTGTCGACCTCCGAAAGAAGCAAGAATCAATCCAGAAGGAGTAGAGACTCTAGAAATGAAATCTAGCAGAAGCAAGAAAAAAGATTCGGAGAGAGGGAGAGAGAGAGAGCACGCAAGAGCGAGGAGGAGAATGAGAGAGAGGATTAGGGAAAGGAGAATAGGGAGTACGGAACAGAGAGAGAACCTTTTTGGGCGCGACTCTGTTTTGAGCGCGCGCCTAAATTTGGGCGTCTGTCTCACGAACGGACATGGACGGTCCTAATAAGGGCTCCGTGGGGCCCATCATGATGTATTTGGTTTATCCATTCCGGTCCATAATTTTATTAAATTATTTTAGCTTATGATACCAAATTTAGGGTAGATTGAAGGCCCAAATGGACCACACCATAAGAAGCAAATATGATTTAATATCCATATTTCCTACTATGTGGCCCACTTGAGCATTCGATCTAGCTGATTTTTTATTTCTTCCTCTAACGTAATATTTTCAAATATATGGATGGCTTAGATAGAACATATAGTTTTTTTTAGGCCCCATAAACCCCTTACAACACCATTAATTATTAATGGTGTGTCAACTTTTTTGCTACAGATTAAAACCGTAGTAACTATAGCTAAGGTTTATATCCATAGCAAAAAACTAACGTGGTCTGTATGCTTTGCCCCATTTTTTTGGTAGTGGTCGTGAATGCATGATCGTGGTTCATGTGGCAATCCTTTGTGAAAGGATTCACTACGACTTGTGTTTTAACTAACTTATTATAGGTATGTTGGAATGTGTAGTCTACATGTTTGTAAAAATGCTTGTATAGATATGTACTTAATCTAGTAGTGCCTTGAGTAGGTGTTGAGATAGGATTCTCAACTACCTTAGTGATGTGTATGAGTTCCTTCATGTAAGTTGTTTCATTTAATCACTTCTGGTTTATGAAACGTATGTGTTTGGATTTCCTGTTTGCATTGTGGTTTATGACATGCTTGTTAATATGTTTGAATTACTTGTTTATTTAATTCTTCTTTGACTACTTCACATGTTTAAGTTGTATTCCATAAAATCCGTGAAGGGTGATGGGGGAGTTGTGTAACGATTCCGTGCAACAGCCCTGGCGGCCCTAAGCGGACAATATCAGACTTTGATTGTGTGATTTGAAATCTTGATCCGTTACTGCTTTAACTATTTATAATTGAATGTGATTGGGGCTATTGTATAGTCCATGCAATCGGTAATAGGCCTTGAGTTCATGGCTGAGATTCATTCGCCACGAAGGACGTGTCTGACAAACCCGAGCCATACGTCGATTGTCGACAGGGGTTAAGCCACACGAAGTGCTTATGTACTTCATGTCATTCAGCTGGTTGTGCGCTCGTGCTAGTTGAGCTCGTCAAGTAACCCGATCTGCCTAATGTATGTTCACCATGTTTGGACACCACTGCTTGAACCTAAGGTACCAAACTTACCAGTGCCACCCCGTTAACCTTGGTACCTCAATCCGCTAAGACTCATGAGCTGGACATGGTGGTATGGGACACCGTGGTCGAGCTGTCGGCCTACGCTGGGGCCAAGAGCCTCCCCGTAGTGACCAGTGAGCAACCCAGACTCGTGAGCCGAATACGGTGGTATGGGACACTGTATTCGAGCTATCGGCCTACACTGTTTTGATGGGTGATGGGGGAGTGGTGTAACGAGTACATGTAATAGCCCTGACAGCCCTAACCGTGCCCGGTGTAGTGACCTCGAGCATACTCTGAATCTGCGGAGGGGTGACGAGCCTTCCCGTAGTAAACAGAGTATAAACTAGGCCTGTATTGATAAGGTGATGGGGGAACGATGCAACGAGTGCGTGTAACAGCCCTAGCAGCCCTTTACAGCAACCTAGAACCACATCATCGTATGAGATTATCTAGGACTGACGACCCTAGAACGGATTATTGTTTGGAAATGATATAAGGGAGGTACCTTAGTTTCCTAATCCTACTGCAAGAAAAGGACTAATAACAACTCGATAATCATGTTCATATCGCACTGCATGTGCTTGGAAGATGTGGAGCACTAAGGGATGAAAGAATATCGCGGACGTAAGATGGTGTCGCATAAGGGAGTATGTTGGCGAGGGCATGCATCATGACTGCATTTATACTTGCATTAATAAGAGTATTTTGGAGTGTTTGATTGTACTGCTTTATCATTACTGCTTGACTGAATTGATAACATGCTAACCTATGCTTTATTGTTCCACTAAGTTGATCACTCACTCCCACGTTACGGGACGGTATTCCGGACACCCACCAGACTCTGTCTGATTGCAGATGGCGACACTACTCCTGAGGCAGTGTTGGACTTTATGACGACAAGGATGCTTTCTCATATATGATGTTTTCCGGCGGCTTCATGTGAGCCGTGCTTTGATCGATGGGGTTACAGGAACGTTGACTAGATGACCTTACACAATTTGGTATATTTTGGAATTGTACTTGTAATTAATTAACCTGGTAACATTATCACACTCTGGAGACTCACCACAGTTTATATATTTTATATATTTATCACAGTCTTCCACTTGTAATTTCACTTGTCTCTGGAGTATGATATACTGTTTTGGTATAATCTCATTCATGTTTCAATGCTCTCACCATGATCATCATTATCTATGTTGCATAAGTGATGCATTGGAACTCGAGAGCTGAGCTTTGCTCGACCCCCGATTTTCAGGGCGTTACAGGTTTTCAAGTTTAGGTATAGGTTTGGGTTAGGGAGTTGAGATTAATATTAGGTGTAGGTTTAGGTTTAAGGATTGGAGAACACATTTAGGTTTTAGGTTTACGTTTAGGTTTAGGTTATAGGTAGGTTATAGGTTATAGCTGTAGGGAATTGAGGATAGGTTAATGTTTAGGTTTAAGAAATCGGGTTTGGGTTCGGGATTGGGTTTAGGTTTGGGTTTTCAAGTTTATGTTTAGGTTTAGGTTAGGGAGTTGAGATTAAGATTAGGTGTGAGTTTAGGTTTAGGGATTTGAGAACACATTTAGGTTTTAGGTTTAGGTTTAGGTTTAGGTTTAGGTTATAGGTAGGTTATAGGTTATAGCTATAGGGAATCGAGAATCGGTTATGGTTTAGGTTTAGGAAATCGGGTTCGGGTTCGGGATCGGGTTTTGGTTTGGGTTTTCAAGCTTAGTTATAGGTTTAGGTAAGGGAGCTGAGATTAGCATTAAGTGTAGGTTTAGGTTTAGGGATTTGAGAACACATTTAGGTTTTAGGTTTAGGTTTAGGTTATAGGTTTAGGTTATACGTTATAGTTGTAGGGAATTGAGAATCAGTTATGGTTTAACTATAGGAAATCGGGTTCGGGTTCAGGATCGGGTTTTGATTTGGGTTTTTAAGTTTAGGTTTAGGTTTAGGTTAGGGAGTTGAGAATAGGATTAGGTGTAGGTTTAGGTTTAGGGATTTGAGAACACATTTAGATTTTAGGTTTAGGTTTAAGTTTCGGTTTTAGGTTTAGGTTATAGGTAGGTTATAGGTTATAGCTGTAGGGAATTGAGAATAGGTTAAGGTTTAGGTTTAGGAAATCGGGTTCGGGTTCGGGATCGGGTTTTGCTTTGGATTTTAAAGTTTAGGTTTAGGTTTAGGTTAGGGAGTTGAGATTAGTATTAGGTGTAGGTGTATATTTAGGGATTTGAGAACACATTGAGGTTTTAGGTTTAGGTTATAGGTTTAGGTTATAGGTAGGTTATAGGTTATAGTTGTAGGGAATTGAGGATAGGTTAAGGTTTAGGTTTAGGAAATCAGGTTCGGGTTCGGAATCGGGTTTAGGTTTGGGTTTTCAAGTTTATGTTTAGGTTAGGTTAGGGAGTTGAGATTAGGATTAGGTGTGGGTTTAGGTTTAGGGATTTGAGAACACATTTAGGTTTTAGGTTTAGGTTTAGGTTTTAGGTTTAGGTTATAGGTAGGTTATAGGTTATAGCTATAGGGAATTGAGAATCGGTTATGGTTTAGGTTTAGGAAATCGGGTTCGGGTTCGAAATCGGGTTTTGGTTTGGGTTTTCAAGCTTAGTTTTAGGTTTAGGTAAGGGAGTTGAGATTAGCATTAGGTGTAGGTTTAGGTTTAGGGATTTGACAGCACATTTAGGTTTTAGGTTTAGGTTTAGGTTATAGGTTATAGCTGTAGGGAATTGAGAATCAGTTATGGTTTAGCTTTAAGAAATCGGGTTCAAGTTTGGGATCAGGTTTTGGTTTGGGTTTTTAAGTTTAGGTTTAGGTTTAGGTTACGGAGTTGAGAATAGGATTAGGTGTAGGTCTAGGTCTAGGGATTTGAGAACACATTTAGATTTTAGGTTTAGGTTTAGGTTTAGGTTTTAGGTTAAGGTTATAGGTAGGTTAAAGGTTATAGCTGTAGGGAATTGAGAATAGGTTAAGGTTTAGGTGTTTAGGAAATCGAGTTCGGGTTCGGGATCGGGTTTTCCTTTGAGTTTTCAAGTTTAGGTTTAGGTTTAGGTTAGGGTGTTGAGATTAGTATTAGGTGTAGGTTTAGGTTTAGGGATTAGAGAACACATTTAGGTTTTAGGTTTACGTTTAGGTTTAGGTTATAGGTTATAGCTGTAGGGAATTGTGGATAGGTTAAGGTTTAGGTTTAGGAAATTAGGTTCGAGTTCAGGATCGGGTTTAGGTTTGGGTTTTCAAGTTTTTGTTTAAGTTTAGGTTAGGGAGTTGAGATTAGGATTAGGTGTGGGTTTAGGTTTAGGGATTTGAGAACACATTTAGGTTTTAGGTTTAGGAAATGGTTTAGGTTTTAGGTTAAGGTTATAGGTAGGTTATAGGTTATAGCTATAGGGAATTGAGAATAGGTTAAGGTTTAGGTTTAGGAAATCAGGTTCGGGTTCGGAATCAGGTTTAGGTTTGGGTTTTCAAGTTTAGGTTTAGGTTTAGGTTAGGGAATTAAGATTAGGATTAGGTGTAGGTTTAGGTTTAGGTATTTGAGAACACATTTATGTTTTAGGTTTAGGTTTAGGTTTACGTTTTAGGTTTGAGTTATAAGTTATAGCTGTAGGGAATGAGAATAGGTTAAGGTTTAGGTTTAGGAAATCGGGTTTGGGTTTGGGTTCGGGTTTGGGTTCACGTTCGGGTTTTCAAGTTTAGGTTTAGGTTTAGGTTAGGGAGTTGAGATTAGGATTAGGTGTAGGTTTAGGTTTAGGGATTTGAGAATACGTTAAGGTATAGGTTTAGGAAATCGGGTTCGGGTTATAAGTTTAGGTTTAGGTTAGGTTATAGGTTAAGGTTGATGAAATCGAGTTTAGGTTATAGGTTTAGGTTATAAGTTAATGTTATAGGTTAAGGTTTAGGTTATAGGTTAAGTTTTAGGTTTAGGTTAAGGTTATATAGGTTTAGGCTTAGGATATAGGCTTTGAGATTTGAGAATAGGTTCAGGTTAAGGTTATAAGTTTAGGTTTAGGAAATCGGGTTCGGGTTCGGGATCGAGTTTAGGTTTGGGTTTTCAAGTTTAGGTTTAAGTTTAGGTTAGGGAGTTGAGATTAGGATTAGGTGTAGGTTTAGGTTTAGGGATTGAGAATACGTTAAGGTTTTGGTTTAGGAAATCGGGTTCGGTTATAGGTTTAGGTTTAGGTTAGGTTATAGGTTAAGGTTTAGGAAATTGAGTTTAGGTTATAGGTTAAGGTTTAGGTTATAGGTTAAGTTTTAAGTTTTGGTTAAGGTTACATAGGTTTAGGTTTAGGTTATAGGTTTTGGGATTTGAGAATGAGTTTAGGTTAAGGTTATAAGTTTAGGTTTAGGAAATCGGGTTCGGGTTTGGGATCGGGTTTAGGTTTGGGTTTTCATGTTTGGGTTTAGGTTTAGGTTAGGGAGTTGAGATTAGGATTAGGTGTAGGTTTAGGTTTAGGGATTTGAGAATACATTTAGATTTTAGGTTTAGGTTTAGGTTTAGGTTTAGGTTTTAGGTTATAAGTGTTGGTTATAGGTTTAGGTTTAAGTTAGGTTATAGGTTAGGGTTTAAGGATTTGAGAAAAGGTTAAGGTTTAGGTTTAGGGATTTGAGAATACATTTAGGTTTTAGGTTTAAGTTTAGGTTATAGGCTATAGGTTTAGGGAATTGAGAATAGGTTAAGGTTTAGGTTTAGGAAGTTGGGTTCAGGTTCGGGATCGGGTTTAGGTTTGGGTTTTCAAGTTTAGGTTTAGGTTTAGGTTAGGGAGTTGAGATTAGGATTAGGTGTAGGTTTAGGTTTAGGGATTTAAGAATACATTTAGGTTTTAGGTTTAGGTTTAGGTTTAAGTTTAGGTTTAGGGAATTAGGTTCGGTTTCGGGTTCAGATCGGGTTTAGGTATTCTCTAGTATTATCTACTATTGAACCTAGTATTATCTACTACATACTAGTAACATACAACCAATATTGGGGCACCATACCATAAGCTACAAGAATTTCATGTCCCCCTAAATAAGGTATCCTCCATTGATAACATATATATATATTATAAGTTCTTTATTTTCATTTACATTTGCAAATACATTCATCATCCATCCAAGAAAATTTATATCCTCCATTGATATAAATGAACCTTGTCCTTTGACCAAGCTTCATCAATGTCTCCCATTCAATTCAAAATCTACGCATCTAGGTGACAGGGAACAAAGATTTCACATACCTGTGCTCCAAGAAACTTGCACCATAACTTTTCCACTCGCTGATATCTCCCAATGCCGATACATGCAAAAACAGGAATTGGGAACCTTGCAGATTAATAAGGCTAAAAAGAGAAAGGAAGCAGGGGAAAGAGAGTTTGTTAAAGTCTTCATTTCATGCATCATAGGTCTTCTTTCCCAAAGCACTCAATACTTTCTTTTTAACTTTAGCATAGTAAACAAATCGATAAGACTCCAATCTTTAAAACAATAAAAGATAATAAAAGAAATAAACAACTAATATGGGAAGCTAGCACACCTGCAAGCTTCACTGTGAAGAGTCCAAAAACTTGTAGGAAAATTCCTTGCAAAATGGCATTTCGTCCTACAAATAGTTCAAAGAAGCATGATTGGAACATGTAGAAAATAAAAAATTGAAAGAAAAAACTTAATAAAGAAAAAAAATTGAAGAAAATATTTTAAGATCATTTTAATGTCATGAAAAAAAATCTCTATTAATTGAGAGGGGGAAGGTACATGAGAGACAGGTTTTAATGGATACAGCTAGAAATAATATTAGCAAAACCAGTTATTACAAGAGAGAATAAAGGAGATGCTATCTACAATGTGGATACTAATTAAATAAAATGTAAAAACCTTATATAATTAAATAATAATAATGTAATAAAGTAATTACTTTTCCAACATTAACTTAAAGTTTTCATGAATAAAGATAGGCAAGTAAAAATTTGCGTCCGTAAACACTTCTCATAGCTACGCACGCCACGTATGTGAAATATCATCTTCAAACCAAACTACACCCACTATTTTCAAATCTCACGTGGCCACTTCATTCCTCCACTGTCTCCCTTGATTTCCCCACTCTCACCTCTCCATCTCTCTCTCTTGAAGCAAAAAAGAAGAAGAAAAAAAAAATCTCTTTTATGTTTTTTCAATCCATCTTCCATTTTCTTCTTAACAAGAAAATCCATATTTACTAATATTCCCATTTTTCTATTTTTCAAAAGAATGAGTTCGGACTCCGAAAGCGTCGGCTCCAGCACTCGTATTTTCAGCCCAAACCCTAACCAAGGACTCCAAAATTACCAAGTACTCTTAAACATTCATTGTGTAACGCCCTGAAAATTGGGGATCAAGCATAAACTCAACTCCCGAGTTCCAACGCATCACTTATGCAACAAAATGAATGATGATTGAACGTGATCGGTATTAGTGCAATGAACATGAGTGAGATTAAGCCAAAATAGCATATCATACTCCAGAGATAGTTAAATTTGCATGCGGAAGACTGTGATAGATAGATAAAATATATAAACTGTGATGGGTCTCCAGAGTGTGATAAAGTTACCAGGTTAAATAATTACAAGTATGATTTTAAATTATACCAAGTTGTGTAGTGTGATCTAGTCAACATCCTTGTAGCCCCGACAATCAAGGCACGGCTCTCACGAAGCCGCTAGAAAACAGCATATACGAGGAAACATTCTCGTTGTCATAGAAGTCCGGCTCCACCTCAGAACACCGTCCCGTATCGTGGGAGTGAGTGATCAACTCAGTGGAACAATAAAGCATAGGTTAACATGTTATCAATTCAGTCAAGCAGTAATGATAAAGCAGTACAATCAAATAATTTTAACTACTCTTATTTAATGCAAGTATGAAATGACATGATGTATGCCCTTGCCAAACCACCCTCATGCGACATCATCTTACGTTCGCGAATGCGTCCATCCCTCAGTGCTCCATCATCTACCGGGCACATGCAGTGCGATGATGAGCATGATTACCGAGTAATTATTAGTTCATTTCAAACAGCAGTATTGGGAAACTAAGGTACCTCCCTTGTATCATTCCCAAACATGATCCATTCTAGGGTCATCAGTCCTAGTTAATCTCATACGATATTATGGTTTGAGAGGCGTAGCGAAGGCATCACAAAGGGCTCGTCACCCGTCAGCACGGATACAGATCTAACCGTATGCGGCTCAATTGCTGACCGTCAGCTCGAGTACAGGTCTCACCGTACTCGGCTCAATCACTAGCCGTCAGCTTGAATACAGGTCTCACCGTACTCGGCTCAACTCATACTCTAGTTGTTGTGAAAGACTCGTCGCCAATCACAGACCTTGGAGTATACTCGAAGATACTACAGAGGACTCGTCGCCCGTCAGCACGAGTATAGGTCTCACCATACTCGGCTCTCACCATAAGTATCGACAGCTCGAATACAGTGTCCCATACCACCGTATTCGGCTCACGAGTTTAGGTTGCTCAATGGTCACTACGGGGAGGCACATGGCCCCAGCATAGGCCGACTGCTCGGCCACGGTGTCCCATACCACAATGTTCGGCTCATGAGTCTTAGAGGATCGAGGTACCATGGTTAACGGGATTGCCACTGTTAAGTTTGGTACCCTAGGTTCAAGCGGTAGCGTCCCAAACATGGTGAACATACATAAGACAAATCGGGTTGCTTGACGAGCTCGGTTAGCTCGAGCGCACAACAAGTTGAATGATATGAAGTGCATAAGCACTTCGTACGGCCAACCACTATCGTCAACCGCAGTACGACTCGGGTTCGTTGAACACATCTCACGTGGCAAATGGATCATAGCCACAAATCCAATTCTGGTACCGATTATCTGGACTATAATCATAGCCCCAAACACAATCAATTCCTAACCATAGCATGTGAAGTACAGCATGATAACATGGTAATTCAAGAACACTAGCAATCATGTTATAAAGCATGTCAAAAAGCATGTTAATAAACAAGTTACAAAGCATGTTCAAAAGCATGTTGTAAAGCACTATACAAATAGGGATACAAATACATATATTTCATAAGTGAGTGGTTAGAGTAAACAACCACATGGAGGGTATCATACATGACTCTAAGATAGTTGAGAACCCCATCTCAGCACCTACATAAGGCACTAACACTTAAGCACTTACACTCACAAGCAATTTCACCAACACTTGGAATGCACTAATTCAACATACATGACGTATGTTAGAAGAAAGTGCACTAGGGTTGTCCCTTTACCAAACTAGTATTTTATACGTATATATCATATTCATACAGCAAATAATCATGATAATTACATCAGAAAAATTTATACGCATGGGGTATTTTCTAGGATACCCAATTTTGACATACATAGCATTTACAAGGGAACTTGTATTACGGTGATTCCTTTCGCCAAGCAATTATTTTATGCGCACATAATATATTTATACAACAATTAATCATGACAAACACCTCGCTAAAATATACATGTATACGGTACTTCTTACAATACCGTATTTCTACATACATAGTGTTTATTAGTAAACATGTATTTGGGCGAATCCTTTAAGCCAAATAAGTATTTTATCCATACGTCATATATCCATACGACAAATAAACATGTCAAACACATTTCCATAAAAAATACATATACGGTATTTTATACGAATACCTAGAGTATGTGAAATTCCAAATTCTAAAATTTTAATCGAAACAAAAAACGGAAAGCACTTTGTACATGTGCAATTGCATGCAGATCATGAATCTACCATTATCTAACATTGAAAGCGTTGAAAACCGCAACCTATACACCTAAAGTCCTCACCTTTTGTCGTAGAATCGTAACGGAGTCGATAGGTTCGTTAAGCTTCCGTATATGGGAGTTTGGCAACCTAGAGAACTAAACAGGTTAGCTATTTCATAACCTACAACCTATACAACCCTAAAACGGGTTAGGGTTAGGGTTTCTTACCTAGAAACGACGCCGGAATCGCCGGAAAAGCGATAAGAATCAGGCGGTGGAGCCCGAATAGCGGCAGGGAACAACACCAGGGAGTTCCTCCCACATCTCCCACACTTTCTCTCTCTTTTCTCTCTCTCAAATCCAAATTCGTATGGCTGAAATGGGAGAGGGTTTAAGGTCCTTATATAGTCTAAAACTTCACCAAAATAGACTTCTAGACAAGGTTCACCTAGGTTATAACCAAAGCGAAACTTTTTCAGCTCAACGAAGGACTTCTGGTGGGCCTCCTTGAGCCAAAGGTCGGACTTAAGCTCACCGACACCGGATCTACGTTCTATTAAGTTTTCGTTTCAATCGGATTTACGGATCACGCGTGGTGGACCAGTTTCAGTTCAACGGTCAGTGGATCTCGATCGGAGATTCCGAGTACATGTAAATGTTTATGAAATTTTTCCTGATCCGAGGGTGTAATTTGGTCAGATTCTGACGGTCTGGTTGCTTAAAACTGATCCGCAAGCGACGAGTCTCATATTACTATTCAAGATATTTATTTTGGAAAGAAAAAAGTGTTTTCACACTCTCTCGCTCCGGACTCAAGCGAACAGCCGTGGGACACTATCTGGATTTGATTTCCGAGATGGTTGTCAAGCCGAACGAGGCGGTCCTAATTCCTTAACTTCGTATTATTCGGACTCCCGACGTGCGGTTCAGATCCGATATGGAGTTTCGAGATGCTCAGAGAAGCGGCCGGGTAATGATATTGATCCTAGATTTCAGGGTAACCTAGCGTCAATGATTTTACAAGTTTTGGGTCTTGCAGATCGTATTTAAAGCGATTCAAATGGATTTCGTAGCTAATCTAGTTTAGCACTTAGTTAACTTTGTCAAATTTCTAAAGGATTTAATCTAAGTGATTTCGTCGAGGTAGTATTTAGTCCTTTGCAGTTTGTATCTAAAGTGATCCAAGTTATACTACTTAGCTAGTTTAAGATAGTGTCTAGGGCGAAAGTGCTTTGAAAAATTGAAAGAACAAGGTAGTGAAAGGTGGGATTTGTGAAGGAAATGGGTTAAGGAGCGATTTTAGACTGTGGGATTCAGTTCTGACAAGTTAATAAAGTGTTAGGATCGACCCATTGCCTAAGGACGTCTAATTCCAGGTTGCAAAAATCCGGGGTGTTACAATCTACCCCCCTTAAAACAAAATTTCGTCCCCGAAATTGGCTAAGGGTAATAAGGGAAGATTTCTATTATTTTATTTGCCTAAGACTTATTGGTTCCAAGTTTCTACACGTGGTAGGGTATGTACTAGCTGGTTCATTTTAGTCTACCCCCTTAAAACTTATTTCTTTATCTATTTCTCATACCACGATGGTTTCTTCACATTTATTTCTTTACCTATTTGGAGTCTTGACGATAATTCCCACCAATTTAGAGTAAGATAGCTATTTTCATTATTTGACCAACACGGAGAGACGGTAATAGTGGGATCGATATCGATACATCGATCATCTACCGGGCCAGGGTAGGAAGCTCATCGTATCACTTCCGAATCCTGGTGGATCCTGGTCTTCTGCTCGGCCAAGCAGTGAGTCCATTGGTAGTCGCCCAGGATTGAGAATTGGGTCAAGCCGCGAATGTTTCGCAGTTGTATATTTCAGTAACTCCGTAGTCCGATCACTCTAGAAACATAGGGAATGTCCATCATTGAAAGGTTCAAATTGTTTATTCTAAGGTTGCCCTTTAGGTCTTAGTCTAAGAGAGTCCTCATTATTATCTATGTCAAAGGAAATGGTGAATCAAATCTTTCTAGATCATGCTAAATCGGTTTCTCATATTAGAACTTGCTAGGGCTTCTATAATGTTCGTATCCAACAAACACAATTTCGATCTTGGGCCAGTGGAGTAGGGTCCACCACGCTTCTGCTGCGCCACCCAGATCAAAGAGATGCAATAGGTGACCTAACCAGATTGGGCTCATAATGTTCTACCCCCCTTAAAAATTTATTTTCACCCTCAAGGCTCAAGATTTATGTCTTGCTCCGTATATCGGAACAAGGTGAATTTAGGACCTATCATTAAATCCAAGGGATATAGAAATTTCCTCTAGGTATAATCCAAAGTCTATTCTTATACACTAGCTGATTTCAGATCATTTCTAATACAAAAAATTATTCATCGTGTAGGGTCAAACGTTGTCAATTGAATTGCCCGAACCTGAATTTAACTATGCCAGAGCATTTCACCCATGTTCATACTAGCTAAGAAGATCCTAAGGTTCACATTATAAATTCGTTGGATTTCCTACACAGTCAGGCCTATCGAAATCTAGGAGCACCGCTCTAGGTCTAAAACTCTAAGGGTCTATTCGGCCAATGGTCTTAGGTTGTATTAAATGGGACTGTATTGCTAATCCCACCTCGGGATTGGGAGTGGCTTGTTTGGTAGGAGGGTGGGTAGGGATTAAAATTAATATCATAGGCTTTGGAAAATGAGTCTTGTGTGGGAAAGCGTGAGGTGAGAGTTCCAAATCCCAGGATGAGGAATTTCTAAGTGTAATAGGAAAACCCGGGATGTACTTCTAATTGCATACATTCCAAACATGGCGTTGGAAAACATGGGATACACCAATCTAGGGACCATACCCTACACATACATTTATTATTACTTTTACAATTCTATCCACCATAAACTCACCTAATGCAATTTGGCCAAACGGGCCCTAAACGTTCTCAAACATCTAAAACATTTTACCAACTACTACACCTATCAACATGAAAACATAACCACCCTGAGACAGTAGCCCATGTAAACTACAAGACAACATTTGGATGAGCTCGGATAGAGCCATGGAAAATGAGAATAAGGGGAAACGGGGGCTGGAGTTTTTTGGTTCTCCATGGACTTGAGCCTCATCAGGGATTGTAAAGGCCAAAAAGGCAGGGAATGAAGAAGGTAAAAGGGAGAAATGAGATAGGTTAGAAGGGTACACAATTTTGAGTCACAAATGGGGCATGTAAAAGCCCAAATGAGAGAGAACGAAGAGGGTAGGGGGTAGGTTATGTTGTAAACATTGGAAGAGGATGAGTTGGGCAGGAAATGATGAAATGAGTGATTAGAGGGAAGGTTTGAGAGGTAAAACAGCAAGTCGAAAGAGAAAGGTGGGCTTGGAGGGGGGTTTGAGAGAGAGGGGGCAAAAATGACGTGAAAAAGGGGTCCCCCAGAAAATTTGGTAGGCACCATACGGGCCTAGGGAAGTTCTACGCCTTTTCTAGCATTTCTATTTGGTCTATTATTTTAATTATTTTTTTAGTAGTTCATCATCAAGTATACTTCATCTCTAACAAATTTCATTAGATTTTGTCTTGTAAAAAAAATTCTAAAAATTCTAGAAGCAGCAGCTGTCCAAACTAATAACTTTCAGATAGTTGACACAACGATCCATATTTAACTATATTAAATATTTTATAATATTTTTTACTTATTTTTATATGAAACTAAAATTATCAAGCTTAAATCTGACTTTTGAATCACCTAAATTGGAGTTATAACGAGAGAGATATGACTTTTTGAAGTCAGACCAAAATCGCAGAAAATAAGTGGCCGAAAACGGGCCAGCAACGAACTGCGGCCCGCCCGGGCCCGCTGGACCGCGGTCCGCCTTGTCTGGCACCACGCCACCGCAGCTCGGTAGTGTTCTCCACCCTCCCAAGGGGCCAATGGTACCCCGGGTCAGCCCAGGGTCCCCCCGGATTGACGCGTGTGGCCCACGACTCCGTTTCGAGTCATTTCGGATCAAATCGGACGTATCTTGCAATCTGGAATGAGTTATCTGACATATAATATATGATTTTGGGGTAGAACGAGCTAATCTATCCAAATAACCTATTTAATTGGTTAGATTCCAAAGTTTGAATTGTCAAAAGTCCAATATATACATATATTTACTATTTATAGTAACTTTTTGTTTAAGTATTATTCTTCATCATTTATACATTAGAATTTATATCTGGTATGAAAGGATGTAAAAAAAAAATTTTAAGAATGAAGTGGTGCAAGGAGAGATTTTGAAGAAATTGGGTAAAAAGGGGTTTTAGGCTTTGGTGTTGTGATTGACCCACAACCTAAGAACATTCGTCTCTAAGGAACGACTCAAACCCATCGACTGACGGCTTAGAAGTGATTCGGGATTGTTTCGCGTGATCATGGGTGCGTACGGGCCCAATCTCAGCGGTCGATTTCGGTCGGTTTTGCCGTTCGGCGAGTTTGGAAAATCCTAAGTCAGTTTTTTTTTTTATTTTTTTTACGTTTCGTCGCTCCCTCCTAAGTCAGAGTGCGTCGTGTGACCATAACCCAGGTCCAGTTTAATCCAAATCATGCTCTGATACCATCTTGTAACGCCCTGAAAATTGGGGGTCAAGCATAAACTCAACTCCCGAGTTCCAACGCATCACTTATGCAACAAAATGAATGATGATTGAACGTGATCGGTATTAGTGCAATGAACATGAGTGAGATTAAGCCAAAATAGCATATCATACTCCAGAGATAGTTAAATTTGCAAGCGGAAGACTGTGATAGATAGATAAAATATATAAACTGTGATGGGTCTCCAGAGTGTGATAAAGTTACCAGGTTAAATAATTACAAGTATGATTTTAAATTATACCAAGTTGTGTAGTGTGATCTAGTCAACATCCCTGTAGCCCCGACAATCAAGGCACGGCTCTCACGAAGCCGCTAGAAAACAGCATATACGAGGAAGCATTCTCGTTGTCATAGAAGTCCAGCTCCACCTCAGAAGTAGCGTCGCCATCTGCAATCAGACAAAGTCTGGTGGGTGTTCAGAACACCGTCCCATATCGTGGGAGTGAGTGATCAACTCAGTGGAACAATAAAGCATAGGTTAACATGTTATCAATTCAGTCATGCAGTAATGATAAAGCAGTACAATCAAACAATTTTAACTACTCTTATTTAATGCAAGTATGAAATGACATGATGTATGCCCTTGCCAAACCACCCTCATGCGACATCATCTTACGTTCGCGAATGCGTCCATCCCTCGGTGCTCCACATCTACCGGGGCACATGCGGTGCGATGATGAGCATGATTACCAAGTAATTATTAGTTCATTTCAAACGGCGGTATTGGGAAACTAAGGTACCTCCCTTGTATCATTCCCAAACATGATCCATTCTAGGGTCGTCGATCTAGTTAATCTCATACGATATTATGGTTTGAGAGGCGTAGCGAAGGCATCACAAATGGCTCGTCACCCGTCGGCACGGATACGGATCTCACCGTATGCGGCTCAATTCTTGGCCGTCGGCTCAGTACGGGTCTCACCGTACTCGGCTCGATCAATCACTAGCCGTCGGCTCGAATACGGGTCTCACCGTTAGGTACTCGGCTCAACTCATACTCTAGTTGCTGTGAAAGACTCGTCGCCAATCACAGACCTTGGAGTATACTCGAAGATAATACAGAGGACTCGTCGCCCGTCAGTACGAGTACAGGTCTCATCGTACTCGGCTCTCGCCATAAGTATCGACAGCTCGAATACAGTGTCACATACCACCGTATTCGGCTCATGAGTTTGGGTTGCTCAATGGTCACTACGAGGAGGCACATGGCCCCAGCATAGGCCGACAGCTCGGCCACGGTGTCCCATACCACCATGTCCGGCTCATGAGTCTTAGCGGATCGAGGTACCATGGTTAACGGGATTGCCACTGGTAAGTTTGGTACCCTAGGTTCAAGCGGTAGCGTCCAAACATGGTGAACATACATAAGACAAATCGGGTTGCTTGACGAGCTCGGCTAGCTCGAGCGCACAACAAGTCGAACGATATGAAGCGCATAAGCACTTCGTATGGCCAACCACTATCGTCAACCGCAGTACGACTCGGGTTCGTCGAACACATCTCACGTGGCAAATGGATCATAGCCACAAATCCAATTCTGGTACCGATTGTCTGAACTATAATCATAGCTCCAAACACAATCAATTCCTAACCATAGCATGTGAAGTACAGCATGATAACATGGTAATTCAAAAATACTAGCAATCATGTTATAAAGCATGTCATAAAGCATGTTAATAAACAAGTTACAAAGCATGTTCAAAAGCATGTTGTAAAGCACTATACAAATAGGGATACAAATACATATATTTCATAAGCGAGTGGTTAGAGTAAACAACCGCATGGAGGGTATCATACATGACTCTAAGATAGTTGAGAACCCCATCTCAGCACCTATATAAGGCACTAACACTTAAGCACTTACACTCACAAGCAATTTCACCAACACTTGGAATGCACTAATTCAACATACATGACGTATGTTAGAAGAAAGTGCACTAGGGTTGTCCCTTTACCAAACTAGTATTTTATACGTATATATCATATTCATATAGCAAATAATCATGATAATTACATCAGAAAAATTTATAAGCATGGGGTATTTTCTAGGATACCCAATTTCGACATACATAGCATTTACAAGGGAACTTGTATTACGGCGATTCCTTTCGCCAAGCAATTATTTTATGTGCACATAATATATTTATACAACAATTAATCATGACAAACACCTCGCTAAAATATACATGTATACGGTACTTCTTACAATACCGTATTTCTACATACATAGTGTTTATTAGTAAACATGTATTTAGGCGAATCCTTTCGCCAAATAAGTATTTTATCCATACGTCATATATCCATACGACAAATAAACATGTCAAACACATTTCCATAAAAAATACGTATACGGTATTTTATACGAATACCTAGAGTATGTGAAATTTCAAATTCTACAATTTTAATCGAAACAGAAAACGGAAAGCACTTTGTACATGTGCAATTGCATGCAGATCATGAATCTACCATTATCTGACATTGAAAGCGTTGAAAACTGCAACCTATACACCTAAAGTCCTCACCTTTTGTCGTAGAATCGTAACGAAGTCGATAGGTTCGCTAACCTTCCGTATACGGGAGTTTGGCAACCTAGAGAACGAAACATGTTAGCTATTTCATAACCTACAACCTATACAACCCTAAAACAGGTTATGGTTAGGGTTTCTTACCTAGAAACGATGCCGGAATCGCCAGGAAAGCGATAAGAATCAGGCGGTGGAGCCCGAATAGCGGCAGGGAACAGCACCAGAGAGTTCCTCCCACATCTCCCACACTTTCTCTCTCTTTTCTTTCTCTCAAATCCAAATTCGTATGGCTGAAATGGGAGAGGGTTTAAGGTCCTTATATAGTCTAAAACTTCACCAAAATAGACTTCTAGACAAGGTTCACCTAGGTTATAACCAAAGTGAAACTTTTTCAGCTCAACGAAGAACTTCTGGCGGGCCTCCTTGAGCCAAAGGTCGGACTTAAGCTCACCGACACCGGATCTACGTTCTATTAAGTTTTCGTTTCAATCGGATTTACGGATCACGCGTGGCGGACCAGTTTCAGTTCAACGGTCAGTGGATCTCGATCGGAGATTCCGAGTACATGTAAATGTTTATGAAAATTTTCCTGATCCGAGGGTGTAATTTGGTCGGTCGACGGTGCAGGTTGCTTAAAAGCGATCCGCTGGCGGCGAGTCTCGATTACTATTCAAGATATTTATTTTGGAAAGAAAAAAGTGTTTTCACACTCTCTCGCTCCGGGACTCAAGCGAGCAGTGTGGGACACTATCTGGATTTGATTTAGAGATGGTTGTCAAGCCCAGTGAGGCGGTCCTAATTCCTTAACCGTGTTCGGACTCTCGACGTGCGGTCCAGTCCGATCGGAGTTTCGAGATGCTCCCGAGAGCCGGGTAATGAGATTGATCCTAGATTTCAGGGCAACCTAGCGTCAATGATTTTACAAGTTTTGGGTCTTGCAGATCGTATTTAAAGCGATTCAAATGGATTTCGTAGCTAATCTAGTTTAGCACTTAGTTAACTTTGTCAAATTTCTAAAGGATTTAATCTAAGTGATTTAAATCTGAGGTAGTATTTAGTCCTTTGCAGTTTGTATCTAAAGTGATCCAAGTTATACTACTTAGCTAGTTTAAGATAGTGTCTAGGGCGAAAGTGCTTTGAAAAATTGAAAGAACAAGGTAGTGAAATGTGGGATTTGTGAAGGAAATGGGTTAAGGAGCGATTTTAGACTGTGGGATTCAGTTCTGACAAGTTAATAAAGTGTTAGGATCGACCCATTGCCTAAGGACGTCTAATTCCAGGTTGGCAAAAATCCGGGGTGTTACACATTGCAAGCATTTTCTGTCTATGTGCATGATGACCATACTGTTAAGATCAATCCTCTTATTTTCATTTATAGAAACTAGTGGATGACAAATTATGTGTAACATACAGAGATGGTTCAGCCACTTGTGCAAATAGGGAAGGTTCACATATTTGAAAGTTGGTTAAATCATAAACCGACGTATTATGGACGGAGACATTGTTTTCATTAATAGGCCACCTAGTACTCATAAAAATTCATTGTAAGCATTTTCTGTCTATGTGCATGACAACCATATTGTTAAGATCAATCCTCTTATCTTCATTTACAGAAACTAGTGGATGACAAATTATGTGTAACATACAGAGCTGGTTCAGCCACTTATGCAATTAAGGAAGGTTCAAAAGGGCCAGATTTCCACATCAAGCATCGATTTGCATACATATGATACAGAAAAACAAAAGTATCACCTTCAACATGACTGTCAAACAAGTTTCCTCACCAAAAATTCAAATCACAAACCATGATGGCATGTGTCCAATTTTTGTGGAAGCACAGAGTAAATGATTGATACACATTATGCACAAGATGACCAACCTTGTATACAAATGTCATCTCTGTCCTCATACATTGTGCACAAGATGACTAACCTTGCATACAAAGGTCATTTTTTTAGCTTAATCCAGGGATGCTAGAGACAACTGAGAAAGACCTCCAAGGAACCTCATGAGCCTCCCCACACCTCAGATTGCATATGGTCATGGTTCAAATGTAAAATGGTAACACAATAATAAAAAATTGACATCACTATCATACATGGAATTTGAGAGAAGCAAATGCATTGCCATGAATTTGAGACCATCCAAGTGCTAAAGCAGGCTTCAACAGTAACCAAGTGTTTCAAATAAATGCAGTTTTTTCATATTAAGATGGAGAACATGTATACCATAGGAGATTAAACAAGAAGAATAGCTCCCTCAAACACCACGACCCTGCTAGACTGGAATGGTGGAACAAGATTCATGTGGCTGCCCCCAATTAAATGAAATAAGGCTTAGATGATAATGATGATGATCATCATTGGCTTTGATTCCAAAATAATCTCAATGCCCAAATGGCAAAAATATATGAAAAACACACCCAGAAGAATATTAGAATTGACAGGGATCAATTACTTCATTGACCGTTATGAGTCCTTTTTTTCTATGATGGCCGTAATCGGCCCCATAACATGTAATAGTTATAACCTTTACCATTATGTAACAGTTGTAGCCATTAAGTAACTGTTTTGGTATACCATGAGCCGACCCCAATTAATTGGAATAAGGCTTGGATGATAGTGATGGTGATGTTCAATTTGGCTTTGATACAAAACAATTTCAATACCCAAATGGCAAGAATATAATGAATTATACACCCAGAAGAATATTGGAATAGTGAAAAATAAACTACTTCCTTGAAATTGGAATTTCTCTACTTCCAATTATTTAAATGAAACCTCACAAAAGTCTAAAAATGTAATGTTTTCACCTCCTAGAACAACCCCAATTTAACAAAATTTCCAACTATTGAATTTATTAAATATCAATTGAATCTATCAAAATAGCAAGAAATGAATCTACAATGATGTTGCCATGCTGTAATGTCCTAAAAGAGCTTATGGAAATCCAGAGAATCAACTCCCAAGATCTTCAAAGAATTAGTAAAATCTTCACTTAGATCCCCCAAAGTAGACCTGAATTGAGGTCCAAAAATCTTCAACTAAAACCCTCCAAAGTAGAACCTGGATTAGGCCTAAAAATCATCAACAAACAGGCATAAATCAACACTTGTTGGGACTCATGGTGATCTCTGTTCCTTTTTCTTTTTTTTTTTTTTTTCTTTTTTTTTTTATTGAAGGGTAGCCTCATTTTGATATTTGAGCCTACAACTTCCAACTACAAGTAGTACCATTTCTTTTTTATGTTCTTCTGAAAGTGTTTGGACTCTCAGGATTGTGTACCTTGGTTGTTTTCTCCCATTTTCAAATCTATGTGTCAGGGTGTGCTTGCTTTGGGTGTGCTGTCTTTGAACAAATGTAAAATTTTGAAGAGGCCACACTGATGGGCCCCACCCAATGTATACTGATTCGATTCAACCACGAGACAGTCCAACAATTCCCAACCGTAACATGCTCTGAATATGAATTGTCTAGTGCTCCTCAAAGTAATGAAATCCTTTTATTTGGTAGTCATTTCTGACTCTGAACTGAAGGTGGTTGTGCTTACATTCCAGGTCGATTTGATTGATTTGCTCCCCCAAGTCTACCCCAGAGTGGGAGCATGGGTAGAGGACGTGGTCATGGATGAAGGGAATGCGACCATCCTTACCCTCATGGTCTGCCTGTTGACGGTCCTTTATCTTCGTGTGCGGCAAAGACGGCATGCTGTGGCACCTCCTCTCCAACCCAATGATGCACCCAACTAACTAACAGGGACGGTTGGAAAGTCATAGCCACACTAATAGGGAAGATGTAAACGATTAAAAAGAAAAAAGATGAGGTATTTTCTCTATTCTCTTTCATTTATACTTTTGGAAGTGGTTTTGATAGTTATTAGATTTTTCTCCCAACTAAAAGATTGTTTATATGAGAGTAGTGAAGAGGGAGGAGGAGATTTTATAGGTACATGGATCCAAAGCCGTAGAGTACTCCCAATACAGTGATAAACATTTGTAACAATAAATAGGAAATAGCAATCCAATGAATTATCCTTAATTAGGGATTAAAAAATGGAAATCCCCAAAAACATGCAACATTGGAAAACCCTAATTAGGGATTAAAAAATGGAAATCCCCAGATACATACACCATTGGAAAACCCTAATTAAGGTTTGGATATTCGACGTTGAAGAGAGAGGAGAGGAGAGGAGAGGAGAGAAATACCTGCTACAATGGCCCTTCGCTGCTGAAATAGCCGCAGATGTGCAGATCGGTTTGGGTCCCTCCCTTTTTTGGATTAGAGAGAGAGAGAGAGAGAGAGAGAGAGAGAGAGAGAGAGAGAGATGATTGGCCCTGATGAGGGCACTCGAGAGAGAGAGGGGATGGAGAGGATTAGAGAGAGAGAGAGGATGGAGAGGAATAGGGCACGAGCGAGAGAAGGGGGGATAGAGAGGAATAGAGAGAGAGAGGGTCGGGAGAGCATTTATGCGCTGACGCTCCTCAAGCTCTGAGTTGTATGAACAGTTTAAAGAATGTCAAAGTTAAATGGGCCCCACTATGATGCGTGTCGCCATCAACACCGTGCATTTGATGGGCCCTCTTTAAATTATGAGATATCCCAAAAATCAACCGTATATGGAACTTAGGTGGGCCATACTATCTAAAATCATGTGAAGAAATGGCTCAAAAATATAAAAGCACTTGGTGGGGCCCACATGAAATTTGATGCATATGAAACTTGGTCTGACTCCTCATCCAAGTGGGACACACATAATGGATGGTCTGGATTTGTGAACCACATCTCGGTGGGCCCAACAAATGATTATGAATATTTTAATGGTGGGTAACCCCTCTCAACTTTTGTATGTGTTGTGGCCCAAAATAGTCATGGATTGTCTTGATTTTTAAGCCTCAGGCCCATCATGGAATGGTACATCTGATTGATGCGGTAGATGTTCGACGCCAGTGACCAAGTCTAGGAGCCCCACCATGTTTTAATTACAAAATTCACTCTGCTAATCAAATTTTATACTCGATGTTAGGTCTTGAGGTTAAAAAAATCAACTAGATCCACAAATTAAATAGGCCACACCACATGAAATGATGTAAATGGGATGTCAACCATATATAGGTTTGTTTGTGCATGGGCCACCATGTGGTATATATTTAATCAACTCCATTAATCAGGTTTACATTTCTAGGAAGCTCTTTCACAAATTGTGTTCAATCCAATCTCCACCATAGACATGTGTGCGATCTTGATCGCAACTAATTAGTTGATGAGGCCATCTAGTTAAGCTTTCTTGTCATGAATTTGGCGAGGGACACAATTTGAGGTACCACCATAGACATGTATGGTTCATCTCAGGTGCTGGGCAATGGCCCAACTCTCTTCAGCATGAACGACTAATTACCTTAGATGTAGCACATATACAGTGATTAGAATTTTTGGTCTGGTGGGCTATAGTTGCCCTAATGGCCTGATATGTGTAAATTTTTTACTTAAAGGAAGTTGCTAGTGATTTTCTCAAGGACTGACTTGACCTGATGATCTTTACAAAATCTCATTCTATGTGAACGGGGCTTTGGTGGATCCTTGACTATGGGGCATGGTGGGCCTCACATTCAGGGATCCACCTAATCCGTGTCCATTCTCTGTGCATCTTTTTCTTTGAGAAAGTTGCCGATGATTTTCTTGTAGTATGGTTGGTCGAAAGGACACGTTCTTCGCTTGACTTGCCAACCTTTGCATGAAAGGATATTAAAAATAAAATAAAAAATAAAAACTAAAAAACTCCCTTCCTGTCTAGGTACATAAATAATGGTACACTTATAATAATTTAAAAGTAGTGATACAGACAGCCACCGACGGGTAGGGCTCACCGAAGTTGGAAAATGATAATATCTTGCTAGTTGCTATCTCCTGAAATTTCCAATATCTCGTGATGAGATGACTATGTACATTTTTGCCAATTGACATAGCCTACTAGATGGACAGACTGGATCACCACATGCACATTTAGCACCAGAACAAGGACCTGACAAGTTACAACATTTTTGGATAGATGCCACAGTGATCATAGCCCTTGTTTGGAGCCAATTTGAATGGAGCCAGATGGACAGACTAGATGATCATAGCCCTGGCTCGGTTACTCTGTTCTCATGTTTTAAACTACAAGTGACAATGTATTGGGTCAGCTAGCAGGTTAACAGACCCGAGTTGTTCCTAATGAAGGTTGGAGTAAGCCAAATGGGTATGGGTCTGAGTAGGGTTGAACCATATCCAACCTAACCCAACCCAGCCATATAAATAACCAATGGGATGGGCTAGATGAACCAATCCAGTCCGGACCATATAGCCTAATGTTCCATTAAAGTTCGGGTCTCACTATTTCCGTTCTCACTGTTTCCCCATAGTATGACCCACTTTGATAATGGATCTATCTCATTTTTTAGATCTCATTCTATCATGGTTCGGAGAAAATGATGGACGGAATATATTTTACACTATCATCATAGTTGCCCCACATTAATTCATATCTTCTTGTGTTTTATTTGCATTCATATCTTCTTGATATTATGAACATGTTGGATGTCAAATAAACATTACTATGCGCCCAAGGAAGGTATCAATGGTGGAAATCATTATTCCACACTATTTCGTGTGGCATGGTCCACTTGAGTTTTGGATTTATCAAAAATTCAGAATCATTGGCTTGTTCATCCATTTTTCGATATCATTTTAGAGAATTATCCAAAAAATTATTCATACGCAAAGATTATTTAAATGAACCATACCACAAATAAAGGGAACAAATTAGCTGCTCCCCTAGACACCATCCATTGGCTTGTGGCTGATGCTCTGTGGACCCTTCCCTGACGTATGTGTTTAATCCATAATGTCCATCTATTTTTAAAAATCATCATACGACATGAGACAAAAAATGAGGCATATCCCAATATGAAATGGACCACGTTAAGAGGAAACAGTGTTCAATGAGCGTCAACCATTTAAAATATTTCGGGGGCCATAAAAGTCTTGGATTGAGATGATTTTTGTTTTTCCCCTTTATCTAGGCCTGTATGGCCCAATTAACAAATTGAATGTCAAATAAAAAGTAAAGTGGGCCTTAGGAGGGTTTTTGTAACGCCCCGGATTTTTTCCAACCTGGGATTAGACGTCCTTAGGCAATGGGTCGATCCTAACACCTTAGTAACTTGTCAGAACTGAATCCCACAGTCTAAAATCGCTCCTTAACCCATTTCCTTCACAAATCCAACCCATCACCACCTTGATCTTCCAATTTTTCAAAGCACTTTCGCCCTAGACACTATCTTAAACTAGCTAAGTAGTATTACTTGGATCACTTTATATACAAACTACAAAGGACTAAGTACCACCTCAGACGGAAATCACTTAGGATTAAATCCTTTAGAAATTTGACAAAGTTAACTAAGTGCTAAACTAGATTAGCCATGAAATCCATTTGAATCGCTTTAAATACGATCTGCAAGACTCAAAACTTGTAGAATCATTGACGCTAGGTTACCCTAAAACTTAGGATCAATCTCATTACCCTACCGCTCACGGAGCATCTCGAAACTTCGTATTAGGTCTAGACCGCACATCGGAAATCTAATTAATACGAAGTTAAGGAACTAGGACCGCCTCACTGGACTTGACAATCATCTCAAAAATCAGGTCCATCCGATGTCCCACGGCCATTCATTTCGATTCGGAGCGAGGGTGTGTGAAAAACACTATTCCCATTTCAAAATAAATATCAGGAATAGTGATCTGGCACCATTCGTTGACGCGTCAATATTAAGCAACCTGGCCGTCAGAATCAGACCAAATTACACCCTCGGATTAAGAAAAATTTCAGGAACATTTACATGTACTTGGAATTTCTGATCGTGGCCCACTGACCGTCGAACTGAAAGTGGTCCGCCACGTGCGATCTGGGAATCCGATCGAGTCGAAAATGTAATCCCACATAGATCCATAGGTGGTGAGCTTAAGTCTGACATTTGGCTCAAGGAGGGCCACTAGAACCTCTCTTTTGAGCTGGAAAAGTGACGAAATACCTATATTAGCAGTAACCCTTGAACAAGAGTCTATTTCGGTGAGTTTTGAGACTATATAAGGACCTTAAACCCTCTCCCATTCCAGCCATACGAATTTGGATTTGAGAGAGGGAAAAGAGAGAGAAAGTGAGGGAGATGTGGGAGGAACTCCCTGCCGTACTTCCCTGCCGCTCCACGGGCTGCACCGCCTCCTTCCAGACGCTTTTTCAGCGATTCCGGCATCATTTCTAGGTAATAAACCCTAACCCTAACCTGTATGGGGGATTAGACAGTTGTAGGTTAGGAAATAGCTAACCTATTTCATTCTCTAGGTTGCCAAACTCCCATATACGGAAGCTTAGCGAACCTATCGACTCCGTTACGATTCTACGACAAAAGGTGCGGACTTTAGGTGTATAGGTTATGGTTTTCAACGCTTTCAATGTCGGATAATGGTAGATTCATGATCTCGCATGCAATTGCACATGTACAAAGTGCTTTCCGTTTTCTGTTTCGATTAGAATTGTAGAATCTGGAATTTCACATACTCTAGGTATTCGTATAAAATACCGTATACGTATTTTTTTTGGAAATGTGTTTGACATGTTTATTTGTCGTATGGATATATGACGTATGGATAAAATACTTATTTGGCGAAAGGATTCGCCTAAATACATGTTTTACTAATAAACACTATGTATGTAGAAATACGGTATTGTAAGAAGTACCGTATACATGTATATTTTAGCGATGCGTTTGTCATGATTAATTGTCGTATAAATATATTATGTGCGTATAAAATATTTGCTTGGCGAAGGAAATCGCCGTAATACATGTTTGCTTGTAAACACTATGTATGTTGAAAATGCGTATTCTAGAAAATACTGTGTACGTATAAATTTTGGGAGATGTATTTATCATGATTATTTGCTGTAGTAATATATTATACATGGATAAAATACTCACTTGGCTAAAGGATAGCCCTAATACATGTTTTGCTAACATACACCATGTATGTTATAATAGTGTATTCTAAGTGTTTATGAAAATGATTGAATGAGTATCGAATTCTCATTCGTACTCGCCATGACTAATTGTCATGGATTCATGATTGTTGTATCGGCGATACCCCTTTGACGAAAGGATTTGCCCTAAATCACGCCACGGCCAATATACACCATATATGCTAAAATGTGTAGCCCAAGTGTTTGTGGAAATGACTGAATGAATATGGAACTTGGATTCCTGCTTACCATGACTATCCGTCGTGGGTGCACGCGTGTTATGATTGGGGCAACTCCCTAGGGAAAGGATTTGGCCTAATGCCTATGTGATCGACATATGTCATGTATGTTGATGCATGTTTGTTTTAGTGTTTCTTGAAATGTCTGAATGAGTAGTAGTTAGCAAATTGTGATGTATAAGGGTGTTGAGATGTGAGTCTCAATCTCTTTTAATTATGTGTATGATCTCCTTGGATTGTTGTGTAATTAGGAATTGAACATGTATAAACTCATGCTTGTGTTGTGATTCATAACATGCTCAACTGCTTTATATTATAACTATGTAATGCATATGTTTAAATTTATATTTACGTTGTATGATCCGTCATGGGTGATGGGGGAGCGGAGCAACGAGTGCGTGCAACAACCCTGGCAGCCCTAAACGGATAATACCATACCTTGATTATATGAGTGGAATCTTGATCCATTACTGCTTTATCTATCTACAAGTTATCATGTTTGGGGCTATGATTATAGTCCAGACAATCGGTACTAGAATTGAATTCGTGGCTGTGATTCATTTGCCACGTGAGATGTGTTCGACGAACCCGAGTCGTACTTCGGTTGACGATAGTGGTTGGCCACGCGAAGTGCTTATGCACTTCATGTCGTTCAACTTGTTGTGCGCTCGAGCTAGCCGAGCTCGTCAAGTAACCCGATCTGTCTAATGTTGTTCACCATGTTTGGTCGCCTCTCGCTTGAACCTAGGGTACCAAACTTACTAGTGAAATCCCTTTTAACCATGGTACCTCGATCCGCTAAGACACATGAGCCGGACACGGTGGTATGGGACACCGTGGTCGAGCCGCAGCTTTACCTACGCCGGGTCATGTGCCTCCCGTAGTGACCATTGCGCAACCAAACTCGTGAGCCGATTATGGTGGTATGGGACACTATATTCGAGTGTCGATACTTACGGCGAGAGCCGAAATGCACGGTGAGACCCGTGCTCGTGCCGACGGGCGACGAGTCCTCCGTAGTATCTTCGAGTATACTCCAAGTGTCCGTGATTGGCGGCGAGTCGTTCACAAGAACTAGAGTATGAGTTGAGCCGAGTACGGTGAGACCCGTACTTGAGTGACGGCTAGTGATTGAGCCAAGTACGGTGAGATATGTACTTGAGTGACGGCCAAAGAATTGAGCCGCATACGGTGAGATCTCAGTATCCGCGCTGACGGTGACGAGCCCTTTGCGATGCCTTCACTACGCTTCTCAAACCATAATATCGTATGAGATTAGCTAGGATTGACGACCCTAGAATGGATCATGTTTGGGAATGATACAAGGGAGGTACCTTAGTTTTCCAATACTACTGGTTGAAATGGATTAATAAAAACTTGGTAATCATGTGCATCATCGCACCGCATGTGCTTTGTAGATGTGGCGCACTGAGGGAGTAAGCATTCACGAACGTAAGATGATGTCGCTTGAGGGTGGTTTGGCAAGGGCATACAGCATCATGTCATTTCATTTTCGCACTTAACAAGAGTAGTTAGAAATGTTTGATTTGTACTGCTTATCATTACTGCTTGGTTGAATTGATAACATGTTAACCTATGCTTTACTGTTCCACTGAGTTGATCACTCACTCCCACGTTATGGGATGGTGTTTGCAACACCAACCAGATTTGTTGAGTTTCAGGTGATGGCGATGCTTGTGAAGCGGAGCCGGACTACTTCTGTGATGATAGGAGGAGTTCTCCTATCTGTATCTCTCTGGTAGGTCAATGAAGACCTGATATTGTATTGACGGGGCTATGGTACATGGGATAGGAGGCATTACACTTCCTCACATTTGGTACATTTTAGAACTGCACTTATATTTATTTAACCTGGTAATGTTATCACACTCTGGAGACTCATCATAAGTTATATATTTTATCTATCTATCACAGTCTTCCGCTTGCAAATTTAACTGCCTCTCGGAGTATGATATGTTGTTTTGGCTTAATCTCACTCATGTTCAATGCACGAATACGATCAACATTCAATCATCATTCATTTTGTTGCATAAGTGATGTTCTGGAACTCGGGAGTTGAGTTTATGTTCGACCCCCGATTTTCAGGGCGTTACAAGATGGTATCAGAGCATGATTTGGATTAAACCGGACCAGGGTTATGGTCACACGACGCACACCGACACACTCTGACTTAGGAGGGAGCGACAGAATGTAGAAACAATCTTAGGCATCCCTGTTCCGTCCAGCGGCTAGTTCACTGAAAACAAGCACCGAAATCGAGTCTGTATTCAACCATGGTCGCACGGGTCGACCTTAAAACATTCCTAGGCTGTCTATTAATGAGTCTAGATTACAATCCACCTCACCCCAACCGTTGACAATTGGTAGAATACAGGATAGGCGTGATGAGGATAACTACTCCGAATCCTCGAAGCTTCTCTGGACTCCTCGCAGAGACTTCTCGAATCCATGAGGAAAGAAAGCAGAAACTAGAAATAAATTCTAATAAATCCACAATTGATTAATGAATGACTAAAAATGAGTTCACAACCCTTTAAATAGGAATACCAAGCAATGGGAAAGAAATCAGAAACAAACTACAACTAAAACTCCTAGCATTCGCGACTTACTAAGGTCATGGTGTCTACTAGTGCGCAAGGTTCTCAGCCAAAAATAGTAAGTGTCCTATTTAACTTCACCAAACTGTCCTCCTAATTATTCCAGGCTCTTTACGCGATGAGCGCAACTCCTAAAGCCCAATAGATGAAGAGTAATCAAACAAAAATTACTATTTTAGTAAAACGAAATTAAAACAGGAAAATGACTGTCAATCGGAGGGTTTTCTCACAATTCCGGGCTGTGCAACCCTGCATAGCTAGGTTGGTTGGCTTCATTAGCTCGTTTTGCCCCAAATTCATATATTTTACGTCAGATAACTCATTCTGGATTGTAAGATACGTCCAATTTGCCCGAAACTACCCGAAATGGAGCGAATCGGGGTCAGGGGCTTCCCCACTTAAACCCACTAAGCCTCAAGATTGAACCAGGGTGCATTTGGCACCCTGGACACATGGAAAACAGGGCCCCACCGTGGCGGCGCGGTTCCGGCCAAGTCCGACCGCGGCGGCGCCGCGGCTCGGGCGGCGGACCGCGGTCCGGTCGATTTTCGGGGGTGGGTCCAAGCATGAGGTTGGTCGGCCCAGCCTCCTACACCCCCTGGCACGTGCGAAATTCCCATGGGTTTGGGATTTTAGGGGCTGGAGCACCCCTCTCTCTCATTTCACCCCTTCCACACGCCCAAGCCCCCATTTTCGATTTTCTCCCTCAACCCATTCCCCTAAATCTTGCAATCCCCCATTTTCTTCCATAAATCACCCACTCTAACCATCCACAACAGCCCTAGCCTCCTCCTTTTCTTTTTTCTCACGTTGGAGCTCTCATATCACCCATTTGGAGCTCAAAATTGGGTAACCTCCTAACCCATTCCATTTTCCTTTTATTCCTTCTTCATTCCCTGCCTTTTTGGGTCTTTACACTCCCTATTGAGGCTCAAATCCGTGGAGAACCAAAAACTCCAGCCCCCCCATTTCCCCTTATCCTCATTTTTCATGGTTCTGGTTTTCCTCTTACACTTAGAGATTCTGATTCCTGGGATTTGGAAATCCCATCTCACACTTTCCACCACTAGACTCATTTTCCAAAGCCTAAAAAATTTAATCCCCACCCACCCTCCTACCAACCATGCCATTGCCAATCCTGAAGTCGGATTAGTAATGCAGTTCCATTTAGTACAACTTAAGATCGTGCGGCCAAGTAGGCCTTTGGAATTTGGACCTAGGGCGGTGCTCCTAGTTTTCGACAGACCTGACCGTATAGGGACCCTAAGTGCTAAACCCCTCCTGTATTAGAAATGATGTAAAGTCATCTAGTGTATAAGCATAGACTTTGGACTCACCTATGGATTCTCCCTACTCCTAAATTAAGACTAGACTACTGGTTAGGCTAAGGAAAGTAAAAGACTAATTAATTATGCTAAGCCAATTGAATAATAGACTTAGTTATTCGGCTTAACCGACTCAGACCCACTACACAATTTTCTTTCCGTGTTGGCCCGACCATTTACAACTAAAAGTTTATAATTTTGTCCTTGAAAGGTGTTAGGAGTATATAGTTGATAGAGACTTTGTCTTTTAGGCCTAAGGAATTGCCCAAATGGGCAACAGACAGTTAGGAATTTGAAAAGGCCAAGCTATATGTCCTAGAGGGGGGGGGGTGAATAGGACTATGCCAAATTTAAGAATAAATCAGCGGAACTAAAATAAATCAATACCCTTACAATAATGAATCAATTCACAATGCTAAATATAAATCACCTTGATAAATAATTATTGAGAGATTGATACAAATTCAGTTCTAAGGACAACCTTACACCATAATAAACAAGGGCTTATGGTAGGACAACCTTATTTCTAGAACCTCTTTTGAATCAAGAACTCAATGTTAATATAAGTAAATGAAATAGCAAGGAATTGAAAATAAATGCGTATAAAGATCTAAATTATTACAACAATTCCCACACTTGCTTGAAAATGTAAATAGTTACAACATTCTCATCCACTTGTACATTCCACACAATCGAATGATAAAAGATATGAAAATTAAGCAAGCATTCAATCCACAAGACAAAGAGTTATAGTGGTTCGCTCAGGTACACCAACTGTTTACAATGCCACACAGAATGCTACTCTCCACTCTAATATCCTCACACAGGGATATTAGCGTTCACTATCAAATAGGTTTTCACAGTTCACCAAAAACCTTTACAATTGTGTCTTTTTCACTTGGGCTTACACAATTAAAAAACCCCTTTTTCTCGAGTTTTCAAGGTTTTCCTCGACAACCAATACAATGAGATTTTTCCGCTCAATCTCAAACAAAACCAATACAATGAGATTTTTCTCAGCTTAACCTCAAACAAAACCAAAATAAATGAATTTTACAAATTGTAAAATACCTGGATTTCTCCTTTAGCAACTTAGAACCAATCGAGTAGATGATTGAATATCAAAGTTCAATTTCCAATACTCACATTCATAGGGTTCTAAATTCTAATAGATTTTAGATTATGACTTGTTGGGCGTAGCTATATTTGATTTTGATTCCAAGAAGAAGGAATAATATAATTCCTCTTTTCAAATAAGATTGGAATAGAGAAACAAAATCAAATTAAATAAGCTAGCAAAAAGGAATATTAAATAAGCACAATTTAGCTTAAAATAAACACAGACTTATCTCAGAGTGATTACTTGAAAATTCTTGAATGGAATGGAGTTCTGGATGTAAAAACTCTGAATTTCGTGTTCAATTTATAGAAGAAAAAATCGTTCCTACGACTGGTCTTAGAAACCTAGGACTGGTCGTAGCTCTAACAGATTTTTGAAAATTTGAGCGCGATCTTTGAAAGCCGTTCCACGACTGGTCGTGTGTACCCTACGACTGGTCGTGGGACACCTACGACTGGTCGTGGGTCACCTACGACTGGTCGTAGGACCATGAAATAGGTTGCTGGATTTTCAGTCGTAGCTCCACGACTGATCGTGGACGAGTCGAAGCCAACCTACGACCGGTCGAAGGACCTCTAGGACTGGTCGTGGGCGTTCCAAAAAATCCGAAAAAAACTTCAACAACTTAGGACTGATCGTGGAATTTCTTGGACTAGTCGAACCAATGCTAGGATCGGTCGAACAAGAGCTAGGACCCGGTCTTGGAATAGACCAAACTTATGTTAAATAAACATTTGATTTATGTATCCAAAATGACCTACTTAAAGGGTCAACCTAAGGTCATTCAAACCTGAAACATGTCGTATGGATATTGAACTTCAACCATTCAACGAATGTAGATTGTTTGAACCAATATCAGGCTTGAAATCTTGAACAATATCGCTTGAAGTCTTGAACAATATCAGGCTTGAAGTCTTGAAATCTTCATCAACATAATTCAACTTTGAGATCTTCAACATCTTGAGCTTCAACATCTTGTAGCTTTTTGTGGCTTTTTGAACTTTAACATCTTGTGCTTCAACTTGTAGCATCTTGAAGTATTTAAGCAGTGTCTTGAATAAAAATCATCATACCAGCACAAGACACAGGATAGATGTTTTGACACATCAAAATTTGACAACCAAAGGAGTATGAGACCATAACCCTTACAATCTCCCCCTTTGTCAAATTTGTGACAAAACACCACACCAAGTAATAATTCTTCCAATAGACATAAGAGAAGTACAAAGCAAGCACAGATGCACAGATGATAAGCAATGTATAGACATGATAAGCAATAATCATTTTCCCATAACTCTTGAGAAGTTTAAGAAGTTTAACTCCCCCTGAGTAATAGGACTCCCCCTGAGTAATAGCACAACAAAATTAATAACATTCAATAACATTCACCAAACTTCTCCCCCTTTTTGACACAAAATGACAAAGGAAGAAAAGCAGTAAATGTGCATAACCAATTAGGAGTTGAAGCAAAAAAAAATAGTCCATAACCAACAAAAAAGTTTTGAGATGCAAGCTAATATCAGTAAATATTACAGACAAAAAAAAATTCAGTCAGAACCGAAGAGGGTGCAGGATTCGAAGGATCAATTTTGTGTAATCCCTTAGCAATTCGCCTCATATATTTACGCATATAAGAAAATTGTGTGTCTTGAGTAACACGAATTTGAGCCACCGCTCTTGAAGAGAATTCAACCTTTCATCAAAATCGAAGGTGAAAATCGGGATCATCACCGAGTCGACTCAAGTTCTTCAAATAAGTCATCCATATTCACGTCCTCGGAAGATCACTAGCTTCAAGATTACCGCTTCACCACCACTTCAAGCACAAGATCCACTTGGCCTCTAGCCAAATCTAAAGTCATCTTATTAAGATTGGAATTATTAAAAGGGAGATGGTGGATGGGTTTTTCTCTAGTAGGCATGGCTATGAGCATATGATTTGCTAACATAGTCAATAAATAACCAAAGGGTATATCACTATGTCCAGATGGTGACGTGACAATAATGGAATGACAAATTAAAGAAGGGAGGCATATTTTAGCACCAGAGACAACGAGAATGCAAAACACGAACCATAAAAGCAAAGTGAGTTCGGTTTGTTACCGAAACGTGGATAAAGATTTGAAATGAATATCTTATGAAGTACTACTGTCCGGGTAACAAATACCTTGAGGGAAGTACATGACCTTTATGAGTCCAATGAACATCCATATTACATAAATCTCTAGTAAGCATTCGTCGCTCGATTCTCGAGAGACTATCATGTAAAATATTAATTGGAATGCTTTCATCATTGATAGGTATTTCCATAATATCTCGCAATCAAATGTCGATCTACAACAAACAAACCTTCTTGAGTATCAACTTTAAAAGTTAAATTCTCAAGAGAAAAATCGCAGATACATGCAAACATGGATTGGGCAATGGACTGAATGCACTCCACCCCAATGTAAGATGTTATCCTATCCCACATTCCAACAAAGAAGGAATACCAAAAGAAGCAATGTGATTGACATTAACATGACGTTCAACAATTACATTACGCATACGCAAATCTCGAGCATCAAGTAGGATCATTTTCATGAGAACGAAGATGACGTTGAACAATAGAAGTTGATCTAGAAGAAGATGGACCTCGAGTAGTTTTCTTTTTACCTCTAGCATCCATTTTCAAAGAAAGATTTCAAGGAAACAACAAGATGCAAGATAGAAGAAATGAGATTTAGATAGAACAGATTTTTCAAGAGAAAAACCCCAAATCCTGCAATCAATGATCAAATAGATTCCACAAACATGAGTTTTGAAGCACTAATAGTAAGAATCTACAAGAAAAATGTAAAAGAATCACTAACCTTGAAGAACAATGAAGATGGGTTAAAGTACCGTAGCAAGGACGGTTGGAAAGAAATGAAGAAATGAAGAAGAAGACTAAAATCCCCAATTTTAAGTGAAATCCGTGCTTTTACTGACGTGTCGTGTATGTGTGTTCGACAATTGTAATGGGGTACGACCGGTCGTGTATTCTCAATGACAAAAGTCGAGTATGACAAAAAAAATTTACAATTTTTTTTTTTTTTTTTAAATAATTTCAAGTTTAAGCAAATAAAACATCAAACTTATGATACACAAAATCATGCAAACTCAATTTAAATTGCACATACCGAGATCAAATTTTAATTTATTAAACCGGCTTTTGTGGAGCGGTTTAGTGAAAATGTCCGCAAGTTGAATCTCGGTTGGAATGTAATCCAAATTTATTAATTTTTCTTCCACTAATTCACGAATGTAATGAAATCTAATGTCAATATGCTTAGTACGTGAATGCTGAACTGGATTTTTAGAGATATTTATTGCACTGGAATTATCACAAAATAAAATCATAGAATCTTGAGTAATTCCATAATCGCTTAACATTCATTTCATCCAAACAAGTTGAGTACATGCATTTCCAGCAGCAATGTATTCAGCCTCAGCAGTTGATAGCGATATAGAACTTTGCTTCTTGCTAAACCAAGAAACAAGACAATTTCCAATGTAGAAACAACCACCACTGGTTGATTTCCTATCATCAATGTTTCCACCAACGGATCTGCAGGTGCTCGCTAATTGAACATTAGTCTCATGTGGATACCAGAGACCCAATTTAGTAGAACTTGCGACATAACGCATAATCCGCTTAATGAATAGCTAAGTGAGATTCTTTAGGATTTGATTGATAACGAGCACAAATACCAACACTCAAAGCAATATCTGTCTACTAGCAGCTTAGATAAAGTAAGCTACCAATCAAACTACGATACAATTTAGGATCCACATCATTACCTGTAGAGTCTTTTGAGAGTCTTACGATTGTACTCATTGGAGTATCAAAATTTTTACCTTTCTCAAATCCAAATTTTTTAATTAAACTCGAGCATATTTGGTTTGTGAAATAAATATTCCATCGGTTGTTGTTTTACTTGCAATCCTAGGAAATAGTTTAATTCTCCAACCATGCTCATTTCGAATTTAGACTTCATCAAATCGCAAACTCAACAAATCATGTTAGTACAGTTGATCCATAAATAATATCGTCAACATATATTTGAACCATTAGAATATCATCGTTATATTTCTTAATAAAGAGTGTCTTATCAACACACCCCATCTCGAAAGTTATGACTCAGTAAAAACTTAGTCAATTTTTCGTACCATGCTCTGGGAGCTTGTTTGAGACCATAGAGAGCTTTCTTAAGACGATACACATGATCGATAAAAATTTAGGATCTTCAAACCACATGTAGGTTGTTCAACATATACCTCTTCATGTAAATCACCATTCAGAAAGGCACTCTTAACATCCATTTGATAAATTTTAATTTTCTTAAAACATGCAATGGAGATAAAAAGTCTGATTGATTCAAGACGAGCTACAGTGGGCAAATTTTTCATTATAGTCAATACCTTCGATTTGTGTATATCCCCGTACAACTAGTCTTGCTTTATTTCGAATAATATTTCCAAGCTCATCGATTTATTTTTGAAAATCCATTTTGTTCCAATAATATGTTTATCTTTAGGTCTAGGAACAAGTTTCCGACATCATTTCGACAAATCGATTAAGTTCTTCTTGCATCGCAAGAATCCAATTTTCATCGAAAAGTGCTTCTTTTACGTTACCCGCTCAATCTGGGATGTAAAGCATACGTAGTTACATATGTCCTCTAATTGTCTACGAGTGCGCACACCAAAGAGAGGGTTTCCAAGTATTTGAGAGGTTGGATGATCTTTAACAAATCCTTAATTCAGATTAGTTTCACTTGATGAAGTTTCTTGTTTTTCAAGTATAAGAACTTCATCATTATCTAAACTAGGGACAGTGTCTTCAAAAGATCGTCAATCACAACATTTATTGACTCTTGAATCACACCGGTCCTATTGTTCGAACACGATAAGCACGATTGCTTAAAGAATAACCTAAAAAGATCCCTTCATCACTTTTAGTGTCGAATTTTCCCAAATTTTCACGGTCACGCAAAATATATAGCACTTGTCACGCCAAAAATTCGAAAATATTTGAGAAGGCTTTTTCTCAAACCACATTTCATAAGCCGTTTTATTATTAGATTTACAAATATAAACACGGTTAATAATGTAGCAGGCTGTATTCACTGCTTCAGCCTAGAGATTCCTAGGTAGCTTCATGCTATTTAACATAACACTTCCCATTTCTTGAAGCACTCTATTCTTCCTCTCGACAATTCCATTTTGTTGAGGAGTTTTAGGTGCAGAGAATTCATGCGATATTCCCTGATCGCTACAAAATTTCTCAAAACCGCTATTTTCAAATTCAGATCCATGATCACTACGGATCTTGCTGACTTGAGAACATTTTTCAGTTTGAATCCGTTTTATAATCTTTTTCACTTCATCAAGGGTTCTGATTTATCTTTCAAGAATGAAACCCAAGTGTATCTTGTATAATCATCTACAATAACTAAGATGTACTTTTTGCCACCTCGACTTTCCGTTCTTGTTGGTCCTATAAGATCCATATGGAGAAGCTCGAGTGGTCTTGTGGTGATATTGGAGTTCACCTTTTTGTGAGAGCTCCTAGTTTGTTTACCATACTGGCATTCACCACAGATCTTGTCTACTTTTTGCATTTTAGGTAGACCTTTTATTAGTTCACTTTTGCTCAATCTGTATAAATTTCGGTAGTGTACATGTCCAAGGCGTTTATGCCATAAATCTGTCTCATCGGTATGGACCATGTAGCACGTTTGATTAGATGAGCTACCATTGCTTACTATATAGCAGTTTTCAGAAGTTCTGCGACCAGTTAATATTACAGAACCCTTTTCATTTGTAATTTCACAACCTTGATTAGAAAATTTAACATTATGGTTGTTATCGCATATTTGAGATATGCTCAACAAGTTGTGTTTTAAACCCTCAACATATAACACATTTTTAAATAAGGGAAGGTTATAGAGTTGGACCGTACCTTTGCCAATTATCTTGCAGTTGCTACCATCACCAAATGTGACTGACCCATCACCATATCTTTAAGATCGGTGAATAGAGCTTTGTCGCTTTGTCATATGTCCGGAGCATCCACTTGTCTAGGTACCATTTTGAATGGCTTGTAGCTTTGAAAGCGGTGTGAGCAACCAAACAAGTAACCTTGGGAACCCATTTCAAGATCTTGTTTTGGGTTTAGGAGAATAATTGGTCTTCTTTTGTTTATAGTTATTAGAGTGACCTCCTGAGTTAGATTTTAATAGCTCCTTAAGTAAATCAATAATTTTTTCAGCTAGCGGGTTTCGAATCTGATTTTTGAAATTTATATAGCTGCTTTTGTGTTTTTGAAAGGTTTTTGTATTTTTAGAAAAAACTTGATTAGTACCTTTTCCTTTTGAGTTAGAAGTCTCTCCTTTCACAAAAATGGAAGGAGCATTCTTCTGTTTAGGAGATGTGTTTTGTCAAAGCCCAACCCGGATCGATCACCACATTTTCTTGATCCGGATAATAATTTCTCTAATTTTGGATCACCTTGGGCATATCTCCATGTGTCCTTCAAACTCAAAAGAGAAGATACTTCATCTTTAAGTTTCTCATTTTCAGATTTCAAATTTTCAACTAGAGAGGTTTTGAATTATAAATCACACTTTGATTTTTCAAAACAATCTGAAATTTGAGATTTTTCTAAAACAAGGATTTCAAAACATTCTTTAAGTTTAAAGAACTTTTCTTTTTGAAGTTTAAGTTTGACAGCAATTTTACAGCTTTCTTTATATAAGGCATTGTAAGCATCTTGTAGATCTTCATCATTTTCATGATCACTATCCAAATTTTCTTCACTTGTTGAATCATCGTGATCTGAAAAGGTAAACTTGGCTAGAGTCATAAGGGCCTTAAGTTCACTGCCCGACTCGGTTTCTGAATTTTCTGATTCAGAAGAGGCTTCAGAATAAGACGATTCATCCCAAGTAGCCAACATACCCTTCCTTTTGGATCTGTCCTTTTTAGGACATTTGTTTGCTAAATGCCCATATTCTTGTGAGTTGTAACATTGACTATCTTTCAATGACTTCCAAGATTTAGACTTAGGTTTAGAACGTTTCTTTTCATTTGCCTTTTGAAAGTCAACTCTTTTCTTACTTTTGAAAATCTTATAAAACTTTTTTGCCAAAGGGCCATATCATCTTCGAGACTTTTCGAATCTGAATTTTCTTGAGTAATACTTTTAGATGACTTCAAAGCAATAGACTTACCTTTAGGAGCTTTAAAACTTAATTCATAGGTTTGCAAAGAACCAACTAATTCTTCTACCTTCATATTGTCCGTATCACGAAGTTCCTGGATTGCGGTTACCTTTGAATTGAACCGTTCAGGAAGAGAGCGTAGTATTTTTGCACACACTTTACTTTCTGAGATCTTTTCACCAAGACCCCACATAGAGTTTACAATGTCATTCAATCTAGTGTAAAAGTCCATAAACATTTCATTTTCCTCCATATGAATTTCTTCAAATTTAGTTGTGAGGAGTTGGACTTTAGATTTCTTGACAATTGATGTACCTTCGTGTGTCATTTCTAAAATATCCCAGGCTTGCTTTGCAGTATCACAGATATGATTCTTTTGAACTCATCCGGTGATAGTGCGCAAGTGATTGCATTTAGTGCTTTAGCATTAGCACTACTCTCATTTTTCTGAAGTGTGGTCCATTGGAAATATGGTGTAATTTTCATAGATTTTGAACCATCAACACCAGTTACTTCCATGGTAGGAGGATTCCATTCAGTCACTGTGGCTAGCCACACACTTTCATCCATTGATCTGAGGAAGATTCTCATTCTGGCTTTCCAATAGGCATAGTTGGAGCCATCAAAAGGTGGAGGCCTAGTAACTGAAAGGCTATCAAAATTTGACATCTTTTTAAATAGCTTAGATCGTTAGCTCAGGAAATAAATCCAAATAAAAAGTAACAAGAAATGAGCTATTAGGCTCTGATACCACTTGAAAAGGCCAAGCTATATGTCCTAGAGGGGGGGGTGAATAGGACTATGCCAAATTTAAGAATAAATCAGATGAACTAAAATAAATCAATACCCTTACAATAATGAATCAATTCACAATGCTAAATATAAATCACCTTGATAAATAATTATTGAGAGATTGATACAAATTCATTCTAAGGACAACCTTACACCATAATAAACAAGGGCTTATGGTAGGACAACCTTATTTCTAGAACCTCTTTTGAATCAAGAACTCAATGTTAATATAAGTAAATGAAATAGCAAGGAATTGAAAATAAATGCGATAAAGATCTAAATTATTACAACAATTCCCACACTTGCTTGAAAATGTAAATAGTTACAACATTCTCATCCACTTGTACATTCCACACAATCGAATGATAAAAGATATGAAAATTAAGCAAGCATTCAATCCACAAGACAAAGAGTTATAGTGGTTCGCCTGTGTGTACACCAACTGTTTTACAACAGCCACACAGAATGCTACTCCACTCCTAATATCCTCACACAAGGGATATTAGCGTTCACTATCAAATAGGTTTTCACAGGTTCACCAAAAACCTTTACAATTGTGTCTTTTTCACTTGGGCTTACACAATTAAAAAAAACCCCTTTTTCTGAGTTTTCTGGTTTTCCTCAGACAACCAATACAATGAGATTTTTCTGGCTCAATCTCAAACAAAACCAATACAATGAGATTTTTCTGGCTTAACCTCAAACAAAACCAAAATAAATGAATTTTACAGAATTGTAAAATACCTGATTTCTCCTTTAGCACCCTAGTAGAACCAATCGGAGTAGATGATTGAATATCAAAGTTCAATTTCCAATACTCACATTCATAGGGTTCTAAATTCTAATAGATTTTAGATTATGACTTGTTGGGCGTAGCTATATTTGATTTTGATTCCAAGAAGAAGGAATAATATAATTCCTCTTTTCAAATAAGATTGGAATAGAGAAACAAAATCAAATTAAATAAGCTAGCAAAAAGGAATATTAAATAAGCACAATTTAGCTTAAAATAAACACAGACTTATCTCAGAGTGATTACTTGAAAATTCTTGAATGGAATGGAGTTCTGGATGTAAAAACTCTGAATTTCGTGTTCAATTTATAGAAGAAAAAATCGTTCCTACGACTGGTCTTAGAAACCTAGGACTGGTCGTAGCTCTAACAGATTTTTGAAAAATTGAGCGCGATCTTTGAAAGCCGTTCCACGACTGGTCGTGTGTACCCTACGACTGGTCGTGGGACACCTACGACTGTCGTGGGTCACTCTACGACTGGTCGTAGGACCAAGAAATAGGTTGCTGGATTTTCAGTCGTAGCTCCACGACTGATCGTGGACGAGTCGAAGCCAACCTACGACCGGTCGAAGGACCTCCAGGACTGGTCGTGGGCGTTCCAAAAAATCTGAAAAAAACTTCAACAACTTAGGACTGATCGTGGAATTTCTTGGACTAGTCGAACCAATGCTAGGACTGGTCGAACAAGAGCTAGGACTGGTCTTGGAATAGACCAAACTTATGTTAAATAAACATTTGATTTATGTATCCAAAATGACCTACTTAAAGGGTCAACCTAAGGTCATTCAAACCTGAAACATGTCGTATGGATATTGAACTTCAACCATTCAACGAATGTAGATTGTTTGAACCAATATCAGGCTTGAAATCTTGAACAATATCAGGCTTGAAGTCTTGAACAATATCAGGCTTGAAGTCTTGAAATCTTCATCAACATAATTCAACTTTGAGATCTTCAACATCTTGAGCTTCAACATCTTGTAGCTTTTTGTGGCTTTTTGAACTTTAACATCTTGTGCTTCAACTTGTAGCATCTTGAAGTATTTAAGCAGTGTCTTGAATAAAAATCATCATACCAGCACAAGACACAGATAGATGTTTTGACACATCAAAATTTGACAACCAAAGGAGTATGAGACCATAACCCTTACAGAATTAGGTCCCAAATCGCATGCCATGTCGGCATATATATTGTGCTTATGAACGTAAAAAGATAGCCTGCCTATTAAGCTAGACATGACTAAATAGGATAAGTCTGGACCGCGACAACATTCCTTGGTAGAATTAGGCATCTTGCCTCAAACTCACACTCATTCGTGATAGCCCCTTTCTATAATCCTAGGTACCAAAACTGATGTAGTGGGAGACCGCATCTCATTTCATGTCAAGGATAGGTTATAAATTACACCTTGTTCCGATGTACGGAGCATGACATAAATCTTAAGCCTTGAGGGTGAAACTAAAATTTTAAGGGGGGTAGAACATTATGAGCCCAATCTAGTTAGGTCACCTGTTACGCCTCTTTGATCTGGGTGGTGCAGCGGAAACGCGGTGGACCCTACCCCACTGGCCCAGGATCGAAACGGTGCTCGTTGAATACGAACATTATAGAAGCCCTAGTCTGCCCTAGTAAGATTTGATTCACCATTTCCTTGGACATAGATAATAATGAGGACTCTCTTAGACTAAGACCTCAAGGGCAACCTTAGAATAAACAATTTGAACCTTTCAATGATGGACATTCCCTACGTTTTTAGAGTGATCGGTCTACGGAGTTACTGAAATATACAACTGCGAAACATTCGCGGCTTGACCCAATTCTTAATCCTGGGTGACAATGGACCCACTGTTTTTTAACGAGCGAAGACCGGATTCACCAAGGCTAGGAGGGGATACGGCGAGAGCCTTCTACCCTAGTCAGGTAGATGATCGATGTATCGGGATCAAGCCTACTATAACCGTCTCTCCGTGCTGGTCAAACAATGAAAACAGCTATCTTACTCTAAATAATTGGGGATTGTCGTCGAGACTCCAGATAGGTAAAGAAATAAATTAATTGTAGCAAACCTTCCGGGTATGAGAAATGGATAAAGAAATAAGTTTTAAGGGGGGTAGACTAAAATGAACCAACTAGTACATACCCTACCACACGTAGAAACTTGGAACCAATAAGTCTTAGGCAAATGAAATAATAGAAATCTTCCCTTATTAGCCTTAGCCAATTTCGGGGACGAAATTTTGTTTTAAGGGGGGTAGATTGTAACGCCCCGGATTTTTGCCAACCTGGGATTAGACGTCCTTAGGCAATTGGTCGATCCTAACACCTTAGTAACTTGTCAGAACTGAATCCCACAGTCTAAAATCGCTCCTTAACCCATTTCCTTCACAAATCCAACCCTTCACCACCTTGATCTTCCAATTTTTCAAAGCACTTTCGCCCTAGACACTATCTTAAACTAGCTAAGTAGTATTACTTGGATCACTTTATATACAAACTACAAAGGACTAAGTACCACCTCAGACGGAAATCACTTAGGATTAAATCCTTTAGAAATTTGACAAAGTTAACTAAGTGCTAAACTAGATTAGCCATGAAATCCATTTGAATCGCTTTAAATACAATCTGCAAGACTCAAAACTTGTAGAATCATTGACGCTAGATTACCCTAAAACTTAGGATCAATCTCATTACCCGGCTGCTCACGGGAGCATCTCGAAACTTCGTATTAGGTCTAGACCGCACATCGAAAATCCGATTAACACAAAGTTAAGGAACTAGGACCGCCTCACTGGACTTGACAATCATCTCAAAAATCAGGTCCATCCGATGTCCCACGGCCATTCATTTCGATTCGGAGCGAGGGTGTGTGAAAAACACTATTCCCATTTCAAAATAAATATCAGGAATAGTGATCTGGCACCATTCGTTGACGCGTCAGTATTAAGCAACCTGACCGTCAGAATCAGACCAAATTACACCCTCGGATTAAGAAAAATTTCAGGAACATTTACATGTACTTGGAATTTCTGATCGTGGCCCACTGACCGTCGAACTGAAAGTGGTCCGCCACGTGCGATCTGGGAATCCGATCGAGTCGAAAATGTAATCCCACATAGATCCATAGGTGGTGAGCTTAAGTCTGACATTTGGCTCAAGGAGGGCCACGAGAACCTCTCTTTTGAGCTTGGAAAAGTGACGAAATACCTATATTAGCGGTAACCCTTGAACAGAGTCTATTTCGGTGAGTTTTGAGACTATATAAGGACCTTAAACCCTCTCCCATTCCAGCCATACGAATTTGGATTTGAGAGAGGGAAAGAGAGAGAGAAAGTGAGGGAGATGTGGGAGGAACTCCTCCGTACTTCCCTGCTCGCTCCACGGCCGCACTCCTCCTTCCGGCACGCTTTTCGGCGATTCCGGCGTCATTTCTAGGTAATAAACCCTAACCCTAACCTGTTTGGGGGATTAGACAGTTGTAGGTTAGGACATAGCTAACCTATTTCATTCTCTAGGTTGCCAAACTCCCGTATACGGAAGCTTAGCGAACCTATCGACTCCGTTACGATTCTACGACAAAAGGTGCGGACTTTAGGTGTATAGGTTATGGTTTTCAACGCTTTCAATGTCAGATAATGGTAGATTCATGATCTGCATGCAATTGTACATGTACAAAGTGCTTTCCGTTTTCTGTTTCGATTAGAATTGTAGAATCTGGAATTTCACATACTCTAGGTATTCGTATAAAATACCGTATACGTATTTTTTTTGGAAATGTGTTTGACATGTTTATTTGTTGTATGGATATATGACGTATGGATAAAATACTTATTTGGCGAAAGGATTCGCCTAAATACATGTTTTACTAATAAACACTATGTATGTAGAAATACGGTATTGTAAGAAGTACCGTATACATGTATATTTTAGCGATGCGTTTGTCATGATTAATTGTCATATAAATATATTATGTGCGTATAAAATATTTTCTTGGCGAAGGAAATCGCCGTAATACATGTTTGCTTGTAAACACTATGTATATTGAAAATGCGTATTCTAGAAAATACTGTATACGTATAAATTTTGGGAGATGTATTTATCATGATTATTTGTTGTAGTAATATATTATACATGGATAAAATACTCACTTGGCTAAAGGATAGCCCTAATACATGTTTTGCTAACATACACCATGTATGTTGTAATAGTGTATTCTAAGTGTTTGTGAAAATGATTGAATGAGTATCGAATTCTCATTCGTACTCGCCATGACTAATTGTCATGGATTCATGATTGTTGTATCGGTGATACCCCTTTGACGAAAGGATTTGCCCTAAATCACGCCATGACCAATATACACCATATATGCTAAAATGTGTGGCCCAAGTATTTGTGGAAATGACTGAATGAATATGGAACTTGGATTCCTGCTTGCCATGACTATCCGTCGTGGGTGCACGCGTGTTATGATTGGGGCAACTCCCTAGGGAAAGGATTTGGCCTAATGCCTATGTGATCGACATATGTCATGTATGTTGATGCATGTTTGTTTTAGTGTTTCTTGAAATGTCTGAATGAGTAGTAGTTAGCAAATTGTGATGTATAAGGGTGTTGAGATGTGAGTCTCAATCTCTTTTAATTATGTGTATGATCTCCTTGGATTGTTGTGTAATTAGGAATTGAACATGTATAAACTCATGCTTGTGTTGTGATTCATAACATGCTCAACTGCTTTATATTATAACTATGTAATGCATATGTTTAAATTTATATTTACGTTGTATGATCCGTCATGGGTGATGGGGGAGCGGAGCAACGAGTGCGTGCAACAGCCCTGGCAGCCCTAAACGGATAATACCATACCTTGATTATATGAGTGGAATCTTGATCCATTACTGCTTTATCTATCTGCAAGTTATCATGTTTGGGGCTATGATTATAGTCCAGACAATCGGTACCAGAATTGAATTCGTGGCTGTGATTCATTTGCCACGTGAGATGTGTTCGACGAACCCGAGTCGTACTTCGGTTGACGATAGTGGTTGGCCACGCGAAGTGCTTATGCACTTCATGTCGTTCAACTTGTTGTGCGCTCGAGCTAGCCGAGCTCGTCAAGTAACCCGATCTGTCTAATGTATGTTCACCATGTTTGGTCGCTACTGCTTGAACCTAGGGTACCAAACTTACTAGTGAAATCCCTTTTAACCATGGTACCTCGATCCGCTAAGACGCATGAGCCAGGCATGGTGGTATGGGATACCGTGGTCGAGCCATGTCGGCCTATGCTGGGGTCATGTGCCTCCCGTAGTGACCATTGCGCAACCAAACTCGTGAGCCAATTATGGTGGTATGGGACACTATATTCGAGCCGTCGATACTTACGGCGAGAGCCGAGTACAGTGAGACCTGTGCTCGTGCTGACGGCGACGAGTCCTCCGTAGTATCTTCGAGTATACTTCAAGTGTCTGTGATTGGCGACGAGTCTTTCACAGTAACTAGAGTATGAGTTGAGCCGAGTACGGTGAGACTATACTTGAGCTGACGGCTAGTGATTGAGCCAAGTACGGTGAGATATGTACTTGAGCTGACGGCCAGCAATTGAGCCGCATACGGTGAGATCTGTATCTGCGCTGACGGGTGACGAGCCCTTTGCGATGCCTTCACTACGCTTCTCAAACCATAATATCGTATGAGATTAGCTAGGATTGACGACCCTAGAATGGATCATGTTTGGGAATGATACAAGGGAGGTACCTTAGTTTTCCAATACTGCTGGTTGAAATGGATTAATAAAAACTTGGTAATCATGAGCATCATCGCACCGCATGTGCTTTGTAGATGTGGCGCACTGAGGGAGTAAGCATTCACGAACGTAAGATGATGTCGCTTGAGGGTGGTTTGGCAAGGGCATACAGCATCATGTCATTTCATTTTCGCACTTAACAAGAGTAGTTAGAAATGTTTGATTTGTACTGCTTATCATTACTGCTTGGTTGAATTGATAACATGTTAACCTATGCTTTACTGTTCCACTGAGTTGATCACTCACTCCCACGTTACGGGATGGTGTTTGCAACACCAACCAGATTTGTTGAGTTTCAGGTGATGGCGATACTTGTGAAGCGGAGCCGGACTACTTCTGTGATGATAGGAGGAGTTCTCCTATCTGTATCTCTTTGGTAGGTCAATGAAGACCTGATATTGTATTGACGGGGCTATGGTACATGGGATAGGAGGCATTACACTTCCTCACATTTGGTACATTTTAGAACTGCACTTGTATTTATTTAACCTGGTAATGTTATCACACTCTAGAGACTCATCATAAGTTATATATTTTATCTATCTATCACAGTCTTCCGCTTGCAAATTTAACTGTCTCTGGAGTATGATATGCTGTTTTGGCTTAATCTCACTCATGTTCAATGCACGAATACAGTCAACATTCAATCATCATTCATTTTGTTGCATAAGTGATGTTCTGGAACTCGGGAGTTGAGTTTATGTTCGACCCCCGATTTTCAGGGCGTTACAGTTTTAATGATGGACAACCAATTATTATTATTTTTATGTGGTGTGGTCGGCCTGATATCTATTTACCTGGCAATGGCTGGTGGTCGGTGCTCTGTGGGCCCCACCAGGATGTATGTGTTTCATCCACACTGTCCATTTATTTTTATAGATCATTTTATGATATGAGAGAAAAAATGAGGAATATCTAAATCTCAAGTAGACCACATTACAGAAAAAAGTATTGGATGAATGTTAACCATTAAAAACATTACGGGGGCCATAAAAGTTTTGGATCAAGCTGATATTTATTGTTTCCCTTCATCTGGGTCTTTATGACTTAATCAACATATTAGATTTCAAATAAACAGTACAGTGGGCCTTAGGAGGATTTTAATATTGGATATCCAACTATTACTAATTTCCTATCGTGTAGTCCACTCGAGATTTATAGACCTATCATTTTTTGTACTAAGCCCTAAAATGATCTCTACAAATAGATGAACAGAATGGATGAAACATATACATCATGGTGGGACCAACAGAGCACCCACCACCAGTAGCCAATCCGCCTCCCAAATTTGGGCGCGCGCTCAAAACAGAGCCACGCCCAAAATTAGGGATTTCATATGGTCTCTCTCTCTTCTCTCTGTCATTCTCTCCATTGCATTCTCTACACCCTTCTTTCCCTAATCCTCTGTCTCCCTCTCGATCTCTGTTCCATCTCTCTTTCTCCTCCCTCTCTCCAATGCCTCAACCGTGAAGAAACACAGGCCGTGAACGCCCTCTTCTCTCTCTCTCTCTCTCTCTCTCTCTCTCTCTCTCTCTCTTCATTGCAGCAGCCGTGAATCTCCTACCCGAAGAAACTCACGCCGTGAAGCTCCTCTCCATTGCAGCAGCCGTGTACCGATTTCTTGGGTGATGACTTCAAAAGCCGGGGATCACATGTTGTATATAACATTGCAGATTTCTCCACACAGGCATGTTTGCATCACTTGTGGTTATCATGATGGTCTTACTAATGCATTTTTATAGTAGATCGATGAATCTCTCATTCTCTCTTGCCAAGAGAAATCATTTGTAGTTATGATCTCTGTGATGTTGCCACTGATATTCTGATGCTTGCATGAAAAATAGGCCTTTATGCATTTTTGTAGCAGGTGATGAATCTCTCATTCTCTCTTGTTGAGAGAAATCATTTGTAGTAAAGATTTTTGTGATGTTGCCGCTGATGTTCTGATGCTGGCATGACAAATCAGCCTTTTCTTCACTAAACTAATGCTGAAAATTTCCTATTTTCTTTCATTCTGTTTTTATGTAGACAGGCATTTCTACAGTTAATATGCTAGCAGTCATTCTGTTTCATCAACCCTGCTCCTGCGTGTGAGCGAGTCTTTGTAGATAACCCTAATGTCTAGAGCTTCAAGTGCTTTTTCCCAGCAGTTACAAAAGAGCTTCCATTTGATGAGAAGCAAACAGATGAAATTGTAGTGCAAGATGTACTTGCTTTAAGCTTGGTTACCAGCCTTCCACTTCATCAATCCCAGAGACAGAGATACCCATCACTAGGATATCCAATAGACACCAAATGCTTTCTTAGAAAAGCATCCAAAATAGAAAATCGGTAAATCTATTCAAAATTTTAGAACTACACCAATATCAATAAGAGTTTCAACTGGAAGTGTCAACTGCACAACAAAGACGAATTAACAAATCGAGACAGAGAGAAGCTTTAGTTAGCCAGATTTAACTAATCATCAGGTGAAAAGTCAATACATGCCACCCCAGTTGATTGTCAATTCTTGCTATAACGCATTTAGTTACACATTTTAACCAAAAGTCACATTAATTAGTTCTTCTGTTTCAATTCATCAAATCACACACAACACTTGTGTTGTCATCTCTAAAATAGGCAGAGATGTACTGAAAGTGAGTCCTAGCCTTCCTATATGCTTGAAAAGAAGAAACTACATGAAACTCACAAGAAAAAAGTGAAAATAATTGAACAGTAGCCTCTAATAGGTGACATGTAGGAGCGTATCAGGACTGACACAAGCTTGTATCGTGTCACTGGGCAGGAAGATGTCATCTAGAAATGCCCATATCAGCCAATAAGGGACAATTTTTCAATCCTTTCTTGGTCCACTTGTGGGCCGCCATGTATGTCTTAGTTAGGGACTTCTGAAAGGCTTATTGTTCCTTTCATTAGGAATTCTAGAATAGGTAGTATAAATGACTGAGATTAGTTTTAAATCAAGGGCTGAAATTTAGTTTAGGTCCTTGGGTTATCAGTAGTGTAAATAGTTCTCATGTTAGGTCTTTGGAGAGATCGGAAGAACAGTAGCTGATTTTATATATATATATATATATATATATATATATATATTTTTCCTTTTCAAATAAATGTACAGAATTGGAAATTTGGGGCTTGTAAACATTCATTTTCTTAAGTAGAAGTTTCTTCTCTTGTTAGTGCTGGCAAGTGCATCTTGTATTTGTTGAACAGTTTCTCTGATTACTGGAATCGTACATTGACTGCTAGAACTTTTTTAAATGTCGAGATCATTTCCAACTTGCTGGAAAATTCCAGCTATTTGTTTGCAATCATTTTCTAACTCCTGGATATTGATCCCCACTTGCTGAATAGTTGTTGAACTTTTACTTCGAAGGCTTGGTTCATTGGATGCTTCACAAATACTTCATATTTCGAAGTGTGGACTGTCCTATAACGCTTGAATCAAGTGGCAATTGATTGGGTCCTAACAAACCTAGATTGACCTACATAAAAAAATGGACTCGATAAAATCTGGAACATCTTTCTAGGAAAAAGGCCTTTGAGATAGAAAAGGCATTCAATAAAAGCTTACCTCACAAAAATTAGTGATGGAGATAATTTACCTATATACATCAAGTGGTCACTGAGCCTATTCACTTACAAAATCCTGTTGATGTCCTGGAAAAAGAAGAAGCTTAAAACTCTTCTTCTTCTTCTTTTTTTTTTTTTTTTTTTTTTTTGGAGATCTTAAAAGTTCTTTTTTCTTTCAACTGTAATTGAAATTTTAGATATTTAAACTTGAAAAAGTGAAATCGATAATACATAAGCATGGCAGTTATGAGAGTGTTTAATGCCATTCTTGTTGGCTAGTTTTACTTCTCCACATAGGCACCCTTGAGGAAAAGATAACAGTGGCTTAGTCCAAGTCACTTTAGATGTGTTCGAGATGCACCTTTCTGTCTCACAGGGTTATGGTTCAATCATTAAGGGATACACCCTTAATGGTGTTCTTTTGGGGCTAGCAAGAGGATTGTCATCCCTTAGAAGGTACTTGATGCCTTTACAGAAATCCTTGACCTTCTGAATGTCTTAATACAGATTGTTTAACGGTTAAGGTCTGAGGAAAGGCAACTCCTTGGATGTCAATTTTCCCTAATTTCCCACATCTAGCAACCTCATTTCAATATGGTGGTCTAAATACCTGTTTATGACTAGTGGTGATATGATTCGACTGAATAATGTATCCTACTTAGCATTTTTGTCTTTCATTTAAGTGCTAACAGGCCACATTAACTCCCAAGCTACTTGTGAATGTGAGGGCACTGATCATTTGGCTACTGGCTTGTGTTATAGTTCATGATAAGAAAGAGTATGCTGTTAATGCTTCCGCTTGTGGCAGCATATTCACTAGGCATAGATTTGAAGCCTCTTCAAAGTCCAGTTCTTCCAGGATCACCAATATATGTGCCCCAATTTTTAACTATATCCCATTTCATTAGGTGCATTTTATACATTCTGCAATGCAACATGCTGATATTGATAGTGTTATGACATGACTAACTCTATACTATAGATAAGTTGTAGACTGATATTTGCCCTTCTACTTGTTTGACTGTAAAACTGATAGTAAGCGGGAACTATTGGTCATAGGTCAGTGAGTAATATCATGCCGTATGAGATATCTACAAGTTAGTAATATCCCTTTGCATGTGTTGTAAAATCGATATGAAAAAGGCCATAAATCTCACATTGAAGTAGATTGGTTTTTTTTTTTTTTTCAATGATTTGTATTATGGCTACTATCTTGCCTAAGGAGTGCTTTACTTTTTATAATCTTAGGAGGGACTATTTACGTTATGCCAGTTGTAGTTTTTTTGCTCAGCATTGTTGCTCTAGCGTGGTGGTGCAGCCACAGTTAGGATTTTGCACCTTCCCTCGTAAAGTCCCTTTCGTTGGAGCATACGATGCACATTGTTCTTTGTTGAACTCAACAAATCAGGAAAAGATTAAACTCAACAAACAGCTCCCTTAGTCGGTAACATCATTGAGGTCAGTCTTCATTGTCAGATCAAAATTTTTGAAGGAAAATGCATACATTTTCTTTTTTATTTCATTCGAGTAAGTTTTGCTTCTTATAATACTTGTACTAAGCTTTTAACTATGATTGTTTCCCTTTGATAAATCAGGTTATTTGTAAATACTATGCCGAGTGAGAAGGATCCTCTGCTTGGAGTGAATTTGGAGGAAAATGTGGCTTTAAAGCAAGATGCAGCCCACGGTAGCATTTCAAATCCCAACTGTATATTTGGAGTGGATCCACGTCAAACCTCATTCGTTTCAGAGAAGAAAAAACCCATGTTTCTTTCTAAGATATGGAGAAATCTTCTTTGCAGGTGTAATGCTTGCATAAAATTCTATGTCCAACAGAGCATGGCGGGCTATCTTTAAGCTTGGTTACAAGCATGTGCAAGATCACTTTCTTTTAACCATCCATTTTATAGCCATCAAATGCATGATTAGGATTTCTTGGTGATCAGTGTGATTTTGGAGATTTTCTCTATCCACAATGTGCCCATCATTTGGATGGTCTTGATAGATGTACAAGAGTGCCCCATCCATTTTTCTATTTCTATCTTTGAATCTAGCTTTCTCTTTATCAAGTGGTGGAAAGAAATGGACCTTGTAGCAAAAAGTAATCCTACTTCTAGGATGACCAGTGTGGATGATGCCCTTACAGAGGTACTAATAAATTTAAAAAATTACTTAAGTTTTATGGTAATTATGAATATCCTAATAACTTGATTTACAATATTTTACCGTTGGTTGGTTCTGACAGTAGAGGGCGAATGTGGGGTCTAGGTTGATCAATAAGAGATCCTGAACATGCAGTGAGTATCTCTGGTTTTATAGTTTTACTTGTAGATTCCTGTATTGATTACACAAGCATGACGGTTATACGCATTCTTTCAGGTGGATGTTGCATGTGTAAGGATTGGAGCTGCATATTTCAGATTCAAGCATCTGGTACGTCTCTTGTCAAGAATGCACATGACTGGAGTGGCCTGGCCATTTGGACAGGCCGTATTTATGTATTTGCTCAAAATTGATAGAGTAGACCCGGATGTGCGTCGGAGCTATCCAGAAGAGCAGGGGTCCCTGGAAGGTGGGAACTGTTGTTATGACCATGATGAAGCCGTCCATTTCCTATGGACGACATTGAAGGGGCCTGGCCATTTGGACAGGCCATGTTTATGTATTTGCTCAAAATTAATGGAGCAGACCTGGATGTGCGTCGGAGCTATCCGGATGAGTTGGGGTCCCTGGAAGGTGGGAACTGCTGTTATGACCATGATGAAGCTGTCCATTTCTTATGGACGGCATTGGAATGGCCTGACCATTTGGACAGGCCGTATTTATATTTGTATTTGCAGGGACCACACCCGAACCCATTCTCAAATCCTATAACCTATAACCAAAACCTATAACCTATAACCTATAACCTAAACCAAAACCTATAACCTAAACCTAAATCAAAACCTATAACCTAAACACGAACCCATTCTCAAATCCTATAACCTATAACCTAAACCTAAACCTTAACCTAATCCTATAACATAAACTCAAATCCCTAAACCTTAACCTATAACCTAACCTAAACCTATACTTATAACCTAAAACTATTCCCAAATCCCAAAACCTATAACCTAAACCTAACCTTTCCCTAAACCTATAACCTAAACTCAATTCCTTAAAGCTAAACTTACACCTAATCCTAATCTCAACTCCCTAACCTAAACCTAAACCTAAACTTGAAAACCCAAACTTAAACCCAATCCCAAACCTGAACCCGATTTCCTAAACCTAAACCATAACACATTCTCAAATCCGAGCACCTATAACATAAACTAAAACCAAAACCAAAACCTATAACCTAAACCCGAACCCATTCTTAAATCCCAAAACCCATAACCTAAACCCGAACCCATTCTCAAATTCCAAAACCTATAACCTAAACTCGAACCTTAACCTAAACCTATTACCTATAACCTAAACCAAAACCTATAACCTAAACTAGAACCAAAACCTATAACCTAAACATGAACTCATTCTCAAATCCCAAAACCTATAACCAAAATCTAAACCTTAACATAAACCTATAACCTATAACCTAAATCAAAACCTATAACTTAAACTAAAACCAAAACCTATAACCTAAACCAAAACCCATTATCAAATCCCAAAACATATAACCTAAACCGAAATTAAAACCTATAACCTAAACCCGAACCCATTCTCAAATCCCAAAACCCAAACCTAAACCTAAACCTAAACCTAAAACCTAAACCTAAACTCAAATCCCTAAACCTAAACCTAAAACTAATCCTATAACCTGGCTCAAATCCCTAAACCTTAACCTATAACCTAACCTAAACCTATACTTATAACCTAAAACTATTCTCAAATCCCAAAACCTATAACCTAAACACAACCTTTCCCTAAACATATAATCTAAACTCAATCCCGTAAACCTAAACCTAAACCTATAACCTAAACTCAAATCCCTAAACCTTAACCTATAACCTAACCTAAACTTATACTTATAACCTAATACTATTCCCAAATCCCAAAACCTATAACCTAAACCTAACATTTCCCTAAACATATAACTAAACTCAATTCCCTAAAGCTAAACCTACACCTAATCCTAATCTTAACTCCATAACCTAAACCTAAACCTAAACTTGAAAACCCAAACTTAAACCCAATCCCGAACTCGAACCCGATTTCCTAAACCTAAAACTATAACCCATTCTCAAATCCAAAACCTATAACATAAATCAAAACCAAAACCAAAACATATAACCTAAACCCAAACCCATTCTCAAATCCCAAAACCTATAACCTAAACCAAAACTAAACCTATAACCTAAACCAGAACCCATTCTCAAATCCAAAACCTATAACCTAAACCTATAACCTATAACCTAAACCAAAACCAAAACCTATAACCTAAACCCGAACCCATTCTCAAATCTCAAAACCAACCTAAACATAAACCGTAACCCTAACCTTATCCTACAACCTAAACTCAAATCCCTAAACCTATACCTATAACCTAACCTAAACCTATACTTATAACCTAAAACAATTCCCAAATCCCAAAACCTATAACCTAACTCAATTTCCTAAACCTAAACCCACACCTAATCCTAATCTCAACTCCCTAACCTAAACTCGAAAACCCAAACTTAAACCCAATCCCGAACCTGAGCCCGATTTCTTAAACCTAAACCATAACCCATTCTCAATTCCCTAAAGCTATAACCTAAACCTAAACCTAAACCTAAACCTAACCTAAACCAATAACCTTTCCCAAAACCTTTAACCTAAACCTAAACTTAAAACCTAAATGTATTCTCAAATCCTTAAACCCAAACCTACACCTAATCCTAATCTCAACTCCTTAACCTAAACCTAAACATGAAAACCCAAACCTAAACCCGATCTCGAACCCGAACCCGATTTCCTAAACCTAAACCTTAACTTATTCTCAATTCCCAATAGCCATAACCTATAACATACCTATAACCTTAACCAAAAAAACTAAATGTGTTCTCAAATCCCTAAACCTAAACCTACACCTAATCCTAATCTCAACTCCCTAAACTAAACCTAAACCTAAACTTGAAAACCCAAACTAAAACCCGATCTCGAACCCGAACTCCGATTTCCTAAACCTAAACCTTAACCTATCCTCAATTCCCTACACTATAACCTATAACTTACCTATAACCTAAACCTAAACATAAAGCAAAAACCTAAATGTGTTCTCAAATCCCAACACCTAAACCTATACCTAATCCTAATCTCAACTCCCTAACCTAAACCTAAACCTAAACTTGAAAACCCAAACCTAAACCCGATCCCTAACCCGAACCCGATTTCCTAATCCTAAACTGTAACCTATTCTCAATTCCCTATAGCTATAACCTATAACATACCTATAACCTTAACCTAAAACCTAAACCATTTCCTAAACCTAAAACCTCAATGTGTTCTCAAATCCTAAACCTAAACCTACACTTAATCTTAATCTCAACTCCCTAACCTAAACCTAAACCTAAACTTGAAAACCCAAACCCGATCACGAACCTGAACCCGAACCCGATTTCCTAAACGTAAACCTTAACCTATTCCCTGTTCCCTACAGATATAACCTATAGCCTAAACCTAAAACCTAAACTTAAACCTAAACCTAAAACATAAATGTGTTCTCAAATCCCTAAGCCTAAACCGACAACTAATCCTAATCTCAACTCCCTAACCTAAACCTAAGCCTAAACTTGAAAACCCAAACATAAACCCGATCCCGAACCCGAACCTGATTTCCTAAACCTAAACCTTAACCTATTCTCAATTCACTATAGCTATAACCTATAACCTACCTATAACCTTAACCCAAAACCTAAACCATTTCCTAAACCTAAAACCTCAATGTCTTCTCAAATCCCTAAACCTAAACCTACACCTAATCCTAATCTCAACTCCCTAACCTAAACCTAAACCTAAACTTAAAAACCTAAACCTAAACCCAATTTCTTAAACCTAAACCTTAACCTATCCTCAATTCCCTACACTACAACCTATAACCTACCTATAACCTCAACCTAAACGTAAACCTAAAACCTAAATGTGTTCTCAAATCCCTAAACCTAAGCCTACACCTAATCCTAATCTCAACTCCCTAACCTAAACCTAATCCAAAACTTGAAAATCCAAACCTAAACCCGATCCCGATTTCTTAAACCTAAACCTTAACCTATTCTCAATTCTCTATAGCTATAACTTATAACCTACCTATAACCTTAACCTAAAACCTAAACCATTTCCTAAACCTAAAACCTCAATGTGTTCTCAACTCCACAAAAACATAAACCTACACCTAATCCTAACCTCAACTCCCTAACCTAAACCTAAACTTGAAAACCCAAACCCGATCCCGAACCCGAACACGAACCCGATTTCCTAAACCTAAACCTTAAACTTTTTTCTGTTCCCTACAGACATAACATATAACCTAAACATAAAACCTAAAACTAAACCTAAACCTAAAACTTAAATGTGTTCTCAAATCCCTAAACCTAAACCTACACCTAATCCTAATCTCAACTCCCTAACCTAAACCTAAGCCTAAACTTGAAAACCCAAACATAAACCCGATCCCGAACCCGAACTCGATTTCCTACCTAAACCTTAACCTATTCTCAATTCCCCTACAACTATAACCTATAACCTACCTATAACCTTAACCTAAAACCTAAACCATTTCCTAAACCTAAAACCTCAATGTGTTCTCAAAACCCTAAACCTAAACCTACACCTAATCCTAATCTCAACTCCCTAACCTAAACCTAAACCTAAATTTGAAAACCCAAACCTAAACCCGATTTCCTAAACCTAAACCTTAAGCTATCCTCAATTCCCTATAGCTATAACCTATAACCTACCTATAACCCAAACCTATAACCTAAACCTAAACGTAAACCTAAAACCTAAATGTGTTCTCAAATCCCTAAACTTAAACCTACACCTAATCCTAATCTCAATTGCCTAACCTAAACCTAAACCTAAACTTAAAAACCCAAACCTAAACCCGATCCTGAACCCAAACCCGATTTCCTAAACCGAAACCTTAACCTATTCTCAATTCCCTATAGCTATAACCTATAACCTACCTATGACCTTATCCATTTCGTAAACCTAAAACCTCAATGTGTTCTCAAATCCCTAAACCTAAACCCACACCAAATCCTACTCTCAACTCCCTAACCTAAACCTAAACCTAAACTTGAAAACCCAAACCTAAACCCGATCACGAACCCGAACCCGATTTCCTAAACCTTAACCTTAACCTATTCTCAATTCCCTATAGCTATAACCAAAAACCTACCTATAAACTTAACCTAAAACCCAAATCATTTCCTAAACCTAAAACCTTAATGTGTTCTCAAATCCCTAAACCTAAACCTACACCTAATCCTAATCTCAACTCCCTAACCTAAACCTAAACCTAAACTTGAAAACCCAAACCTAAACCCGATCCCGAACCCGAACCCGATTTCCTAAACCTAAACCTTAACCTATTCTCAGTTCCCTACAGATATAACCTATAACCTAAACCTAAACCTAAAACCTAAATGTGTTCTGAAATCCCTAAACCTAATCCTACACCTAATCCTAATCTCAACTCCCTAACCTAAACTTAAGCCTAAACTTGAAAACCCAAACCTAAACCCGAACCCGATTTCCTAAACCTAAACCTTAATCTATTCTCAATTCCCTACAGCTATAACGTATAACCTACCTATAACCTAAACCTATAACCTAAACCTAAACTTATAACCTAAACCTAAACCTAAACCTAAAACCTAAATGTGTTATCAAATATCTAAACCTAAACCTACACCCAATGCTAATCTCAACTCCCTTACCTAAACCTAAAACTAAGCTTGAAAACCCAAACCAAAACCCGATCCCGAACCCGAACCCCGATTTCCTAAACCTAAACCATAACCGATTCTCAATTCCCTATAGCTATAACCTATAAACTACCCATAACCTAAACCTTAACATTAACCTAAAACCTAAACCTAAAACCTAAATGTGTTCTCAAATCCCTAAACCTAAACCTCCACCTAATCCTAATCTCAACTCCCTAACCTAAACCTAAACCTAAACTTTAAAACCCAAACCTAAACCCGATCCTCAACCCGAACCCGATTTCCTAAACCTAAACCTTAACCTATCTGCAATTCCCTATAGCTACAACCAATTACCTACCTATAACCTAAACCTAAACGTAAACCTAAAACCTAAATGTGTTCTCAAATCCCTAAACCTAAACCGACACCTAAGCCAAATCTCAACTCCCTAACCTAAACCTAAACTTGAAAACCCAAACCTAAACCTAATTGTGAACCCGAACCCGATTTCCTAAACCTAAACCTTAACCTATTCTCAATTCCCTATAGCTATAACCTATAACATACCTATAATATTAACCTAAAACCTAAACCATTTCCCAAACCTAAAACCTCAATGTGTTCTCAAATCCCTAAACCTAAACCTACACCTAATCCTAATCTCAACTCCCTAACCTAAACCTAAACCTAAACTTAAACTTGAAAAGCCAAACCTAAACCCGATCCCGAACCCGAACCCGATTTCCTAAACCTAAACCTTAACCTATTCTCAGTTCCCTACAGATATAACCTATAACCTAAACCTAAAAGCTAAACCTAAACCTAAACCTAAAACCTAAATGTGTTCTCAAATCCCTAAACCTAAACCTACACCTAATCCTAATCTCAACTCCCTAACCTAAACGTAAGCCAAAACTTGAAAACCAAAACTTAAACCTGATCCCGAACCCAAACCCGATTTCCTAAACCTAAACCTTAACCTATTCTCAATTCCCAACAGCTATAACGTATAACCTACCGATGACCTAAACCTATAACCTAAACCTAAACCTAAACCTAAAACCTAAATGTGTTGTCAAATACCTAAACCTAAACCTACACCTAATGCTAATCTCAACTCCCTTACCAAAACTAAAAACTAAGCTTCAAAACCCAAACCAAAACCCGATCCCGAACCCGAACCCCGATTTCCTAAACCTAAACCATAACCGATTCTCAATTCCCTATAGCTATAACCTATAACCGACCTATAACTTAAACCTAAACCTTAACCTTAAACCTAAATGTGTGCTCAAATCCCTAAACGTAAACCTACACCTAATCCTAATCTCAACTCCCCAACCTAAACCTAAACCTAAACTTGAAAACCCAAACCTAAACCCGATCCCGAACACAAACCCGATTTCCTAAACCTAAACCTTAACCTATCCTCAATTCCCTACAGCTATAACCTATAACCTACCTATAACCTAAACCTAAACGTAAACCTAAAACCTAAATGTGTTCTCAAATCCCTAAACCTAAACCTACACTAATCCTAATCTCAACTCCCTAACCTAAACCTAAACCTAAACTTGAAAACCCAAACATAAACCTGATCCCGAACCCGAACCCGATTTCCTAAACCTAAACCTTAAACTATTCTCAATTCCCTATAGCTATAACCTATTACCTACCTATAATGTAACGTCCTGAAAATCGGGGGTCGAGCATAAACTCAACTCCCGAGTTCCAGAACATCACTTATGCAACAAAATGAATGATGATTGAATGTTGACTATATTTGTGCATTGAACATGAGTGAGATTAAGCCAAAACAGAATATCATACTCCAGAGACAGTAAATTAGCAAGCGGAAGACTGTGATAGATATATAAAATATATAAAATCTGTGGTGAGTCTCCAGAGCGTGATAACATTACCAGGTTATAAATTACAAGTACAGTTCAAATTATACCAATATGTAAGTGTAATATCTTCTATCCCAAGTACCATAGCCCCGTTAATGCAGTACCAGGTCTTCAGAGACCCGTCAGAGAGTTACATGATAGGAGAACTCCTCCTCATCACCATAGAAGTAGTCTGGCTCTGCTTCATAAGCATCGCTATCATCTAAAATTCAACAAATCTGGTTGGTGTGTACAACACCATCCCGTAACGTGGGAGTGAGTGATCAACTCAGTGGAACAGTAAAGCATAGGTTAACATGTTATCAATTCAATCAAGCAATAATGATAAAGCAGTACAAATCAAACAATTCTAACTACTTTTAGTAAGTGCGAGAATGAAATGACATGATGCTGTATGCCCTTACCAAACCACCTGTTCACTCCCCAAGTATAGGGTTGTGATGTAGTAATAACTCGGTAAGATCGAGGTCGAATCCCACGAGGACTGATCGTCACAATTCAAATCTGTGATCCTCCTTAACTAATTCAACAAATAATGGAGCAAATTACTAACACAAATTTATAGAAAATAACTATTGAAGATAGGGAAGAAAATTCAATAAGAGGAAGAGCACTAGGACTTTCGAATCCACCCCTAATTATCCCAACCCTTATTTTGTCTGTTAATTCACTTTAATATAGATTGATCTAACTTATCTAGAGAAAGCACAATCTGTGTCCTTAATCGGGCATACAGATTGTCTAATTCCTTCAAGCAATGCCATGAATAACATATCCCATGTCCAAATCGGGCATATGGAATATGCAGTTCAATAAAGCACCACTGTTTCTTCCTCTACAGGAACCTGTTCATAATTAGACACAAGTACCTAGCATAAGCATCCAGACCACATCCATGCATAGACTCTGATCAAAGTTGATAGATGGAGAAGTATGGAATTTAAAACAATCAAGCACACTAGAGAAAGAAACAAACCAATCTAATTAAAATAAAATCAACATAGAAAAAGAGGTGTTCAAATTAGAGTTTCATCTCAGCCCTAGCTGAGAGATTAGTTACCCATAAAATCCATTAAATAGATGGATAAATAAAATTCAATAACAAACATCAAACCAATTTCTCTCTTTCTTCTTTCTTCTTTTTTCTTCTCTCCTTTGCTCTAGATCCGAATTCTCCACTTTTTCCAATTTCTCGAATCCCTTTCTCATGTTTTGCAACTCTTTTTATAGTGATGGAGTGGTGGAGTGGTGAAATTCGGATCTGGGAAGTCTGTCGCACGCGTAAAGAAAATTCCTTTTCGCAGCCAAGTTCAGACCTCAAAACACCATACTTTCCTCGCTCAAATTTCAACAAACACCGTCCCTTAGGACTTTCTTGGGTCCTCTACATGATAGACGGTTCAGATCGCCATATGATCAAAGATGGTGGCCCACAACCGCCTCGAAAACCGGGTTTCCAAATTTGTGCAAAACTTTCGCACCCTTTTCATTCGTCGTGATCGGTGGGCCTCATGGAAGTGTTTTCTGAAAATCCACCCCGTCCATTAGATTCAGGACGAAATTTCAGTCAAGAATGGATAGTTTTGAACGTCCAATGATGCGGCCCAGGGAAGAAAACACAAAAAGATCAGTTTTGGACGTTGCAGAGCAGCCCTTTTGTGGCCTCTGTATCGCACACTTGTGCACGCATGAATAGAAAGTATTAGCATGGTTTTGTAGTACTCGAGCCCATCTTCAAGATGGACGGACTGGATCATCCAAAAAGACCTCGTGTGGGGCCCACTGCCAACCGTAAAAACGGACAGCGGTCCGTTCGTCGCTGCCGCGTAAACAGGGACGCGGCGACTTCCTCTGCGTAAATGGTGGGGTCCACCGTGATGTTTTGCTTGGAAATCCAGCCCGTCCACTGAGTTCCTCTCGAAAAACCAATTAGGAAAGGGGATTTTTGGCCATCCTTTGGTGCAACCCACTTAATATTTAAAGTCACCGTCCGTTTTGTATTTGAATGGTTATGATCCCATTCTATTCGTTTCTTCAAATATTGCCACCTAGGCCTTGCTAACAGGGGCCTTAGAGATTTAATGGACGGTCCGGATTGCCCGATTGGACCATGTGTGGGGCCCACAACAGAGACCGACGGTCTCATTATGAACCAAGAAACTACAATGGCCGGCCGTTTGATTTTTAGAAAGAAAGTCGGTCGGCCGCCGACCGACCTTTTGATTTTCCCTGTGCACACCGGCGCACTTGTGAACCGTACACATGCGATGTACATAGGGGTCCCACAGAGATGTTTTAAGGCATCCGCTCAGTCCATCCGTTTTCCCATCAAATATAAGAGGTTGATGCTAACTTTCTGGCATATCCACTTATCAGGTGGACCCCAAATTGGAAATTAATGGGCTGATCCTGTCCATTTGACCACTTCCCGAGATCTTCAGTGGCTGAAATTTAATGTGTACGGTTAATTTACGGCCCCCATCATATGTATAAAGTTTCGAGTCAATTGGATGGCGGCAATCATGTGATCTTGAATTTTGTACCAATTTCAGGCCTCTTTAAACATGAACGGCCTGATTTTCTCGGGTCCCAGGCATGTAAATTCTTCAATATTGGTCCTCTGGAGTCCATCCCGTGCTCTAGTAATTTCGAGAGTCAAATCCATGCTTTTAACATCATTTTTCAATACACGCTCCTAATTTCATCCTGTAATAAAAACACAATTAAAATATGGCATTAAGCATTATCATGTACGTAAAATTAGGTACTAATCAGGGTCTAATATGCAATATCCGACCCTCAACACAACCCCCAACCAGCATTTTGCTAGTCCCGAGCAAAACATGCGAAACATAATTCCAGAAATAACAGACAATTCCTGTAAACTCGAGTTACTTGTGAACAGATAGTTGAGATGTGAAAATTCTAAAATTCATGAATGGTGAGAAGATTTTTCTCCTGGAATCAAGCTTACAGTAAACTTCATAAACAAGTTTATAATATTAATCCATTAATTAGAACAATTGTAAACATTGAGTTCTATGAGTGTATACTGCCATCTCAGCTTTCAACCATTAAGAGATTCAATTGTCAATTTCATGATATCATTGGTAATTAACAACGGAGCTCTTGTCACCCAAAACTGGAACACCACTTGCCTTACAGATTAACCTTTCATTCTACCATTTTTTTGAATTTTTTTATGAATAGTATGCCAAGGAGGAGAATCAAATCTGCACCTATAGGGAGCAAACCTATGGTGAAAACTTATCGCCTAAATCTTTTCTCATGTCAACTATAAGGAATCGAATCTTCATCTATAGGGAGCAAACCTATGATGACGATTATGTGACTTATTCTTTCAATTCTTCTTTATAGACTGATGTTAAAAATTTTGTTTTTCAGGCTGGTTCCTTTCATGCTTATTACCATGTTATCAATTAATATCGAACTGAAAACTTAATGTGTAAACGAGATCTGATATGTGAAATCATGGCTCAATCAATGTTTACAACTTCTAATCATGGATTAACCATTCAAACTTCATTAGTGTGAAATTTGCTGATTAACCAATCCAAGAGTCATAAATTTCTCATATTCTGAATCTTGTAATTTCAAAATCACAACTATCCTTCCAAATCACTTTGAATTCAATAGAAATTCCAGAAAAATTTTAAAAATTTTCACAATTTTTCGCTCAAAAATGTTCACAATTTTTGCTCAAAACCAAGAAAATACTGATTAGGTAACCTAATTTCCCACCCCCAACCTAAAATTTACATTGTCCTCAATGTAAAAGAAATAAACATACAATGCACATGAGACAACGAAAAGAAAAGAGGAGTAGGGAAAGATAGTACCTGGATGGAGAATCAAAAAGCTCTCAAAAATATCAGCGTAAAAGCGAGTCAGAACAAGAGAGAAATCAGTAAAATAAAAGATCCTACCTATACCACTTTCGCAGGTGCTCTCGATTGCATTTAGCATATGCAACAAGCCTTTAAACCCCTAGGTTACCCCTAGTGGACGAGTTGTAGTCTCGTGAGGGTTTGCAGTAATGTTACCCACAAACATTGAACTATCTAACAAGGAAAAAGAAATCAAATGAAATGCTGGGTTGCCTCCCAGGAGCGCTAAGTTTAACGTCTTCAGCCAGACAAGAACGGACCATGTATTCATTAATCTTTAAGACCAGGGTCCGCCAAAGAACTTACCTCAACACGTGGTTAACCAATCCCAGACAAGTGATGCGAGTTCCCATAAATCTGTGCTATCTGAAATGAGGTAATTGACACTATCATCAAACAATTTAAGGACTTCCGCTCGAACAACTTCTTCCATGTTAAGATCATGCTTCCTTTGTATTTTCCGTGACATTTCCACAGCATGATCCTTACATACAGTGGGGCATACTCCTTGTATTTCTACTATTTTCCGTTCAATTGCTGCCTTATATGCTCTAAGAACATTAAGCTGTTGTTCTCTTTGCCTTCTCGAGTTAGAAACCAGTCTTTGTCGGGAAGAGTCTCGGAGAGGGATGAAGAGGTTCCACTTTCGCTCTCCATTTTTCAGTCTCCAATATAGGAGTAGAGTCGAGCAGTGCATTGACTTCGTGGATGGGACTATCGATGTCAAAATCCACACCTGATTGTGCTAAGCATGTCTCAAGAGGATCTTCAAAAGATGTACGGAAGGAGTCCTGCACAAGGCTCTCGATCATGTCCACTTCAAATATGTCATCCAAATCTGCGGATTGTTGTCCTGCATTAAAAACATTAAGTTTAATATTCATGTTACCAAAGGACAACTTCATTACTCCATTTCGGCAATTTATAATAGCATTAGATGTGGCCAAAAATGGACGACCCAAGATGACTGGGATCTGACTATGGGGATTCTGGACAGGCTGAGTATCTATAACTATGAAATCCACTGGAAAATAGAATTTATCAACCTGGATTAGCACATCTTCAATAATACCCCGGGAACCTCGACAGATCTATCAGCCAGTTGTAATGTTACCTTAGTCGGTTTCAACTCACCAAGTCCTAGCTGCTCATAAACCGAATAAGGTAACAAATTAACACTCGCCCCTAAATCGAGTAATGCCTTCCCAATCTTATGATCTCCTATGCCGCAAGAAATGGTGGGAGCTCCTGGATCCCTAAATTTAGGAGGAGTGTTATGTTGAATCATGGAGCCGAGCCGCTTTCTGCCAGAAGACTTTCTTATGAACATTCTCACTTTACGCTTTTGAGTGCATAAATCTTTAAGAAACTTAGCGTAAGGAGGACTTGCTTGATGGCATCAAGTAACTGAATGTTGACTTGCACTTTTTTAAACACATCCAAGATTTCATCAAAGTTATTTCTTTTCTTCATTGGTGCCAGACGTTGAGGAAATGGTGCTTTGGGCACGTAGGGTGGCACATTAGTGGTTCCTGGAGAATCAGAGAGCTTTTGAATTTTGGATGCATTGGTGTGTCTCTCTGCTTCATCTTGATCTTCCGCTTTAGAATTTGATTCATCCCTAGGCATCTCTATTCTCATTATCAATCTGTTTGCGACCTAAGGGTAGTGATCGATTTGGCTTGCTCATGATATTGTCCTTGGTTAGAATTAGAGCCAATCTCATCTTGTCCCTTTGGATTAGCCACAAAGTTGACTAGGGAACTCGCTTTCTCTCTCACTCAACGTGGCGACTAGTTGACCCATTTGTACTTCCACTTGGCAATGGATTGCGCATTTGCATGTAAGCTTTCTTTGGTTGGCTAGTAAGGTTTGTTGGGTGTCTTTTTGGAATTGGAGAGAACTCTCGCATAAAAAGATGGAGTGTATCCTCAAGAGATGGTTTCCTTGATTGTGCGGCGGTTGTTGATATTGTGGAAACTGTTGAGGTTGCATAGGAGGATTTCCGATGGTCCTCCTTGTTGTGGTCCTTTTGTCCAAGAGAAATTTGGATGCCTAGCCCACTGGGTTGTAAGTTTCGCGTAAGGATTATTCCCAGTGTCTTTGAAAAGTGTTCATTGCATGTACTTGTTCGTAAAGAAGTTCTGGGGATGTTTGTACTGGATGGACAAGACCGCATAGGATGGGTAGGACTAGAACATATGGCACATGCCTCGACTTGAGTCAAGTTTGTGGAGGTCCATTATTTAATACCGAGCATCAACTTTCTTTGTCGGGTTATCAAGCTTGGCGCACGGATCCGGCATGACTCTATCTCATATATACCACCTCTCTTCGTGGTTGGGGACTTGTCACCTCTATTTGAATAGTCCCATTGCTTGGGAATTTTCACACAAGGTTTCAAAGAAGTTCCATGCTTCGGATCGCTTTTGGTCATGAAGGACCCTCCACTGGTGGCATCAACCATGCGACGGTTCTGGGTGTCAAACCGTCATAAAAGTATTGCACTTGTTGCCACTTCTCAAAACCGTGGTGTGGACATTTAAGAAGTAAGTCCTTCCATCTTTCCCAACATTCATGAAAGTGCTCTCCCTCTTTTTGTGTGAAATTAGTGATTTCTCTACGAGAGCATTAGTTTTGTGAACAGGGAAGAACTTGTTTAAGAACTTTCTAGACAATTGGTCCCATGTAGTGATAGACCCAACTTCTAGAGAATTCAACCATGCTTTCGCCTTATCCTTCAAAGAAAAGGAAACAAAGCGTAGGCGGATCGAATCGTCTCGAGAAGTTTTGGAATTTAAAGGTGGAGCAAATGTCTAGGAATTCTTTCACATGATGATATGGGTCCTCCTTGTCTAAACCATAAAGGAAGGCAAGAATCGTATGACCCAGGTCTTGAGTTCAAAGTGTCTTTGCATGGTGGTGGGCAACACTATGCATGAAGGTGCATTGAATTGGACAGAGCTGAATAATCTCTAAGAGTTTTAGTTCCATTCTCTTCTGCCATTTCAACTGGGATGTCTTTCAATCTTCTATGGAATGTTCTTTCTATTTCAGGATCAAGAGGTGCTAGTTCTTTATCTAGAGATCTACGTCCTAGCATAAACTAAGTAACAACCTAAGAGAAAGAAAACTAGAACTAGAAATTATGCTATTAAAAAAAAAAAAAAAAAACAAGTTAAAATTATGTGAATAAGAATGGGAAGAAAGAACCGGAAAAGGAGATGATTGATGGCAGAAAATTCAAGAAGCTCCTCCTTCACTTAGTAGCTTCCTTCCGCAATTCCTGTAAATAAAAACAAAAACAAATCAAGTTTCCTAAAATAATGATAGAAAAATCCTAAGCAACGGTTAATTTCAAAAAAAAAAAAAAAAAAAGTTTCTAAAACTAGAAAATAGAAAGTTACCAAATCCAAAGTTAGAAAGTAGAAAATTCCTAAAAATTGAAAACTTAAATCTTAAAATAGAAAGTAGAGAGGACTGGAGAATTTAGAAAGATGTTACCAATTGGAGATCTATGTTAGAATCCTGCAAAAGAAAACAAAACAAGTTAGTTTCTAAAATAAAAAATCTAAAATTAGAAATTTTCTAAAGAACAAAAAGTCAATTTCTAAAAAGGAAGGAAATCCTAGAATTAGAAAGTTACTAAAACTAAAAAGCTAAGTTAGTTTCTAAAAAGGAAAAATTTTCTAAAACTAGAAAGTAGAAAGTTACTTAAAAGAAGAATCTAAATCTAAAATTAAAAACTAAAAAAAATTTCTAAAAATAAAATCCTAATTCTAAAAATAGAAATTAGAAAAAGTAAGAAATTTAGAAGGGATTACCCATTTAGAAGTTTATTTCAGACCCTACAAAACAGAAATAGGTTAGTTCTAAAATAAAAAAAAATTCTAAGTTAGTAAAATCCTAAGCTATGAATTATGATAAGAGAGAATCTTAAATTCAATTTGGATCGAAACAACCCCAAGAATCATGCGCCAAAAACTTGTTCACTCCCCAAGTATAGGGTTGTGATGTAGTAATAACTCGGTAAGATCGAGGTCGAATCCCACGAGGACCGATCGTCACAATTCAAATCAGATCCTCCTTAACTAATTCAACAAATAATGGAGCAAATTACTAACACAAATTTATAGAAAATAACTATTGAAGATAGGGAAGAAAATTCAATAAGAGGAAGAGCACTAGGACTTTCGAATCCACCCCTAATTATCCCAACCCTTATTTTGTCTCGTTAATTCACTTTAATATAGATTGATCTAACTTATCTAGAGAAAGCACAATCTGTGTCCTTAATCGGGCATACAGATTGTCTAATTCCTTCAAGCAATGCCATGAATAACATATCCCATGTCCAAATCGGGCATATGGAATATGCGATTCAATAAAAAGCACCCTGTTTCTTCCTCTACAGGAACCTGTTCATAATTAGACACAAGTACCTAGCATAAGCATCCAGACCACATCCATGCATAGACTCTGATCAAAGTTGATAGATGGAGAAGTATGGAATTTAAAACAATCAAGCACACTAGAGAAAGAAACAAACCAATCTAATTAAAATAAAATCAACATAGAAAAAGAGGTGTTCAAATTAGAGTTTCATCTCAGCCCTAGCTGAGAGATTAGTTACCCATAAAATCCATTAAATAGATGGATAAATAAAATTCAATAACAAACATCAAACCAATTTCTCTCTTTCTTCTTTCTTCTTTTTCTTCTCTCCTTTGCTCTAGATCTGGAATTCTCCACTTTTTCCAATTTCTGAATCCCTTTCTCATGTTTTGCAACTCTTTTTATAGCTGATGGAGTGGCTGGAGTGGTGAAATTCGGATCTGGGAAGCGTGTCGCACGCGCAGCAAAATTCCTTTTCGCAGCCAAGTTCAGGACCTCAAAACACCATACTTTCCTCGTTCAAATTTCAACAAACACCGTCCCTTAGGACTTTCTTGGGTCCTCTACATGATAGACGGTTCAGATCTGCCATATGATCAAAGATGGTGGCCCACAACCGCCTGGAAAACCGGGTTTCCAAATTTGTGCAAAACTTTCGCACCCTTTCGCTGTCGTGATCGGTGGGCCTCATGGAAGTGTTTTCTGGGAAATCCACCCCGTCCATTAGATTCAGGACGAAATTTCAGTCAAGAATGGATAGTTTTGAACGTCCAATGATGCGGCCCAGGGAAGAAAACACAAAAAGATCAGTTTTGGACGTTGCAGAGCAGCCCTTTTGTGGCCTCTGTATCGCACACTTGTGCACGCATGAATAGAAAGTATTAGCATGGTTTTGTAGTACTCGAGCCCATCTTCAAGATGGACGGACTGGATCATCCAAAAAGACCTCGTGTGGGGCCCACTGCCAACCGTAAAAACGGACAGCGGTCCGTTCGTCGCTGCCGCGTAAACAGGGACGCGGGCGACTTCCTCTGCGTAAATGGTGGGGTCCACCGTGATGTTTTGCTTGAAAATCCAGCCCGTCCACCGAGTTCCTCTCGAAAAACCAATTAGGAAAGGGGATTTTTGGCCATCCTTTGGTGCAACCCACTTAATATTTAAAGTCACCGTCCGTTTTGTATTTGAATGGTTATGATCCCATTCTATTCGTTTCTTCAAATATTGCCACCTAGGCCTTGCTAACAGGGGCCTTAGAGATTTAATGGACGGTCCGGATTGCCCGATTGGACCATGTGTGGGGCCCACAACAGAGACCGACGGTCTCACGTTCTGAACCAAGAAACGGCAGCGGCTTTCGATTTTTAGAAAGAAAGTCGGTCAGCGCTGCTGACCGACCTTTGGATTTTCCTGTGCACACCCGGCGCACTTGTGAACCGTACACATGCGATGTACATAGGGGTCCCACAGAGATGTTTTTAAGGCATCTGCTCCGTCCATCCGTTTTCCCATCAAATATAAGAGGTTGATGCTAACTTTCTGGCATATCCACTTATCAGGTGGACCCCAAATTGGAAATTAATGGGCTGATCTGTCCATTTGACCACTTCCCGAGATCTTCAGTGGCTGAAATTTAATGTGTACGGTTAATTTACGGCCCCCATCATATGTATAAAGTTTCGAGTCAATTGGATGGCGGCAATCATGTGATCTTGAATTTTGTACCAATTTCAGGCCTCTTTAAACATGAACGGCCTGATTTTCTCGGGTCCCAGGCATGTAAATTCTTCAATATTGGTCCTCTGGAGTCCATCCCGTGCTCTAGTAATTTCGGAGAGTCAAATCCATGCTTTTAACATCATTTTTCAATACACGCTCCTAATTTCATCCTGTAATAAAAACACAATTAAAATATGGCATTAAGCATTATCATGTACGTAAAATTAGGTACTAATCAGGGTCTAATATGCAATATCCGACCCTCAACACCACCCTCATGCGACATCATCTTACGTTCGCGAATGCTTAACTCCCTCAGTGCGCCACATCTACAAGCACATGCGGTGCGATGATGATCATGATTACCGAGTTATTATTAGTCCATTTCAAACAGCAGTATTGGGAAACTAAGGTACCTCCCTTGTATCATTCCCAAACATGATCCATTCTAGGGTCATTAGTCCTAGTTAATCTCATACGATATTATGGTTTGAGAGGCGTAGCGAAGGCATCACAAAGGGCTCGTCACCCGTCAGCACGGATACAGATCTCACCGAATGCGGCTCAATTGCTGACCGTCAGCTCGAGTACAGGTCTCACCGTACTCGGCTCAATCACTAGCCGTCAGCTCGAATACAGGTCTCACCGTACTCAGCTCAACTCATACTCCAGTTGCTGTGAAAGACTCGTCGCCAATCACAGACCTTGGAGTATACTCGAAGATACTACAGAGGACTCGTCGCTTGTCAGCACGAGTACAGGTCTCACCGTACTCGGCTCTCGCCGTAAGTATCGACAGCTCGAATATAGTGTCCCATACCACCATAATCGGCTCACGAGTCTAGTTGCTCACTGGTCACTACGGGAGGCACGTGGCCCTGGCCAGAGGCCGACAAATTCGACCACGGTGTCCCATACCACCATGCCCTACTCATGAGTCTTAGCAGATCGAGGTACCATGGTTAAAAGGGATTTCACTGGTAAGTTTGGTACCCTAGGTTCAGCGAAGAATGCGACCAAACATGGTGAACATACATAAGACAGATTGGGTTACTTGACGAGCTCGGCTAGCTCGAGCGCACAACAAGTTGAACGACATGAAGTGCATAAGCACTTCGCATGGCCAACCACTATCGCTAACCGAAGTACGACTCGGGTTTGTCGAACACATCTCACGTGGCAAATGAATCACAGCTATGAATTCAATTCTGGTACCGATTGTCTGGACTATAATCATAGCCCCAAACATGATAACTTGCAGATAGATAAAGCAATAATGGATCAAGATTCCACTCATACAATCAATGTATTGTATTATCCGTTTAGGGCTGCCAAGGCTGTTGCACGCACTCGTTACTCCGCTCCCCCATCACCCATGACGGATCATACAACGTAAATATAAATTTAAACATATGCATTGCATAGTTATAATCATAAAGCAGTTGAGCATGTTATGAATCACAACACAAGCATGAGTTTATACATGTTCAATTCCTAATCACACAACAATCCAAGGAGATCATACACATAGTTAAAAGAGGTTGAGAATCATATCTCAACACCCTTATACATTACAATTTGCTAACTACTACTCATTCAGACATTTCAAGAAACACTTAAACAAACATGCATCAACATACATGACATATGTCGATCACATAGGCATTAGGCCAAATCCTTTCACTAGGGAGTTGCCCCAATCATAACACGCGTACACCCACGACGGATAGTCATGGCAAGCAGGAATCCAAGTTCCATATTCATTCAGTCATTTCCACAAACACTTGGGCCACACATTTTAGCATATGTGGTGTATATTGGCCGTGGCGTGATTTAGGGCAAATCCTTTTGTCAAAAGGGGTATCGCCAATACAACAATCATGAATCCATGACAACTAGTCATGGCGAGTACGAATGAGAATTCGGCACTCATTCAATCATTTTCACAAACACTTAGAATACACTATTACAACATACATGGTGTATGTTAGTAAAACATGTATTAGGGCTATCCCTTAGCCAAGTGAGTAATTTATCCATGTATAATATATTACTACAGCAAATAATCATGATAAATTCATCTCCCAATATTTATACGTATACAGTATTTTCTAGAATACGCATTTTCAACATATATAGTGTATACAAGCAAACATGTATTACGGTGATTCCCTTCGCCAAGCAAATGTTTTATACGCACATAATATATTGATACGACAATTAATCATGACAAACACATCACTAAAATATACATGTATACGGTACTTCTTACAATACCGTATTTCTACATACATAGTGTTTATTAATAAACATGTATTTAGGCGAATCCTTTCGCCAAATAAGTATTTTATCCATACGTCATATATCCATACGACAAATAAACATGTCAAACACATTTCCATAAAAAATACGTATACGGTATTTTATACGAATACCTAGAGTATGTGAAATTCCAAATTCTACAATTCTAATAGAAACTGAAAACGGAAAGCACTTTGTACATGTGCAATTGCATGCAGATCATGAATCTATCATTATCTGACATTGAAAGCGTTGAAAACCATAACCTACACACCTAAAGTCCGCACCTTGTGTCGTAGAATCGAACGAGTCGATATGTTCGCTAAGGTTCCGTATACACGAGTTTGGCAACCTAAAGAACGAAAAATTGTTAGCTATTTCATAACCTACAACCTATACAACCCTAAAACAGATTAGGGTTAGGGTTTCTTACCTAGAACGACGCCGGAATCGCCGGGAAAGCGATGAGAATCAGGCGGTGGAGCCCGAATAGCAGCAGGGAGTTCCTCCCACATCTCCCTCACTTTCTCTCTCTTTTCTCTCTCTCAAATCCAAATTCGTATGGCTGGAATGGGAGAGGGTTTAAGGTCCTTATATAGTCTCAGAATTTCCCAAAACAGACTCCAGGTCAAAGTATACTTATGTTATAACCAAAGCGGACCTGTTTCAGCTCAACGGAGGACTTCTGGCGGGCCTCCTTGAGCCAAAGGTTGGACTTAAGCTCACTAACGCTGGATCTACATTCTATTAAGTTTTCATTTCGGTCGGGATTCCAGATCACGCGTGGCGGACCAGTTTCAGTTCAACGGTCAGCGGATCTCGATCGGAGATTCCGAGTACATGTAAATGTGTATGAAATTTTTCCCGATCCGAAGGTGTAATTTGGTCGATTCTGACGGTGCTGTTTGCTTAATACTGATCCGCAAACAAATGATGCCAAATCACTATTCCAGATATTTATTTTGTAAAGGGAATAGTGTTTTTCACACTCTCTCGCTCCGGACGCGATCGAATGGCCGTGTGACATTGTCTGGACTTGATTTCTGAGATGGTTGTCGAGTCCAGTGAGGCGGTCCTAATTCCTTAACTTCGAGTTATTCGGACTTCCGACGTGCGGTCCAGATCTGATACGGAGTTTCGATGTGCTCCCGAGAGCAGCCGGGTAATGAGATTGATCCTAGATTTTAGGGTAACCTAGCGTCAATGATTCTACAAGTTTTGGGTCTTGCAGATCGTATTTAAAGTGATTCAAACGGATTTCGTAGCTAATCTGGTTTCACACCTAGTTACTTTGTCTCATTTCTAAAGGATTTAGTCCTAAGTGATTTCTGGTCGAGGTGGTACTCAGGCCTTTGTAGTTTGTATATAAAGTGATCCAAGTTATACTACTTAGTTAGTTTAAGATAGTGTCTAGGGTGAAAGTTCTTAGAAAAATTGGAAGATCAAGGTGGTGAAGGGTGAGATTTGTGAAGGAAATGAGTTCAAAGGCGGCTTTAGACTTTGGGATTCAGTTCTGACAAGTTAATGAGGTATTAGGATTGACCCATTGCCTAAGGACGTCTAATCCCAGGTTGGCAAAAATTCGGGCGTTACATATAACCTTAACCTAAAACCTAAACCATTTCCTAAACCTAAAACCTCAATGTGTTCTCAAATCCCTAAACCTAAACCTACACCTAATCCTAATCTCAACTCCCTAACCTAAACCTAAACCTAAACTTGAAAACCCAAACCTAAACCTGATCCCGAACCTGAACCCGATTTCCTAAACCTAAACCTTAACCTATTCTCAGTTCCCTACAGTTAAAGCCTAGAGCCTAAACCTAAACCTAAACCTAAAACCTAAATGTGTTCTCCAATCCCTAATCTTAAACCTACACCTAATGTTAATCTCAACTCCCTAACCTATACCTAAACCTAAACTTGAAAACCCAAACCAAAACCGGATCCTGAACCCGAACCCAATTCCCTAAAGTTAAACCATAACCGATTCTCAATTCCCTACAGCTATAACCTAAACTTAAACTTAAACCTAAACCTAAAACCTAAATGTGTTGTCAAATCCCTAAACCTAAACCTACACCTAATGCTAATCTCAACTCCCTTACCTAAACTTAAAACTAAGCTTGAAAACCCAAACCAAAACCCGATCCCGAACCTGAACCCGAACCCGATTTCCTAAACCTAAACCATAACCGATTCTCAATTCCCTATAGCTATAACCTATAACCTAAACCTAAACCTTAACCTTAACCTAAACTTAAATGTGTTATCAAATCCCTAAACCTAAACCCACACCTAATCCTATTCTCAAATCCCTAACCTAAACCTAAACCTAAACTTGAAAACCCAAACTTAAACCCAATCCCGAACATGAGCCCGATTTCCTAAACCTAAACCATATCCCATTCTCAATTCCCTAAAGCTATAACCTATAACCTAAACCGAAACCTAAACCTAAACCTAACCTAAAACAATAACCTTTCCCTAAACCTTTAACCTAAACCTAAACTTAAAACCTAAATGTATTCTCAAATCCTTAAACCCAAACCTACACCTAATCCTAATCTCAACTCCTTAACCTAAACCTAAACTTGAAAACCCAAACCCAAACCTAAACCCGATCTCGAACCCGAACCCGATTTCCTAAACCTAAGCCTTAACCTATTCTCAATTCCCTATAACTATAACCTATAACCTACCTATAACCTTAACCTAAAACCTAAATGTGTTCTCAAATCCCTAAACCTAAACCTACACCTAATCCTAATCTCAACTCCCTAACCTAAACCTAAACCTAAACTTGAAAACCCAAACCTAAACCCGATCCTAACCCAAACCCGATTTCTAAACTTAAACCTTAACCAATTCTCAATTCCCTACAGCTATAACCTTTAACCTACCTATAACCTAAACCTAAATCCTAAACCTAAACCTAAACCTAAACGTAAAACCTAAATGTGTTCTCAAATCCCTAAACCTATACCCACACCTAATCCTATTCTCAATTCCCTAACCTAAACCTAAACCTAAACTTAAAAACCCAAACCTAACTCGATCCCGAACTCGAACCCGATTTCCTAAACCTAAACCTTAGCCTATTCTTAGTTCCCTACAACTATAACCTATAACCTAAACCTAAAACCTAAACCTAAAACCTAAATGTGTTCTCAAATCCCTAAACCTAAACCTACACTCAATCCTAATCTCAACTCCCTAACCTAAACCTAAGCATAAACTTGAAAACCCAAACCTTAACCCGATCCCGAACCCGAACCCGATTTCCTAAACCTAAACCTTAACCTATTCTCACTTCCCTACAGCTATAAACCTATAACCAATAACCTATAACCTTAACCTAAACCTAACCAAAACCTATAACCTTAACCTAAACCTAAAATCTAAACCTAAACCTAAACCAAAACCTATAACATACCTAAACCAAAACCTATATCCTAAACCTTAACTTATAACTGTAAAACCCGTATCGTAGTCCATACTGTTCCGTCGAACCCCGCGATCCTTCCCGACGAATTCCGGTAATCCGCGACCTATATCCGACGTTGCGCGTGATCCTAAGCTAAGTCCTGCATATCAGAGCCAGCTTGACCCGAGACTTGTACCAGTACGACCGCGCCGTCGCCGCGGTTCTGATGACGCGTCTCATGCGCCGAGCCGATACCCAGGCCAAGAGATGTGGGCCCGTGTTCAGTTCAAGGAAAACGCCGCATGTTGCAAATATCGAGGGAATCTCTACGATACATCATGTCGGTCATATCAATCAAGTACACATCATTCCCATCACTTACACCCATACCCAAGTACAACCACCCTCCCCAAAAGTCAACTTCTCTTACAACAAAGTACCCCCTTACATCACTCACCATCCCTCTCATCCCATCACTTCACCTCACCACTTCTCTCTCTCTCTCTCTCTCTCTCTCTCATTTCTCCAAAGCTCCATGGGAGCAACTCACGTCCATGGCATCCATGGGAGAGAGTAGTGTGGCTCACCTTCCTACAACCAAATCTAACCCTTGGATCATCATCTCAACCGTTGAAATTGTCCCTTTGGGACCCTATCATGCATTGGCGGAAGAAGGAAGGAGAAATCTCGAGGTGGGTGATTTTATGTTTTTCTACCGTTGATTTTGTCTTTTGAGGGCCCACATATGGTAGGACCCATCTTGATGTATGCCTTGTATCGAGGTGCCCATAGTGGCAAGGTCTCTCCACCATCCGATCTCTCTCCCTTTATCTCTCTCTTTACTTTTTGTTATGGTATTGATGATATTGAGGTGTGGCCCACCTGATGTGTGTGTGTGTGGCCCACCTGATTCAGTTTGTGGAGCCCACATTGTTGTCCATGGCGGATAGACCTTGATGGAGGAAATCACAAATAACAGCTTGATCTAAACGGTGGTGGCCCATCCTCATGGCATTCCATAATGTATGTGCCTTGTTTACACCGTCCAACCATGGACCCCACCCACGCGGAACTCACCTTGATGTACGTGTGACGCCCACACCGTCCATCCATCTTGCTGCCCAGATGGTGGAAACCACCGTGATATGTTTCTTTTTATGCACACTGTGCATCCAGGGAGCCCAACGTAATTTTTTATATTTTATATATTACACTGTCCACACACACATGGATTTGACCTTGATGTATGTATCTGAGCCACGCCATCCATTCTATTTCACAGCTCATTTGAGACGTTGAGCCAAAAAAAATGAAGTCAATCCGAATCTCTGGTGGGCCATGGTGACTTAAACTGTAAAGGCCCGCTGTAATGTCTCTTTACGTCAAAAAAAATACTGTATATTAGTCTCGTTAGATCTGTTACGATCCGGGGGAACCAACAGTCGGCATGGATTTTATTGATGTAGGCCCCACCTATGAAATATTTCTTGAAATTAAAAAAAGAAAAAAAAAAAGAAAAAAAAAAAGAGAGCAAGATGCTGACGCTGTTGCTGTCAGCGTCCAGAGGACGCTGCAGCAATCAGCGTCCAGCGTCCCAGCAGGGTGGGATGATGTCGCCCGCCACAGGCCCCACTGTGATGTATGTTGAACATCCAAACCGTCCATTTGATGGGTACCCTTTAATCAGCGGCTCACCCTAAATATCAGCCGTTCACAGTACTTAAGTGGCCCACACCATCTTATACCATTTGAAGATATGCTTAACATATAAAGTACTTGCGGGATGGCCCACCGTGATGTATGGTTCTTGTCCACGTTGTCCAAAATTCTGGGCAGATGGGACCCACCTACTGGACAGTTGGTTGGTGCCCCTCTCACCATCATGATCTGGGAATCCCAACCGTCCATCTGTTTCATCCAGTTGTGAATGATGGCTGTTGTACGTGCCTCATATGTGGTGTATATTGATATAATATAAATATATAATAATGTATTATATTGTATGGGGTGGGCCACACGTGTGGACCCACCCATGATGAATGACCCTTACATCTACATCGTCCATCCAGCGTCCAGACCCTGGACGCTGGACACTTTCAACATATATATATATATATATATATATATATATATATATATTAGGCACACGTGGGACCCACCTTCTCTTTATGGAAATCATCCATCCGTGGATTCCATCCACGTGACCCACCATCCCATCAGGAATATCCAAACCGTCCATCATCAGGACAGTGGGTCTGGCGTCATGGATCTATGTTATATCTAGATTGCCCGTCCTTTTGGACATGGATGTGAGCCCCACCCCCACAGTGATGCATGTATTTTATATCCCCGTCTAGCCATCCTCAGTGGGACGGCCTGATCATGAGGTTTGTATTATATCCGGACCGTACAACTGGGGGCGGCCTGGTCTCGAGTGTTGTGATCCACACCGTCCACTGTCTGGACGGTGGAAGATCCACCTGACGTATGGGTTTTATCCCAATCGCCCATCTCAGTGGGACCCACCTATATAGTTGCTGTCTGGACGTCCCCAAGTGTCATGGGACCTACTAACATATGGATTTAAATCCACACCGTCTACTCCTCTGTTGAAGGACCCCACCATGATATATGTTTTGTAATCCACACCGTCCATCTTGACGTGAGACGGTGGGACACCGCCGTGATGTACGTGTTTGTCCCACACCGTCCAGTGTGGCCACGTGTTTGTCCCACACCGTCCAGTGGTGCCGTGGGCCACACCTTGATGTATTTATTTTATCCACATCGTCCATCCCTGCATGTTGGGCCCACCTTAGTGATGTATCTGCCGCACTGTCTAGCATGGGACGGTGGGCTTGCCATGATGTACATGTTTCATTCCATATTGTCCATTTGTTTGATAGGTGGGAACCACCTTGATGGATGCACTTCATTCCATACCATCCGTGGGATGTGGGCCCAGCGTGATGTATATGTTTGATTCCAACTGCCCAATCTGATTTGTACATGGCCCATTTGACAAGGCCCGATGTGATGTACACGAGGCCCATTATGATGTATTTCTAGCCCATTTGGTAAGGCCCATTATGATGTATTTTCAGCCCATTTAGTAAGGCCTATGTGATGTATCTATGGCCTATATACAAGGCCCACCTGTGATGTATATTAGGTCTATGTGTAGGGCCCACCCATTGAGTATTAGGGCCCATGGGATGTAGCCCATTATGATGTGTTCGGGGCCCATGGGATATGGTCCAGTATAATGAACATGCGGCCCGTATATGGGGACCATTATGATGTTACATATGGCCTTGCGGGAGGACTAATGTGATGCATGTGAGGTTCATGTGATGCGGCCCACCTTAATATACATGTGGCCCATTAGTGCGACCCAATGATGCGGCCCACATGTTGTACATAAGGCCCATTGGTGCGGCCCATTAACACCACCCAACTTGATATGATGAGGCCCGGGTGCAAGGCTCACCTGTTATGTATATTGGGCCTATGTGTAGGGCCCGCATGTTATATAGTTATGGCCCTTTTTGGCGTGACCCATTGAGTTGTATTCTAGGTCCACATAGGGTAAGACTCATTGCGATGTATATTAGGCCCATAGGTTATGGCCCAATGTGATGTATTCGAGGCCCATGGGCGAGGCCCATTGAGATATATCTAAGGTCCATTGTGACATGTTCGTGGCCTACGGCCAAGGCCTACTGAGATATATTTCCAGCTTATATGTCGTGGCCGATTGCTGGTTCTTGACGTGGCCGATTGCCGATTCTGCTTGTCGTGGCCGATTGACCGATTACCGATCGAGGCCGATTATCGTGACCGATTACCGATCGTGGCCGATTATCGATTGACGTGGCCGATTGCCGATTCTGCTTGTCGTGGCCGATTGACCGATTACCGATCGAGGTCGATTATCGTGACCGATTACCGATCGTGGCCGATTATCGATTGACATGGCCGATTGTCGATTCTGCTTGTCATGGCCGATTGACCGATTACCGATTGAGGCAGATTGTTGATGCCGGTTATTGATACTGATTATGAGTATGTGATAGCATAGCATCATGATACATGCCCATATGCATCATCTGCATGTTTGTTATGAGATGTGGTTGATCATTGCATATATCATTGAGTGTGTTGTTATGAGACTTCCTGATAGGCGGAGGTTACTTCACATGAGCGCACGGTATGCACATGATTGATGCATGTCTGGATTGTATGACTCATGCATCTTGCATTGTGATTTTTATACGCCCTAGCGACATCAGGGTCGTAGCCTCCACAGGCATATCGTGGATGGCCAGAAGGGACACCGGAAATATTTGGTTCTAGCGTACGGGCGCCATAGATGTCCCTGGGTGAAAATCCCTAAACCTCCGTGGCCAGGAGACGCCCCAACGTCGAGACCGAGTGGATACATGAGCGCCCGAGTGCCGAATACCAGGAGGCCGCGTCTCCCACTGTGTCGTGGTCGGTTGGGAGGGGGTGTGGCCTTACCCGCCCTAGCGCAGGGGGCATTGCTAGGCTGAGTCTGACCAGCTCGAGGAATGGGTCCGCTATCGACGTGCCGGATAGGTATTAGCAGACTATTGGCCAGGCGGATAGTGAGGTTTCTTACGCTCACTTGGACTGTACTTGGTGGGAGAGCGGCAGTGCCATTTGGAGTGTACTAAACCCCGGTGATGATCCCAGAGACGAACTGTACTGATATGTGGACTTATTGAGTAGGAGTTGCATGCTCATTCATTCATTCATTCACTATCCACTCGGGCTGGTGTGCGCAACTAATTGTTGTGTGCCTTCGTTATGGCAAGGATTTCGATTGGGGCGCGCGACTAACCTGAGATCAGGAGTTTACCACATTGAGTCTGACTATCCAAACTTAGGTATGGGACTGGTTTGGATAGAAAGCCCTTGTGATGGACCCCATAGCCTGCGATACTACGTACTATCATCCCGACTTTACACTCCAGCATGGTCATTCCATTCGCACCGCATAGCGCATTACATCTACTGCATACGGCATTCCGGGTTACTATGTTCATGCGTTTATACGGTCTAGATATGACTGACGGTATTCGTGCAGTCATCAGGACTTGCGTACTGCATCGCATCCTTAGCATCTGATGTTTGGCTCTTTATGACTCCTCATTTACATAGATGTTCTATAATGCGTATTCTGATATTGATTGACTCATGGACTGGTCTGTATTTTTGCTTACTCTGTTATCGTATGATCTATGATCTTGTTAATAAGGTTGTTTACTCGGATAATTCATGCTATTGACAGTATTTCTGCTTATTTCTGATATTGTATGATTTATGGGCTTGTTAGTTTTCCCGCTTACTCTGATTACTCTGATATTGCTTACTTGGCACTTACCTTGTGCACACACTTACACCACCCTCTAAGCTTTCTATAAGCTTATGCACGATAGATGCGTGCAGGTGATGTTAGGTTGCAGCATTGTTGAGCTTGGAGTGTACAACGGTCTTCTGAAGCTTGATTTTTATTTATGTATTTCTTTCTAGCACTGTACTCAACTGATTATATTAGTGGATATGTGATGATGATGTTGCCTTGTGAAATGGGTAATCTTGTGGTTATGCTCATTGTGAGTTAAATGTACAAAAAAAAAAAATCCTCCTTGTATGATCCCAGGATTGGAATCTGGCGTATGGACGCTAGGAGCCGAGAATGGGGTACTACGGAGGCTGTCGGCACCGGATTCAGCGATTTGGATTCCTGTGAATCCGATTTCTGGGTTTGGGGCGTGACAATAACCTATAAGCTATAACCTAAACTTATTACTTATAATCTAACCTTACCCTAAACCTAAACCTATAACCTAAACCTATAAACTAAAAATCAAACTTAAACCTAAACTTTAAACCTAAATGTATTCTCAAATCTGTAAACCTAAAACTACACCTAATCCTGATCTTAACTCCCTAACCTAAACATGAAAACCCAAACCTAAACCTGATCTTGAACCCGAACCCGATTTCGTTAACCTAAACCTTAACCTATTCTCAATTCCTTAAAGCTATAACCTATAACCTAACCAAAACCTAAACCTTAACCAAAACCTATAACCTTAACCTAAACCTTAACCTTAACCTTAACCTAAACCTATACTTATAAATCCTAATTTATTAGATAAAAGTTCATTTACGGTTAAGTTATTTTCTTAATAAGTTTATTGTCTTAATCTATTATTTACGAAATTGCAGGATAAATTTGAATTGGATTTGAGTGTTCCGCACATTTCCTTTGCCTTAATCTATTATTTTTTGTATTTTATTTATGATGTTAAACTAATATGTATTTATGCATGATGTAGTTTATGTTTGGATGGATTTATTTATGTACTTTGGAGTAAAATGGATGTGAATGTGAATATGATGAAATATATTACATAATAGGTGTATATCAAGAAATATATTGTAACAGGTGTATATCAGGTGTATATCAAGAATCTTGTTGGAAAAAAAAAACTTTTACCTATGAAAATGTTCGTAGGTGAAAGTCTCATCAAAGTTTTTACCTACGAAAATTTTTGTAGGTAAAAGTCTAATCCAAGTTTTTACCTACGAAAATTTTCGTAGTTAAAAGTCCCATCCATGTAAAATATTCGTAGCTAAACGTTTTGTAAGTAGTTTTATAAATACCTTTTAGCTACAAAACGATTGGTAGGTAAAAAGTGTTTTCAATATTTTTAGTTACGAAAATATTCGTAGGTAAAAAGTCTTGTAAAAAGTTTTAGCTACGAAATTCTTGGTAGGTAAAACGTGTTTTAAATATTTTTAGCTACGAAATTATTGGTAGGTAAAGAGTCTTGTAAATATTTTTAGCTACGAAATTGTTGGTAGGTAAAAATTGTTTTAAATATTTTTAGTTATGAAAATATTCATAGGTAAAAAGTCTTGTAAATATTTTTAGTTACGAAATTGTTGGTAGGTAAAAAGTCTTGTAAATATTTTTAGCTAGAAAATTGTTGGTAGGTAAAAAGTGTTTTAAATATTTTTATCTAGGAAAATATTCATAGGTAAAAAAATCTTTAAATATGCTTAGCTACGAAATTGTTGGTAGCTAAAAAGTCTTGTAAATATTTTTACCTACAAAATTATTCGTAGGTAAAAAGTTTTGTCAATATTTTTTCCAACGAAAATTAACGTTGGTAAAATGTTTTGCCTACGAAATATTTCGTCGGCAAAAGTCTTACCTTTGCCAACGAAAAATTTTTTTCGTGGGTAAAAGGTTTTCCCCTCAGACTTTTAGCAAGGAATTTGCCAATGAAAATTTTCGTGGGTAAAACTTTTTGCCTACGAAAATCAGACTTTTGCCTACGAAAATTTTCATTGGTAAAAGTGGCTTTTCTTATAGTGATAGGTTATTGTGGTGCCGTAGACAAAGACTTAACATTTAAACTAATTTCGTTTCGTGTTTACCGCCAAAAGGTGTGGACAATAGACGTTTAGGTTATGGTTTTCAAAGCTTTCAAAACTAAGTGGCTTTTGATATGCATGTAATGAGGGTGTTGAGATAAGATTCTCAATTTCCTTAACTATGGCTATAGTTTCCTTTATGTAACCTATATCGCTACTATGTGCTTTATGGTTGAAATGCCTATGTATGCTAACATGTACCTTATGTGTTTGTAGTAATGCTCATGTGAGATTTGTAATTGATTTCAGTTGCCACATGCTATTTTGGCTTACTATATGTGAAAGTTAATGTTTGAAATGTGATTGGGGCTACGAGGTAGTCCAGGCAATTGGTAATGGTTTACGATAGATGGTCGTACTACTTAGCCACGACAGACACGCCTGATGAATCTGAGTCGTACGCTGCTTGTCGGCAGTGGTTAGGCCACACGGAGTGCTTACACGCTCCATGTCGATCGGATCGACGTATGCTAGTACCAGTCGAGTCCGTCAAGTAACCCGATTTGCCTATTGTATGTTCACCATGTATGGATGTTATTGTTTGAACCTAATGTACTAAACTCACCAGTTAAATCCCGTTAACCTTGGTACCTCGATCCACTAAGACTCATGAGCCAGACATGGTGGTATGGGACACCGTGGTTCAAGCTTTCGGCCTACGCTGGAGCAACGAGCCCACCCATTGTGACCAGTGAGAAACTAAAGCTCGTGATCCGAATACGGTGGTATGGGACATTGTATTCGAGCTGTCAGCCTACACTAATAAGATGATGAGCCCTTTGTAGTGACCTTGAGCATACTCTGAACCTGCGTTGAGGCGACGAGTCTTTCTATAGTAACAAGAGTATAAACTAGGCCTACACTGATCAGGTGACGAGCCCTTTGCAGCGACCTAGAACCGTAACTTCGTATGAGATTGACTAGGATGACGACCCTAAAATGGATCATTATTGGGTATTGATATAAGGGAGGTACCTTAGTTTCCCAATCCTGCCATATGAAAAGGACTAATAAGAACTTGGTAATCATGCTCATAACATCTCACTGCATGTGCCCCGGGTTGAAGAGCATAGAGGGAAAAAAGCATGCCGCGACCGTAAGATGGTGTCGCACGAGGGAGTGTAGGCGAGGGCATGCATCATGAATACATTTCATCCTTGCATTAATAAGAGTATCTAGGAATGTCTGATGTGTCTGCTTTATCATTACTACTTGACTGAGTTGATGACATGTTAACCTTTACTCTATAGTTCCACTGAGTTGATCACTCACTCCCACGTTACAGGACAGTGTTGTACACACCAACCAGACCCTGTCTTAGTTGCAGGTAGTGGCGATGCCTACAAGGCGGCCCCGGACTTCGAGGAGGATGAGGAGACATTCTCCTACATGCAGTCTTCAGGCGGGTTCATATGAGCCGTGTCCTGATCGACAGAGATTTCTGGGATGTTGACTAGCTGACACTACACATTTTGTATATTTTGAAATTGTACATGTAATTATTTAACCGGGTAACATTATCACACTCTGGAGACTTACCACAGTTTATATATTTTTATATATCTATCACAGTCTTCCACTTACAATTTCACTTATCTCTAGAGTATGATATGCTGTTTTGGTATAATACCATTCATGTTTCAGTGTACTCATCATAATCATCATTATCTATATTGTATAAGTGATGCGTTGGAACTCGGGAGCTACGTTTTGCTCGACTCTCGATTTTCAGGGCATTACAAGATGGTATCAGAGCATGATTTGGATTAAACTGGACCTGGGTTATGGTAACACAACGTACTCTGACACACTATGATTTTGGAAGGGGGCGATGGAATCTAGAAACCGCATTAGTATCCCAAGTTTCACTGACGGGCGAGATTAACTACAGTGGTATAGCCCGTATGTAGCCAAGACCATGTAAAATGATCTCACATCCCCACATCTATTCACTCAAGCTTCCGTCTTCTTCCACATCTTGCACCTATCCACCACCATTACTTCACAACCTCCAAATGTTGGGACATTTTTGTGTCCCATAACCTTCGCAACCTCCAAATGGTGGGACATTTAGGGCCCATTCGGCCAATTGCATTAGGTGAGTTTAAGGTAGATGGAATTGTAAAAGTAACAATAAATGCGTATATAAGGTATTGTCCCTAGATTGGGTGTATCCCACAGTTTCCAATACCATGTTTGGAAGGTACACAATTAAAAGTAAACCTCGGGATTTCCTTTCAAATTACACTTGGAAATTCATCATAATGGGATTTGGAAATCCCATCTCACACTTTCCAACACAAGGCTCATTTTCCAAAGCCTATGAAATTAATTTTTTTATTCCATCCCACCCTCCTTCTAAACATGCCATTCCCAATCCTGAGGTGGGATTAGCAATGCAGTCCCATTTAATACAACTTAAGACCACTGGCCAAACAGGCCCTTAGAGTTTTGGACCTAGAGTGGTGCTCCTAGATTTCGAAAGACCTGACAGTATGGGAAATCCAATAAATTGATAACGTGACCCCTAGGGCCTCCTTAGCTGGTATGGTCATGTGTGAATTGCTCGAGCGCAGTTAAATTTAAGTTCGGGCAACTCAATTTCAATCAGACAACTTCTATTAGAAATGGTATAAAATCATCTAACGTATGAGCGTAGACTTTGAAATAGTATGAAATCATCTAACCCATAAGCTATTGGATTACCGCTAGTCCTAAAATTAAGACTAGGCTACTGGTTACACTGAGGAATGTAAGAGATTGATTATGCTAAGATAATTGAATGATAAACTTAGTTAGTCAGCTTGATTAGGTTGGAGTGAAAGCTCGTTCTTTCGTTGAATCCCCTTAATACTTATAGGCTTCTTTAGTAACTCTTAGGAAACTTGTTTAACATAGAAACTATTCACGCTCAGAGAAAACTTGTATATCCCTTAGATTTAATGTTAGATCAAATCAATACACCCCTTAGAATTGCCTTCCCAAAGACTTATTACAAATGAGAATACGGAGTAGAGAACTATATATAAGCGAGGTATTCGCGGTTTGAATTGAATTCTCAATCCTGGTAATTACTAATGAACTCTATGCTCTGATCAAGTAGAAGATCGGGATCAACTAAGATTAAGAACTGATACGATAAATTTTCTGTCCTCGCGAGGCAGAAGGTCTATGTATCCGGCTCAGACCCACTACACAACTTTCCTTCCGTGTTGACCCTACCACTTACACCTAAAGTTTATTACTTCGTCTTTGAGAAGTGTTAAGAATATATAGCCAATAGAGATTTTCCTTTTTAGGCCCAAGAAATTTCTCAAATAGGCAACAGACAGTTAGGAATTAGGTCATAAATCACAGACCATTTTGGCATACATATTGTGCATATGAACTTAGAAGGATAGTCTGCCCGCTAATCTATTTCGTCCAAATTCCTTATGTACTAATAATGTATAGATTATCTTACAGTATTAAATTAGACATGATTAAAGACGGTAAGTCTGGATCGTTGCAAAATTCCTTGGTAGAATTAGGCATCTTGCCACAAACTCACACCTGTCCCTGAAATCAACTGCAATACCCATCATTTTTAGCTCCTTTCTGTAACCATAGGTACCAATGCCATAGTACACTTCATCGATGAAAGGAAGACCAATATATTGAGGGATCATTTCCCATTTCGTGTTGAGGATAGGTCCCAAATTATACCTTGTTCCGACATAGGATCAAGACATAGATCCTTAAGCTTCGAGAGTGAAAATAATTTTTAAGGGGAGTAGAACATTATGAGCCCAATCTAAGTTAAGTCAGTTTATACATCATTAGATCCAAGTAGCGCAGCAGAAGCGTGGTGGACCCCTGCCCCACTGGCCCCGGATCGAAGGAAATTGATCTAAGTTATATGTAAGGTTAGGTCATTAAATAGGATCTGAATCTTCTTAGAATGTCGATAATGAAGTCTTTAAAAGAAAGCAATTAGGGTTTAAGTGTTAAATCAATTCATATTATAGAATAGGCCTAACAATGGGTACGAACTGAATTACAATAGCCAGGGTCAGTGTATCTATAACTGTGCTCGTTGAATATGAACTTAATAGGAGCCGTAGCCAATTTTAGGGCGAAACAATTTTAAGGAGGGTAGACTGAAATGAGTCAGATTAGCATTGATAGTATACACCCTATCATGCATATAAGCTTGAAGTCAACAAAACTTAGGCAAAAGAAATAATAAAATCTTTACTCATTACCCTTAGCCAATTTCAAGGGCGAAATTATTTTTAAGGGGGGTAGTTTATAACACCCTGGATTTTTGCCAACTTGGAGTTAGACGTACTTGGCAATGGGTCGATCTTAACACCTTAATTACTTCTCAAAAACTCAATCCCAAAGTCTCAAATCCCTTTTCAACCCATTTCCTTCAAAATCTCCTATTTCCTTCAAAAATCTCACCTTGACTTTATTCTTCAAATTTTTCTAAGGATTTTCATATTAGACACAAATCTTAAAATTTAGGTGATGAAGAATAATACGTAAACTAAAAATTACTATGAATAGTAAATAAATAAATAAAATAAGTTTTTAGCCATTAACCTTTTATATTCTCATGAAATAATTAGGCAAGTTGGATAGACCAGCTTCTCCTACCCTAAAAACATATATTACACGTCGAGTAACTCATTCCGGTTTATAGAATACACCCATTTCAAATATCGGGTAGCGAAACCACCCCAGATAGGACAGCGACTGGAGAGTAGCTCGCCGGTTCGACGAGGCCTCATCCGTACAGCGGGCTCGGTCGGGCCGCAGAGGGCCGGCGGCCCGTTTTCGGCAGAAAAATTCTACAATATATGTTCGACTTTGAAAAATCATATCTCCCTCATTATAACTCCGATTTAGATGACTCAAAAGCCAGATTGAAGCTTGATGAGTCTAGTTTCATATAAAAATAAGTGAAAAATATAATAAATTATGATAACTATCCAAAATCATCAGTTTGAACAGCTGCTGCTTCTAGAATTATTAGAATTTTTCTACAACATGAAACCTAATGAAATTTGGTAGAGATGAATTAGAATTGATGAAGAACTACTACAAAACTAAGTAAAATAATATACTAATTGAAGTACCAGAAACGGGCGTAGAACTGCCCTAGGACCTTATTCTGTCGTAATTAGGGCACGCTTTAGTTAAGTACTAAACTGAACAATCAGTAGAATTAGCTTGAACCACTTTAAATATGAACTGCAAGACCTAAAACTTGCAGAATCATTAACGTTACATTACCCCGAAATCTAGGATCAATCTTATTACCCAGTTGCTCTTGGGAGCACATTGAAACTTCGTATCAGACCTGGACCGCACGTCAAAAGTCCGTTTACTACGAAATTATATAATTAAGACCGCCTTGCTGGACTTGACCACCACCTCGGAAATCAAGTCCGGATAGTATCCCTAAGCTATTTGCTTGAGCCCGGAGCAAAGTCTGTAAGAAACACGAGTATCTCTAGAATTAAACTCAAACTTAAGTAATCTGAGTCGTTCCATTTGCGGGCAAGTTGTAAGGTTTTATACCGTTAGAATCTAACCAAATTATACCCTCAGATCAGGAAAAATTTTATATACATGTCAGTGGACTTATGGCCCTAATCGAGTGGCGATGACTGTTGAACTGAAATCGGTCCGCTGCGTCGATTTGTAAATCTGATCGGACCGAAAACTTAAGCTAACCTAGATCCAATGTCAGGGAGCTTAAGTCCGACCGCATGTAGAAAAGGGGCATCCAGAAGTGCTCCGTTGGATCGAAACAACTCCCATTTGGCTATACCCTAAGTATACCTTGGCCCTGGGGTCATTCCCATCAGTTCTGGGCCTACATAAGGGCCTTAAACCCTCACTCTCTCATCCCATACGAATTTGAGAAACCCTAGGAGAGAAGAGAGAAAAAAGAAGGAAAGAGAGAGAAAGTGAGAGAGTGAACTAGTGTTTATACTTGGGATTCAATCCCGCCGCTCCACACATCTAACTACCACATCTGTGTCGCAATGCGACAATTCTGACTCTTTACTTGGGTAAGAAATCCTAACCCTAACCTGTTTTAGGGTTTCCAACTAGTGTAATAGATGAATTAGCTAACCTATTCCTGTTATAGGTTATTGTGGTGCCGTAGACAAAGACTTAACATTTAAACTGATTTCGTTTCACATCTACCAGTGAAAGGTGTGGACTATAGACGCTTAGGTTATGGTTTTCAAAGCTTTCAATGTCGGTTAATGATAAATTCCTGACGTGGATGCTATTTCACATGCAAATTGTAATGTCTGTTTTGCCTTTCAATTATATACGAACTATGTGGAGTTTAACGTATTCTCTGTATTTGTAGAAAGTACCGTATACGTATGGAATTTAAATTTATGCTTGTCATGATTATTAACTATGGATATATGCTTGTTGTGTATGTGGCAAGTCTTTTGTAAAAGGGCTTTCCATGATGTATGTTATAACTGTCTATTACATGTGTGTAATATGTGTAGTCCAAGTGTTTGATAAAATGCCTCAATGAGGAAATACTTGTTAATATGCATGTGATGAGGGTATTGAGATATGATTCTCAATTCCCTTAACAATGGCTATAGTTTCCTTTATCTAACCTATATTGCTACTACGTGCTTTATGGTTGAAATGCCTATGTATGCTAACATGTACCCTATGTGTTTGTAGAAATGCTTATGTGAGATTTGTAATTAATTTTAGTTGCCACATGCTATTTTGGCTTACTATATGTGAATGTTAATGTTTGGAATGTGATTGGGGCTACGAGGTAGTCAAGGCAATCGGTAACGGTTTACGATAGGTGGCCGTACTACTTAGATATGATAGACGCGCCCGATGAATCCAAGTCATACGCTGCTTGTTGGTAGTGGTTAGGCCACATGGAGTGCTTACACGCTCCATGTCGATCGGCTCGACGTATGCTCGTACCAATCGAGTCTGTCAAGTAATCCGATTTGCCTATTGTATGTTCACCCTGTATGGACGCTAATGTTTGAACCTAAGGTACCAAACTCACCAGTGAAATCCTGTTAACCTTGGTACCTCGATCTGCTAAGACTCATGAGATAGACATGGTGGTATCACTACCAAAAAATTAAGCAAAGCCGACGGTCTTGGGGCGGTTTTGGCTACGGCTAAAATCTGTTGGTAATACCGGCGGATAAAATCCGTAGCTAAAACTATCTAAATCCGTAGCTAAATAGTATTTTTAACGGTGGACGTCCAAACGCTACTTTAAGCCTGTGGTGTGGTTCAACCGAGATTTATTTAGGACTAATTTTTTGTCATAATTCTTAGAACAATATTTAGAAATGGATGTATGGTATGGATGAAGCAAAAACATCATGGTGGGTCCCATAGAGCCCTACCAGATCCTTTGCTGAAGGTACCATTTTTTTAACTGTCAATGTGCCTGAGTTTTGCATTTTCTGTAAAAATGTGGTGACTCATTTATATCAATAGTGGTAATGATATAGGGTTATCCAGAACAACCAAATAATGGGTCTAGTTTTAGATGGGTAATATGTATAATTTTATTATATAAAACTATCATAACCATCCAGTAAATGGTCCATTATATGTACGTCTGGTAATAATGTGTATGTTATAAATGATGGTAAACACACAATTAGCGGATTTGAAAGTATCTCCTCATTTCAGAAGAGGGATTTCCAAACGCACGATTCTTCCTCTTTGAACGACTCTTCATCTTTCAAACGGGCGATCGTCCTTGCCAGAGCTCTTCCCTCTTTCGAACGGCGCAATCTTCCTCGCCAGAGATCTGAATCCTTGAAGATTCATCTCAAATAGGTGAGTTTCTCTCGAAATCCATTATTTTCCCCGCCGATTGTTCCTCTTCTTGCTGTTTTTATTCCAGAATCCCTTCTGTCATTGCTTTTTCTCTTTTCTTCTTGAAGCATAGATCAGTATAAGCTTGAATGCTTGGGTTGATGAAAGCATAGATCAGAGGATCGGGCTTGCCAAAGGCCTGTCGGGACATGTGGATTTCTCACAAACTCCAACGTGGGACCACCCACCATCCCTGAACAAGAACTTCCTGCGAGAGTCTTTAGCAGGAAATCCAGACGTCCTAAAAAACCAATATGCTCTAGGTATTCTGCACGCTCAATATTTACTGGGTTCCGCCTACTCTGAAAGGGTGGGATTCTGCAAAAATGGAAAGCACATTCCACATTGGGTGGAACAGTCTTCCCGACAAGCCAGCTCGAAATGGCATGTGAGCTGGGTGAGTGGCCATATCGTCCCAGCTGTTTGAGGTTGCATTTGGAAGAATGCTCCAATGGGATTCTTCCCAATATTTGTTGTTCCCGTATGCTCTGAAAAGGGTGGTGTTTGGCAAGAGTGGAAAGAGCATTACATTTCGGATTGGGTGGGAATGGAGTCTCTTTTGTGTTGGCCTGGAGTTTTCTTTGACAAGCCAACCAAGAATGACAAGTGATCTGGGTGAGTGACCCATTATCTCAGCAGTTTAAGGTTGCATTTGATAGGGCATTCTGGTAAATATTTAGTGGAATGGAGTTCGCAACAAGCCAGCTGAAATTGCAAGTGGCAAAACCTGGTATATCTAAAAAGCTAGTAGTTTCTTCAATCCTTTGTATAATGAAGAGGCGGGGTAGCAAAGACCCAGATTACTTTCTTTCCACTTATCGCTTTTTTGAGAAAAAAAAAACTTTTATACTCTGGCAGATTGTGATGGATGACACACAGGCACTAAGAAATTTCACACCTGCATACAACTAGTACTCAAATTAAACTCTCCAAATAATTGTACCCAATGCACATATATCATGAATAAAATAAGCTTGTCCGATTATTGGATTATTGGATTGTATGTTTAAAAATGAAAAATATCCAACTGTCTTATTTCCACAAACAAGTGTCCATGAATCAAGAGGATTGTGTCTCAGTGAAGGTGGGCTGCAGTTTATACTCTGTTATTTGAGTTAATATATGCAACGTGTGAAATTTTTGAGTGCCCGTGTATCAAGGTTCATAGGCAATCTGAGATTATATAGCTCCTCTCGTTTATTTGGGCCGCGGTTTCACTCATTTTGTTAGGATGTAATCAAACCAGATTCAATGCACCTACAAACCACTGTAAAAAGTGCCATCATATACATCTTCTCTTTTTCTTTTTATTTCTTATCCTTTTTCTATCAATGTATGTTGATTATCCCATTTGATTTGAGGAGGAATTTGTAGGGTACATCTCATCACCATATGTACAGTTTGAAAAGGTCGTTAATGTCAGCGAATTTCTGTACATTCGAGATGATTTTCAGGTCGTTAATGTCAGCGAATTTCTATAGGTACATGTTCAATCATTTGTATTTACTATCTATCTATGTCAAACAAAAACTGTGCTTGTTAGAACTGTAAACCGGCAATGCTCATCTGGACTCCAGGCATTCTTTGATGTTCTTTGCCAACCATTAAAGTTTGGATTTTATGACATAGGTATTCATGCATCCTATTGAGAGGCTTGATGGTCATGTTATGTTGTTTATGAACTCTGGATTTATCTTTATTATTATTGTTTTTTTTTTTAATCTAAATCTTCTCAATACAGGGATTGGGGCTCTAGATCGGAGTCTATGACAGCAAATCCAATGGCTTGGGAAGGGTCAATAAATCCCAAGATATGTTCTCGCTGAACTCTACATCTTCTTTTAAGTTTTGCCTTTTTTTACTTTAAGAAAGGATGTTTCTTGCACTCAACAAAGATCTTTTATAATGTCACAGGTTTAGAATTTCCAGCAAGCTCAAGACTGTCTTCTACCCATGGGTGTTACTTCTGAAAATGTTGCTCATTGTTATGGTGTAACACGCCAGGACAAGATCAGGCTGCTATGAGTTCTGTAGATGTAGAATTCATTCTTTGATGTTAGAATGCACTTTCTATGTAATATCTAATGCCTTGAAATGCATCACCAAGATGCATATAACTCCAATCAGTTATTTATGTGCCTCGAGATGGAGACATGCTAACCAAGATGCAGCTTAATGACTAAGTATATCCTTTGAATTCAGGTAGGCTACATTGTTGGGCTTGGAGATCGACATTAGAATAAAATTCTCATTGACCAAGCTACTGCAGAAGTAGTTCACATCGATCTTGGTGTTGCCTTTGAACAGGACCTGATGCTCAAAACACCAGAGAGGGTTCGTCTATATCTGACCACTGAATTTCCATTTTTCCTATCTTCCTAATTTATCTGAGTAAGAGAGGAGTTCACGCTGCGTGTTAATAAAGACTCCAATAATTTATGTGATAGCTCTGCTGTCTTTGGCAGGTTCCATTCCGACTGACAAGAGACATCATAAATGGTATGGGAGTTACTGGAGTAGAGGGTTTTTTTAGAAGATGTTGTGAGGAAACCCTCTTTGTAATGAGAACAAATACGAGAGAAACTGAACAATTTGCGTCATCTTTCAAAAATAAAAAAGATTGGTGTATCTGATTTTTTAGGCTGGTCTCAGTTCTTCTTCCAATCCATCTTTTTGTTTTCTTGATTAAAAAATGCCTCCCTTGTAGGTACCTAACACCTCAAGGGTTAGCTGAGACTTTGTGGTTCACCATTATACATGGCTCCAGAGATCATTCAGAATAAAAAATATGATGCAAAGGTGTTATTACACAACTTGTTCCTCACATCAGTACTACCTATGGTAGAGTGTGCAGATATTTTTTGTTCTTCAAGTTCATGAGTGCTCTTTGCAGTGATTTATGGAGTGTGGGAGCAATTCTGTTCCAGCTGGTCACAGGGAAGCCATCCTTTGAAGGAAATTGCCAATATCGGTTCTTATTAAAACATACATGTATTGTGAATTTTTGTTTGAAAGATCTCTCTATAAGAATGGTTGTATTTGACCTTATCCTAAATCAACTGCTGTGTGCAACTTTTCCACAATATTTTGGCATCTAATGAGCCACAGTTTCCACAAGGTATTTTGGAAGAACGCATCCTGATTGTATAGATCTCTGTAGAAGCCTTTTACGGCGTAATCCAGGTAAAATGAACAGCTACAATAACTGATTGTTGAGCTTAAAATTTCTATAATCCACTATGGTCCTGAAGGTCGAATGCATAATGGCTTCAAAATTCTGCTAATAGGAAAGCAACGAAAAAAGGTTTTCATTGCTATAGATAAGAAACGAGTAACAAGGATCTCTAATTTTTTGGTAACGATCTTACTCATAGGTCCTTTATTGGATTCACTGCAAATTTTCATGCCATACTCTCTTTCTTAAATTTCCGAGGAGTATTACATAAAAGTTTGCTAATTCTACAAGGTGAGATCCCAGCCCCTCTAGACGCTGCCACATGTGCCAATGCGGCAGATTTGTGGGAGATTCGAGCCATCCATAAGGTGTTCCCATTGTGTATGTCCCTGGTCCAGTAATCGGGTCAGTCAATTCATCTGGTGGGATGCACATGTATGTTGAATGGGGACCATTGGCTAATTTTTCCGTAACCTCATTTTTTTTTTCATATACTTTGGTTCACTTATGATTGATCAGCCTGATTCTTGGGACAGGGCACATACATGCAGTCCACCTAAGGAACGTCTTCAATCTTGTGTCTGTGCCATGTCGGCATGTGTGGCTATGTGTATGGTTTGGGATGTACTCATTGTAAAATTAGCAAACCTTGTATTACATATCCTTATAGGGAGGATTACTGTTGCATCTAATTGATGATGTAAATCCAACACAATTGTAGGACCACCATGTTGGATATGATGGCATTAAGTGGTCATTGTTGAGTTCTCTGATCTGCCATCTCTGTTCATTCCGGGCATTGGCATCGCCTGTATCGGCCGATATGATATAGATATTCAAAATGATGCTAGATCTCCTACGTGTCATGCACGGAGATGATGTGCTTGATAACTAACTTAAATATAAGCTTTTAGCACCAGATTCTTAACCCGTTAGGAATGTCAAGTGTTTTCCAGTGGATATTCATGGGTAACTTAAGGAATCAAGATTCAAAAATTGCATGTCTCTTTCCTAATGTACCTTAACGGCAATCGGCAAGTACAACTGACTCGAGAAAGCAGTTCCTGTATGTTGAGCCCTCGTCAGTTATTTCTGCAGTTGAGAGACTGACGTTCGAGCTCTTCAATCACAAGTTCATGGTTGAGCCGCCAAGGTTGATTTGAATCTTTGGACTTGAAGCTTTTTGTTTATTTGTTGGTTTGTCATGCTATAACTCAATACTCATCCATAATGAAAATGAAACCACTTGCCATCATGAATTTCTTTACTCCTACATGTGTAGGCCGACAATGGGTGCTGGAGATAAGGAGGCACTACTTTAAATACTTCTATAAGGAGGCACTACTTATAATGCTTACAAATAAGGAGGCACTACCTAAAATATCAACTTATGGACATCTCGTATTTCTTATATTCCCAAATCTCTCAAATTGGTCAGTTTCTCTAATACTTCTATAATATTGTGACTATTTTGCTGATTAAGGGGAAATTTAATTATCCAAACACTTTCCTCACATTTCTTATGATGTGGAACATATTCAAGATATTTTAGCATTCTCAGGTCAATATATTTCTATTTTGTTGGAGTGTTATATGCTAGTTTTATTGATCATTTGTGTTCAATCAGGGCTTCTTTTTTTTTTTTTTTTTTTTTTTTTTTTTTTTTTCTTTCTTTCTTCTGTATTTTGTATGCTTTGTGAGTAAACATTTCGTTACCATAGGTTGTTCAGAAGGAAAGAGGAGACTTGCAGAAATATTGAAAGATCGGCTCAACCAATATGTGCAAGGAAACAAAGATGCCTTCATTAGTCAAGCTGAAGCGAAAGTCTCAAGGATCTCTCAACCAATATGTGCAAGGAAACAAAGATGCCTTCATTAGTCAAGCTGAAGCTGAAGTCTCAAGGCTCTCCAATGCGGGTAATATTTTGATCCTCATCTTGCTTTCGGCTTGTTTCTTTCTGAATCTTGCGTACTGTAGTCTGTTTGGGATAACTGGAGGCCAAAAATAGCTAGACTAGACCCTTGTTTTAGTGAACAAAATTTCTCCAAGTTCAGACATAAAAGTTAAAAAGTGGCTGCTTCATAGTAGATGCACCTTTTGTTGATTGGTTGGAAATCACATTACATGCTTGATACAGTTTCAGTTCAAGAGTTTGATGTAGGTCCACCTCTGTCCTATACAAACTAGTCCTCTATTTTTTTTTAATCTCAATAAAAGAATCAAGTGTGAAATATATGAAACGATCATTAAAATTGTTGCAAGACAACTTCATTAGGCTTTAAAATCGTGTTGGATGCACATTTTTCTTTTGGTTCAAGAGTCTTTTTAACTAAAATGGAGCATGAAGTTGATTAGAAGTCGGTCCTTGCTGAATCTTTGAAGGATTGCAATCCCATCAGTCTGCAATTTTAGGTTGAACTTACATTTACCATAAGCAGGAGTTGGTGCAATTGCAGGAGTGGCCACAAAAAGTATAACATATTAACACGAGTTCTTTCAAAACCCAAAGTTTCTGAGGATAATGATATTTGAGATGGTGGGGGCAGGGCTATTTGGGATTGAATGATTCTGCTCTGCTCAAATTGAATCTTGAAATCCAAAACACAAATGACCTTCATTGTAATTGCAACTTTTTTCTTTTTTGTGCATGAAGTCATTTGTGGATTGCTTGCATTTCAGAGTGTGAATATGTTCTTACTGGTGGCATTTCTTGAAAAGGGTCCACTAGTTCTTGGCTGGCACATGCATCCATATGCCTGTGTTGTGTGTTGTATGGGTGCAGAATGTGTTTCCTAGCAACTTTTAGCTCACGACTAGAACAAGCCTGGCTACCCCAATGACCAGGTTGCATGTTTGTGATAATAGGTGATTAACTGGAATTCAAGCCATCAAATGGATGTGTTTGCAACATTTGAGCTTCCAAAAGATTTTCTTGTGACTATTATGAAAGGTGATATGTTTATCTTGTCTGCAATTAGGTAACATAATTACTCAGTGTATTTGTCCAATGAAATGCATTTGGAATGGTTAGGATCATGTTTCTGTTGTGCTTAATTTTATATTTTGTTGCTATTAGTACTATGTTTTTATGAATGTGTTTGGAATGCATTTGGAATGGTTAGGATCATCTAGTTTTGGATATGCGCATTGATTAGGCAATTAATTATTATTATTATTATTATTATTATTTATGTGAAACGCCGACGGCTTTTCGCCGTCGACAATGCTGACGGGTTTTCTGTCCTCCACAGCCGTTGGAAATGCCGACGGTTTTAGCCGTCGTAGAGACCAACGGCTAAAATCCGTCGGCGAGCAACGCCCACGCCCCTTTTCCCGACGGACCATCCGACGGCTAAAAGCCGTTGGGGAAGGCCAGTGCCGACGGTTTTTAGCCGTCAGCATTGCCCTGTTTTTTGGTAGTGTATGGGATACCGTGGTCGAGCCGTCGGCCTACGCCGGAGCGACGAGCCCACCCGTAGTGACCAGTGAGCAACCAAAGCTTGTGAGCTGAATACGGTGGTATGGGACACTATATTCGAGCTGTCAGCCTACACTAATAAGATGACGAGCCCTTTGTAGTGAACTCGAGCATACTCTGAACCTGCGTTGAGGCGACGAGTCTTTCTATAGTAACAAGAGTATAAACTAGGCCTGCACTGATCAGGAGATGAGCCCTTTACAGCGACCTAGAACCGTAACTTTGTATGAGATTGACTAGGACTGACGACCCTAGAATGGATCATTATTGGGTATTGATATAAGGGAGGTACCTTAGTTTCCCAATCCTGCCATATGAAAAGGACTAATAAGAACTTGGTAATCACGCTCATAACATCGCACTGCATGTGCCCCGGGTTGAAGAGCACAAAGGGAAGAAAGTATGCCGCGACCGTAAGATGGTGTCGCACGAGGGAGTGTAGGTGAGGGTATGCATCATGAATATATTTCATCCTTGCATTAATAAAAGTATATAGATATGTCTGATATGTCTGCTTTATCATTACTACTTGACTGAGTTGATAACATGTTAACCTTTGCTCTATAGTTTCACTGAGTTGATCACTCACTCCCACATTACGGGACAGTATTTTACACACCAACTAGACCTTGTCTTAGTTGCAGGTGGTGGCGATGCCTACGAGGCGGCGCCGGACTTCGAGGAGGACGAGGAGACATTCTCTTACATGCGGTCTTCGAGCGGGTTCATGTGAGCTGTGTCCTGATCGACGGAGATTTCTAGGATATTGACTAGCTGACACTACACCTTTTGTATATTTTGGAATTGTACATATAATTATTTAACTGGGTAACATTATCACACTGTGGAGACTTACCACAGTTTATATATTTTTATATATCTATCACAGTCTTCCGCTTGCAATTTCACTTGTCTCTGGAGTATGATATGCTGTTTTGGTATAATCTCATTCATGTTTCAGTGTACTCATCATAATCATCGTTATCTATGTTGCATAAGTGATACGTTGGAACTCGGGAGCTGAGCTTTACTCGTCTCTCGATTTTCAGGGCGTTACTGATGAGTCTGACCAGCTCAAGGAGTGGGTCCGCTATCGCCGAGCCGAGCCCAATATTGGCAGGCAGATAGTGAGGTCTCTTCCACTGACCTTGTTGCGCGCGATGGGGCGATAATTTGGTTTGGAGTGTAATAGACCCCGGTGATTTTTCAGAAAGGAACCGTACTGATATGTGGACTTATTGAGTAGGAGTTGCATACTCATGCATTCATTTCATTCACTATCCACTCAGGCTTGTGGTGCGTAACTAATTGTTGTGTGCCTTCGCATGGCTAGGATTTCAGTTAGGCGCATGACTAACCTGAGATCTGAAGTTTACCACATTGAGTCTGACTATCCAAATTTAGGTATGAGACTGGTTTGGATAGAAGTTCCTTGTGGTAGACCCTGTAGCCTACGATACTACATACTATCATCCTGACTTCACACTCCAGCTTAGTCATTTCATTCATATCGCATATTGCATTGCATCCTCAGCATATAGCATTTGGCTTACTTTATCTCTGCATTGCATAGCTGATCTACATTGCTTCCTCAATATATGATATTAGTTTGTTATATTTTTACATCGTATATCCTGCATAAGGCTGATGATATTTATAAGCTTATAAGCATGTTTTCGCTTTACTCTGATATTGTATGATTTATGAACTTACCAATATTTCTGATATTTCATTATTTATAGGCTTGTCAGTATTTCCACTTACTCTGATTACTCTGATATTGCTTACTTGGCACTTACCTTGTGCATATACTTTCACCACCCACTAAGCTTTCTATAAGCTTATGCACGATAGATGCGTGTAGGTGGCATTAGGTTGGAGCAACATTGAGCTTAGAGCATGCAGCGGACCTCTAGAGCTTTGATTTTTGATATATGTATTTTCCTTTTAGCATTGTATTCAAATGATCATATTAGTGGATATGTGATGATGATGTTGCCCTTGTGATTTGGGTAAACTTGTGGTTATGCTTCTTACGAGATAAATGTACATTAGAAAATCCTCCTTGTAGGATCCCTGGATCGGAATCTGGCGTATGGGTGCTGGGAGCTGAGAATATGGTACTACGGAGGCTGTCGGCACCGGATTCAGTGATCGGGATTCTTGTGAGTCCGATCTCCAGGTTTGGGGCGTGATAGTTTGGGTTAGGGTTAGGCTGGTTTTTGGTTGGATTAGGGTTTAAGCTGGGATTAGGGTTTGGTTTAGGATATGATTATGGTTCCCGGATTGTCTTAGGTTTCTTAAGATATTAGCCTGGGTGGGGTGTCTACAGTGACCTTATCAATAGGTTGGATGACAAATAAGCATCACAAAAACATTATAATGGGTCATAAGAAGTTTTTAATAGTAGGGAGTTCAATCATTAGTCTGCCATAGATTTGGTGTTCATCCCCAAGGTCGCCATACCTCATCAGAACCAATTAGAGTAAGTTATGTGTGATCTGTATGGATTCACATGGTGTTTTTGAGGATATGCAAAAATGTATGGAGAAGATTTCTTGGTAACACGGCTGGAGTGCATTGAGCAATGCCACGTCATCGTTTGAACGGTCTATGGAAGAATAATCGTAAAGAAGTGGTAATAGGACAGATGGCAGGAGGAGAAGTAGAAGATCACGCATTACTAAATGATTATAGTAACTGTCAGAATGTAGGACATTTAGATGGTCGGATTAAGATTATAAGTAGAAGAGGAATGTAATAGGAAGATTTGTCTCATACCAACCCAATCAAACCCAAATGTTATATTTCAATCATCCTTTCAAGTATTCGTCAATTACATTCCTTGGTGTAATTCTTTATTTTTTCTATCAAGTAAATTACATTTCTTTGTGTAATCCTTTACTTTTGCCTGTTGTTTATGTTCCGTAGTGTAATCCGTAGCGTTAATCAAGTAGCTGATAATCATAACTGTAATTTGAGTCTATGCTTACACATTGGATTCAGTTCTTCACTTGAAAAGGTGTTTTGCAGTTGTTCTTTGCGATTGAATGGAAGAATTGCTTTCTCATTTCTATTTATCTTTAATGAAAAGTCCTTTCATATGGAAGGCAAATGTGTAACCCATCATCGGATGACGAATCCTACCCTCTGAATATCGCATGATCCTATTCACACATTGAGTGAGTGACTGAATAGGCAACTGATCTCACAAGATCTTAGTGGTCCACTTAATGTCTACCTATCTTGGCGCTTGGGATCATAGTAGTCCGGTTTGAATTGAGCTGCAAATCCAATTATGATGCGCTTGCATTCTAACCGTGGAAAACTAAGCAGCAACATTTGGATTTTCTTTATTTTTGAGCCCATGCCATAAAATGATATGGAAAAACGGATGAACCACGTAGGTATAGAATACATACATCAAGGTGGGCCCCATTGTAATGGCTGCACCATCTTGGGTGAGGCCGGGGTGCGCATAATCCGCTCCCCATTTGCAGAACCCAGCGTCAGACTCGGCACAGGTCCGAATTTCCAACTCGGTCCAGCAAATTTAAAAAGGAAACCATTATGTATTGGTGGGAAAAAAAAACCAGCATACTTGATAGTAATAGAAAGTAAAACGCAGTAAAGTTATTCATATTGGGTCTGTATAAGCACAAACGTATAGGCAACCGAGGGAACCTAACTATTACAAGTGCAAAGAAGCTCTCTCTACCTTGTGTACTAACAAGCTAACCCAAAAAAAAAAAAAAAAAAAAGCTCTCTCTACCTCGCTCTATTCTCTTGCAATGCATTCATGCATCATCCATGAACAGCTAAAATTGCACAATTGCAACCGTTTGGAATGCGGTGTAAGCCTATGGATAGCAGGGAAACACACCCCAGTAGGATTGAAATGCAGCATCATAATCTTCCACGTTGATCATGTAATCCTTGTTCGAATCATCATGGGTGTTGGTGTAGCTATAGCAGTCGGCATTATCAAGGCCGTGAATGCAACTGCTGCCTCCCATTAACTTGTGAGGAGTAGTAGAAGCTGCCTGGACAACAACTACGGCACTTTCCACGGTATCTTCTGCCGAGGCTTCCGTGTGAATGGTACAGCCTTGCTTTGGTGCTCTATCTTGGAGCTCAGCTTTCAATTTTATCACCTATAATATCAAAAAATCAATCACAGCGATAATATAACGAAATGTCCACATACAACATTTTAGGTGAATTTTGACTTGTATACAACTTTTTTAGGTGGATCATCCATGCCTTGAAAATGTTTTACCATAACAAGGAAGTCACCTAGAGCAAAAACTAGAACAATCCACTCAAATGTTTGAGCCAGTGGCTACCACGTTTAATTGATTTCTACACTTGAACCTACTTAATTAAAAGACGTTGCATTGAACGTTTTTATTCTCATGATGATAAGATTTTTTTAATTTATTATTATTATATATATATATATTTTTGGGTAGATTGTACGCAAGGTCAGGAGAGTATTGTACACCCCAGCTGTGATACCGAGCTGGGTGTAAACCTAATTAGCAAAAATCCATCTTAAGCTCTATATTTAGAAAAAATCATAAAATTGATCAAGCTTTTAAAATTCCCTACTTTCAAAATATAGGGAAAAAAACTCATCTTTCTTTTTTTTTTTTTTTTTTTTTTTTTTTTTTTTGGGGGGGGGGGGGTCAATAAGACACGTCTTATTAAACAGATTCTTTTGGGGCTATTTAAAACTAAAAATTGCTGGTGGCCACCCATCGATAAAATTAATTCGGTAGATTATTTTTTTTTCTTTTAATAGAGTGATTAATTTATATTAGTACTTGAAAAGGATTTTAGAGAGTCAAAGAACAACATTCTACTATATATCTATATAGATTATCATTCATACATAGAAAATCTAATTGTTTTAATTGAAGTTTTTTTAAAAAATAAAAATAAAAATAATCTTATCTGTTTATAATATATTCACACACATATAGATTATCATTCAATAAGACACGTTTTATTAAACAGATTCTTTTGGGGCTATTTAAAAACTAAAAATTGCTGGTAGCCACCCATCGATATAATTGATTCGGTAGATTAATTTTTTTTTTCTTTTAAGAGAGAATGATTAATTTATATTAGTACTTGAAAAGGATTTTAGAGAGTCAAAGAACAACATTCTAATATCTATATAGACTATCATTCATACATAGAAAATCTAATTGTTTTAATTGAAGTTTTTTTTTTTATTATTTTTTTTTTTTATAAATCTTATTTGTTTATAATATATTCACACACATATGCACATATATAGTGGTTATTTCACTTCATTTTTTTGTGTTCAAACCTTGTTAAATATAAACTTTTCACTCTCAGTCAAGTCTTGCTACTTTGTGCTCATAGGAGAAGGCCAAAGAGGAGAAGATTTTCACACAGCGAAGATCTGCTTCTATGGAGCTCCTACAAAAGTTGCAGCCTTTGCTTGGCTCACCTGGTGAAATCGGATTTTGACCATTGACAATCTCCAAAAAACGGGGATGAGCCTCCCTATAATGCTTGCAGAGGAAATGGTTGAGCACTTATTCATTCACTGCACCTTCTCCACCATTATTTGGTCAGATATCCTTCAGCTGGCAGAAGTGTTCTGGGTGATGCCTTCTTCGATTGAATCTCTATCAATCTCGGCACGTAGGAGGGGTAAGCTGTATGAGAAAGGGAAGATGGAAAGTTGCGATGCTAGCCTTTTTGTGGTCGGTCTAGTTAGAAAGGAATAATAGGTGCTTTCGGGATGTTAAGTCATTTCCTGGGGATGTCTGTAAAAGGGCGGTTTTGTATATAAGGGAGTGGTATTCGGCAGGGGCAAAATGAAAAAAAATAAAATAATAATAATAATAAACGAACTTTTCACTCTCTAATTTTTTGGCATTTCCATATTTTAAGGAAAATTTAACCATTGTTTTCTCTTCGTTTGAGACCAAATTGAGAGCAAACATTTTCGTATTCTTATATTTTACCAGGGTTGAAAAGGAACAAATATAGAAGGCTGCATATATATGTAATTCCATGAAGCATGCATGCATGCATGCAAGCTCATTCATCTGCTTGAAAGGAAATACGTGCATGCATAATATTTATTTCATTCATTGAAAATATTGGTTAAGTGGAGAGAGAGAGAGAGAGAGAGAGAGAGAGAGAGAGAGAGAGAGAGAGAGAGAGAGAGAGAGAGAGAGAGAGAGAGAGAGAGAGAGAGAGAGAGAGGAGAGAGAGAGAGAGAGAGAGAGAGAGAGAGAGAGAGAGAGAGAGAGAGAGAGAGAGAGAGAGAGAGAGAGAGAGAGAGGTGTAAAAGAAGTGATTAGTAGGGACCTCCTTTTGGAGCCTGTGCTTCTCTCTTGAGATTGCATCGAACTCCTGCTTGAGCGATGCGTAGTGGCGCTCGAGCTGCTTGGCTTTCCATCTGGCGCGCCTGTTCTGGAACCAGACGGCCACCTGGCGAGGCTCAAGCCCCAGCTCCTGAGCCAGCTTCATCTTTCGCTCCGGCTCCAGCTTTATCTCTTCTTGGAAGCTCCTCTCCAAGGATTCCATCTGATCCGTTGTCAGCCGTCTCTTCCTTTCCTCCTGCTGCTGCTGCTGGTTTTTACTTTTGCTGCTTGGGGTGGTATTCGGCAGGGGCAAGGGCGAACCGCACTTGAGCTGCATCCCTTATCAAATGGCAAATGAAACGACTCAAAACTAAGGCAGTAGAAGAGAGTTGAGAAAGAGAGAGTTTGATAAACACACTTGGAAAAGGGTCGGAATCGTAGTAGATAGTGAAGTTACCGTTCCAAGCCATCTCTATTTCTACCCCCACACTGCTGATCGGAAATATAACCAACCTCTACTCTACTATAGCAGTACTTGTTCTCGCCCAGAAGATGAGAGAACTAGATAGATAAAGGAGATAGAGCTGGATATATGGAGAGAGAGAGAGAGAGAGAGAGAGAGAGAGAGAGAGAGAGAGAGAGAGAGAGAGAGAGAGCTGCTGTGATATGTTGCGTTGATTAAGGACGCGGTCTGCGTACTAACTCAAGCGTACTCAGTAAACTCTGTGGAGCCTACTGTGATGTATGTAATTTATCCACGCCGTGGAACCGTTTTATCATGTCATTTTAGCTTATGAGCCCAAAATTGAATCATATCCAAACCTCAAGTGGACCACACCATAGGAAAAGTGGGGATAATGACATCCACTGTTGAAATCTTCCTAGGGCTCACAGTGCTGTTTATTTATCATCCAACCTGTTCATAAGGTAACAAGATACGGATTAAAGGAAAAAATATATCATCTTGATCGAAAACTTCTGTGGCCCCCAAATAGTATTCAACGGTAGGTGTTCAAATACCACTTTTCCCTGTGGTGTGGCTCATTATGGCTTTTGATATCATTCACTTTTTGGCAAATGACCTAAAATGATCTGTTAAAGCGGATGGACGGAGTTGATACGGAATATAAATCACGGTGGGCCCCGCAGTTAAAGCGTACTGAGTTACTCAGTGAACAATCCGCGTCCGTTCAGTGACGGGTAAGATAGGAGGAAGTAGTGTATTTTGTTTTTTTCGACGAGAGAGGATCGTTTTTACCATACTCCGCACATTAAGCTCGAAACAGTGGGATCTGGATTAAACAGAGGGATGCTCGAAACAGCGCTCACCTAGCTAGATGTATGCATTATATATCCACGCCATCAATCTGTTTTCCAAGTTTATTTTAGCGCATGGTCCCAAAAATGAAGTAGATACAAATTTCAGATGGACTACACCACAGGAAACAGTGGTTATTGACCATTAAAAACCTTTTGTGGGCCTTTGTTTTCTGCTTTCATCAGGGCCTTTTTTTTTTTTTTTTTTTCTTTTACCTAATCAACAGGTTGGATGGTAAAAAAAAATGGTGGACCATAGGAATTTTTAATGGTGGTCATTCAACGACCACTATTTCCTGTAGTGTGGTCCACATGATAATTTTATCTTCTTCATTTTTTTCACCAATCTCTAGAATAATCTTGCAAAATAGATGGACGGTATGGATATATAATGCATACATCAATGTGGGCCCTACAGTCAGGGTCCCACCCACATCGCTGGTTCAAGTCCCGGTCCATGCATCTAACTAAATCGATACTGTTGGTAGGCTAAAAACCTTTTGGGTGTCATGTAAGGCAGAGGAGAGAGAAGGAAAGATCTGGTGAATGGGCCTTTTCCTCCAACATTTGATCTAATGACGATTTTACTATTTAAGGAAAGTTTGAGGAATGGGAGCTTCCATTCAGTATAGGATTCTTTTCATGTAAGTAATCCATAGAAAAGCCCAAATTTTGGACGGTTTGGATTGAGTTATGATCATGACGCATGTGTATAACAGATGGTAGTCCGGCAGAAGAAAGCATAAAGAGACGGTAAAGAGGAGCCTTTTTGTCCATGCGAGGAAGAGAGCAGGAGTCTGAAAATGCACGCTGTCGGGTGCGTGTTGGATGGAAGGAATGCCCGATAGCTCTCTCTCTCTCTCTCTCTCTCTCTCTCTCTCTTTTGGAACAGAGAGGTGGTCCCGGCCGATGACTGAGTGTGTCCATGCTTACACTGGCAATTCCTTTCCCACGCCTGCTCTAATCGTACGATTACGACTGCCCAGCTCATAGCTGCGTACAAAGACTAGCTAGGTACCTTCTCTCCCATTGTGGCGTTTATCAAAACGAAGAAAGCTAGAAACTTCTCTCTCTCTCTCTCTCTCTCTCTCTCTCTCTCTCTGCAACATACCTGCAAAGTCTGTTAGCCCTCTCTTCGCATCTCAGTTTTAGCAGGAGATGGACCGTTTTAAAGCGAGCGACTTGGCTGCCACCCCGGGGACGCGGATTAGCTACTGACATGTTGAGCAGCGAGACTCGCTACTCAAGTGACGTCACCTAATTGTATGAGACCCACCATGATGTATGTTTCGTATCCACACCGTCCATCCATTTGTAGATATCATTTTATGGCATGAGCCAAAGAATGAATCAGATAAAAAGCTCGAGTAGACCCCACCACAGAAAGCAGTGGAGAGAGTGATGCCACAAAAGTTTTTGATCAAGCTGGTATTAGTGTTTTCCCTTCTTTGACATCTGTGTTAAATTACGAATAGGTTGGATCTCAAATAAACATCATGGTGGACCTTAGGAAGGTTTCAAGTGAGCGTCACTCTCTCCATTGGTTTTTTTTTTTTTTTTTTTGTGGTGGGACCCACTCCAGCTTCAAAACTGCCTCATTCTTTGAATCATGTCCTAAAATGATCTCTAAAAATGGATGGACGGTGTGGATACAACATATACATCATGATGTGGGCCATAGAACTTGGTGACGTCACTTCAGTAGCGAGTCTAGCTACTCAACTTGTGAGTAGCTGATCTGCGTCCCCACCCTGGAACAAGCGGTGTGGGTGGGACCTTGACCATAGGGCCCACCTCAATACATGCACTGTATATCCATGTTGTCAATTTGTTTTGCGCTTATTTTAGGGCATCGTGCCAAAAATGAAGAAATAAAAAGGGAAATTGACCGTACTCGCCTCAAAGTTTGGGCAAATTACCTAGAATGCTACAACACTCCATATATTCCCATAAGGGCCTTTTGATAGCTTTTGGAGTTTGTTTCGGATGAAAATGCTCCAGACCTTGGTTAAGGACTTGTACAGTCCTAGAGTGAAGCAGAAGTCACTTGCTGTTGCAACCCCCAAGAAACGGACGAATCGGCTACTCCCCGGGACACCAGCCAATGGCTAGTGCTCGGCGCTCTATGGGCCCCAGTACCATGTATGTGTTTCATCCATGCCATCCATATATTTCTATAGATCATTTTATAGTAGGAGTCCAAAAATGAGCGATAATCCAATCACGGTGGGCCTTAGGAGGATTTTAATGGTGGATATCCAATAATTATAATTTTCCGACAGTGTGATCCACCTGAGAGTTATATCACTCTTGTTTTTCGGTTCAAGCCATAAAATGATATTTTAAATTGTATGAATGGCATGGACGAAGCACATACATCATGGTGGGGCCCACAGCACCGATCACCAGCACCACGAGCTTTGGAAGGGGTAAACGTCGCATTTATATACCTTTGAAAGACCCTCTTCTTTTTCTTCTTTTGTTTTCTTAGAAAAGCCAAGATCCAGGGACTAACAGCCAGAGAACGACGTTGTTTCTCCTTGTCATTTCTCTCGTCTTAAAGCCTCTTCCACTACGAGGTTAGTATTTTATTTTTTATTCCAATTGTAGATAGGCATTTGTCAAGGTAAAGGAAGGACAGAGTCGAGAAGCCGAGGGTTCCGGTTGTCACGTTAAAGGGAGTGTAACGTAGGGCACGCTTTGATCAAACCTCCACCATTGGATAGTATACAACCACGACATCATATTTATGACGGTATTTGGATCGTGGTTGCCACTTGTCACGACCGCAGTTGTGATGTTATATGAATCGTCGTCCTTAGCTCACACGGGTCGTGGTTGTCAGCTGTTGTGGGTCGTGCTCATCAGAGATATGGCACTGGATACAACTACAACCTAGTGTGATTCATTACCACAACCCAACGTGTATGACAACCACGATCCACTGTGCTTCATTATCATAAGATTACGACCCAGTGTGCTTCATTACCATAAGATTACAAAGACTGCGTTGGTTGAATTCGATTTGATAATTAAAGTTGTGTACGGTGATGCAAATCAGAAGTGCGAAAGACATAATGTGTCATGATTTCAGCGGATAAGTTCCAAGTGACCGCACGGGGAATGACCAATCTAGTGAATCTAAGAGAAATGAAGTGTACGTGTGGTCAGTTTATACAGTGCTTGACAAGACACAACGGGACATTTCAGACGAAGTGAAGGTTTTATGTGAGAATATGAAGCCTCCGAAAACTAAAAGATCTGATGGGAGACTTAAAAAGGTTAGAATTACATCCTAGCGAAAAGATAGGCCAACACCCAAATGATCGAGATGTAAACGAATAGGTCACAATCGGCGTTGATGTACCTTCGTCCCTGCTGGCTGAGGATGAGGGCGAGGCTGATGAAACAATATTTTTTTATTGCTTATAATAATGTAATGTGAACTGTAATATATATATATATATATATATATATACTTATTATTGATTCATGAATTTTGGTGCATGTTAACTACTTTCCAATGTGGATGCTAACCACGATCCATTGTGCATCTGAACCACCACCCATATAGGAAAATGTGAACTTAACAATGGGTTGTGGTTGTCATGACAATACGATCGTGATTGAAATATTATATGGGTCGTGTTTCTCATTAGGTCGTGGTTGTCAATGCCAGATCAACAAGGACGATAACCACAATCCATTACAACTGTGACCACGACCTATTTAACATTACAGCCGCGTCCTATATCAACTACGACTAATAATTCACATAGACCACGACCCATATAACACGACAACAACGACCCAAATATCATTCCAGTCAGGGTTCATGTATCATGACAACCACGACCTATACAACCTCACAACCTTGACCCATATACAATGATAGATCATGACAAACACGAGCCAATGTGGATGATAATCAAGAGTCTTTATGCATATGAACCACGAACCCAAAGATCGAAATAGTGTACATAACATAGGTCATGGTTTTCGTGATATATGGATTGTGGTTGTCATGTTAATCGGTCATGCTTTACTCATTGTCGTGGTTGTCAACAATGATCTAGTACAGATGAGAACCACGATCCATTACAAATATGACAACCACGACGCAAGTGAATCATCAACCACGTTCCATGCAACACGACAACCACGACACATATAACATGACAACCACGAATCCATATCAAATGACAACTACAATCAATGCTTCACATTAACCACGAACCATATAACACAACAACCAGGATTCATATTTCATGTCAATCACGACCTATACAACATTACAACCGTGATCCATATTCCAGGCTGATGTGAAATGGCCTATTCTGGTTTCCATGCAAAGGAACTCAATATTTTGTAACATGACAATAGCGATCCATATAACATGATACCAATAATCCATAAAACATGAAAACCACAATCCATAAAACATGAAAACTACGATCCATATAACATGACAACAACGATCTGTATAATACGACAACAACGATCCATAAAACATGAAAACCACGACCCATAGCAATCGACATCATGACCCATGTAATTTTGACAACCACGATCCATATATTATAACAACCACAATCCATTTTACATAAAAACCACGATAAAAAAAAAAAAAAAGAGTCAACAACCATCCTTTGCCTCGATCATGTATTGACAACGTGAAGGATTGTGGTTGTCATTTATGAAGTGTCGTGTTTGTCATTGTGCAAGGTAGAGATGACTTTGATCAAGTTGTGACAACGAAAGCCCTCATCATATCTAGTTTGAAGCCCAAGTCTCTAGCCCATAACTCTATATCGTGGTTATTATGTTATATGGGTCATGGTGTTAATGTTCAATGGGTCATAGTTGACATGATGATATATATATCGTGGTTGTCATTGTATATATCGCGTAGTTGATCACACCAAAATAAACAGTTAGAAGGTGTTGAGAACTATGTGGGCCGTACATCCACCTGATAAAACTTATTTTTATGATATGCCTTTATATACGTACATTATATACAATTGTCAGTTTAGATTACATTTATATATATCACTGTTGACCCCATATATCTTTCTTTGTATGAAATTAATATGTCGCATGTACATATACTAAAGGCCTGTTTGATTTTCCAGGATATATGGAAATCACGGTAAATAAGTAATTATTACTTTTTCACCTTGTTTGAAAATATGAGAGTAATTCCACCTCAAAAATTGAAACAAAAGCATTGACTGAAATATGTGGACCCCGCCATAATGTATACGATATATCCACACCGTCCATCTATTTTATTAGAACATTTTGGAGCATGAACCAAAAAAATGAGGCAGATCCAACACTCAAATGGTCCACACGAAATAAAACAGTGGCTTTAATTCGTCCACCATTGAAAGTTATTTTCTTCACTGGGCCTACATTGAGGTTTTTTCATCATCTAACCCGTTCATAGGGTCACACAGGTGTGGATAAGGGGAAAACACAAATATCGGCTTGATCCAAAACTTTAAGGGCCCCAAGAAGTTTTTAATGGTATGCGTTCGATTCTCGTTGTTTCTTGTAGTGTGGTCCACTTGACCTTTGGATCTGCCTCATATTTTTGTTCATGCCATAAATTCAGCTGGCATAACAAATCAGTGGTGTGGATAAGTAACATACATCATGATGGGCCTCACATTGATGTTGTAAATTTCTCGATTTAAGTGTTAAAAAGGTAACTTGTCACATCTACATTGGGAAAGATGTGGTAATTACCTAGGTAAATAATTATTACCCATTTACATGGTAATTACTAATTACACTTGAGCTGGAAAATCAAACAGGCCCTAAAGATGGTGTGCTAAAGGCGGGAAGTTCGCTTACGATTCCAAACGCAGAACATCTATCGTCGATCGTCTGGTTCAAGTCTATGGGCCCATCATAAATCAAATCTAATCCGTTAGAATAGTTCATGGATGATGTATTCCTTCGAAAAATTTATGAGTGACACGTATCGAGCCATCGATGGGCCACACTGCGTAAAGATGACAATTTATGGGATTTTACGGAATCTATTGGTTAAATTGTTGTGGTCCATTGGATTCAAATATTTTGACCATTCATTTGGTAATTCTGTTACAAATAAAATGGACGGTGCGGGTCAGAGAAAAGGCAGTTCGATGTGACTTATGGAACACCAACTATATCTTGGATGCTTACAGACACTTTTACGGACGCTTACGATTCGAAACGCAGAACATCAACGGACGCTTTTCCAGACATTTACGATTCCAAACACAGAACATCAACGAACGCTTTTACAGACGCTTACGATTCCAAACGCAGAAAATCAACGGACGCTTACAATTCCAAACACAAAACATCAACGGACGCTTTTATGGACGCTTACGATTCCAAATGTAGAACATCAACGAATGCTTTTACGGACGCTTACGATTCCAAATGCAGAACTTCAACCGCTTGTCCCCATACGGAACACCAACTATATATTGGAGCTTCTTCTCTGGGACCCCTTCACTTTTTATCCTTAACCCTTTTTTTTATTGGTTTTGAATCTTCTTCACTGGGTCCCTCCATCGCCACTCAGCGAGTACATTTATAAGTTCAGTGTAGCTCAGTCAATATAAATGGCAAAGTAAGGTAATGGTTGACAGGGATGGTGTATGGTGGTTATTATGTTATTTGGGTCATGGCTGTGAACCACGACCCAATGTATATGACTATAACGATATGTATAGCATAACAATCACGATTGTTGTTGTGATCGGTGTTGATATGCCGAATGGATCGTGGTTGACAAGGTCAGTGTATCATGGTCCACATGTTATGTGGGGTCGTGGCTGTGAACCACGACTCAACGTAGATGACATCAACAATATGTATGGCATGACAACAATGATCATGGTCGTGATCGTGGTTTGTTGCATAATGGGTCGTAGTTGACAGTTGAATTGGATTGTGGATTACATGTTGTATGGGTCGTGCCAGTAAACCACGATTCAATGTAGATGACAACAACAATCTGTATGCCATAACAACCATGATCGTTGTTGCGATCATGGTTGGTTTTCCTAATGGATCATTGTTGATAGGCACATAAATGAAATCAAACGAACCCTGTAGCACGACTGTCAACCACGACCCAGCACAGATGACAACCACGATCCAACATAGATGACAACAACGAACCGTGTAGCATGATAGCCACATTCCTTTAAAACTCGTTATAAACACGACCTTTCGTGGAGTACAACCCCGATCCACTGTGTAGTACAATTACGACCCATGTTAGATTTTGCAAGACCATCTTATTATTGATTAACAATCCACGACCATATTGGAATGCAGGTCGAAACAAGTCAATCATGACCACATGCTTAGACTTTGAAAAGGCACAGGTCTCTCCCAAGTACTCCGTCAGTTTTCTGAAAGTCTTAGTTGAAGATATGGAGAAGAAACTTGGTAGAAAGAAGCTATTTAGAGACACCTATTTTAGATTTCTGGTTGACTTTCCACTGGCCGAGTGGACGGCATAGTCTCAGATCATGCATTGCCTGATGCAAAGGCATGTTGGTGATCTGAAATTCGATGTTCAGGGCACCAAGATAAAATTTACAGAGCTCGATTTTGGGCAAATAATGGGTCTTAAGTTTGGATCACTTAGGATAGATGGTGGCGGTCGTGCTGATGCCGGAAGAGCAGAGGTAAGAAAAGGCATTAGGGAGACCTACCTGAGAACAGGGGGTATTAATAAAAAAAACTGAAAGAAGCCTATTTGTCACTCACCGATAAAGACGAACATATGGAAACGGTGAAGCTGAATCTAATTATTTGCGTTGAGAGTCTATTGGTTGGATCTCCGCAAAAGAATAACTGTGTTGATACGTTTATCGACATGATTGATGACTTAGATTATTTTAATAACTACCCCTGGGGTAGTGTGGGGTATGATTATTTGAAGAATGGGGTTAACGCTGTGTCTGACATTATTCGGAGGGAAAGGGAGACTGGCTAGTACCCCAAATCATACAACATATGCAGATGCGCGTTTGCCCTACAAGTACGTCATTTTTATCCTGATTCATACTTTGAGTTCAAAATTTTCCCCTTTTCCTCCATACATGTCACCCAATATGTAATGCATGATAATTATTCTTATACAGATTTGGGCCCACGAACGGTTCCCTCAACTCACTGGTGACCGTAGGTGGGCTGTTAGAAGACTGCCTATAAGGATTTCTCGAATACTAAATTGGGGTCCTAAGAAAACAAGCAGATATGAAATCATATCCGTCATCTTCATAGCTATGCTGATAAGATTTATTTAATTAGTATTGTAATTTGAATCATGCAGTATGTTTATAATTAATAAATAAATTAATTTTGCTCCTGCAGGTGGTGTTAGCTCCAGAGCTTCAACCAACGGTCGAAGAAGTAGAGAGCGAGGTTGTTTGGAGTATAACTGACGATGACATTCATACGAAGGATAACAACACCCACGGCAGAGACAACGAAGGATGACGTAAGAAATAAAGTTGAGGCTAATCTTACAGCCTCCTTGGAAACTAAAAATACAATTGAGCTTGATGGGAAATTTGCCCATTTTGGAAATGTATTGAAAGATAATAAAAAAACAAGATCCGCAATAAGGAAATTTAATAAGCGGATTGATTTCCTCGCCACTGAAGTGTAAGGAATAAAGGGTGAATTGAAGCGGATTAATGAGTTTGAAGTAGAAATAAAGCACCTCAAGGAGGATTACGCTTCTTTATGAGAAGTGACGTCGATGAGAGATGATATTAATACAAAACACATACGTGAAATCGCCTTGCATCATCTAACCTATTTGTTAATAGCTCACTATAAAGGAAAATGAAAAATGGATAGTGGTTGTCATCCATACAGGATTGTTATTATCATACAGGAAGGGTTGTGGTTTTCATGTACAAAGGGTCCACGTCCCAACATTGATGGCCTAGGGTTGTGGTTTCCGTGTAACGTGGTTTGTGGTTTAAATGAAATATGGATCGTTGTTATCATCATAGTGGATCGTGGTTTTCATCCACGATGGTTCATGTGGTTGAACCACGACCTAACATGGACGACAACCACGCCCCATTGGTCGTAATAACCACGACCTTATTTTTTATCGTAGCTGTTACCCACATATCTTTCAACCATGACCCAATACGGTCGAGAAACACGATCCACTATTCGTAATAACCATAACACTTAGTTCATCGTAGTCGTCATCCACAGTGTGTCGTGGTTCACATACATGATATCATGGTTGGGTTCCTTATATAAAGACATATTGAAATACATAATAGTGATTTTATTATAGGACATTGTCTCTTCGATCAGCCCTCTCAGAGGAGAAAATGCTTCACTACATGAGCAGGTGAAGCAACATAGATAGGAGATCAATGCTTCACTGCAGGAGAAGGTGAAGCAACATAGAGAGGAGATCAATGCTTCATTGCAGGATCAGGTGAATCAACTCAGAAAGGATATCAATGCTTCACTGCATGAGCAGGTGAAGAAACTCAAAGAGAAGATCAATGCTTCACTGCAGGAGCAGGTGAAGCAACTCAGAGAGGAGATCAATGCTTCACTGCAGGAGTAGGTGAAGAAACTTAGAGAGGAGATGCAGGTAATGAAGGTATATGAAGTTGAATCTATCATGAATCGTTATTACCATACACCAGGTGTTGTGGTTTATGTGCACACTGGATCTTAGATGAGTCACGATCGATATAACATGATAGTCTTATATCTAGACAAGGGTCGTGGTTTCTACGAAATTGGAACGTGATTATCGTTCAGTGTGGATTGTTATTATCATCCATCGCGATCGTTATTCTCATCCAATGTGGATTATGATTATCATACATAGTGCATCGTGGTTAACATCCACGAACCTCCATGGATGTGAACCATAACCCACTATGGACGATAACTAGGCTGCATTGGTCGTAATAACCATTTCTGATGTATGATTTTATTACAGGACAATGTTCCTTCGACCAGCCCTCTGATGGTAGAGAATGCTTCACTGCTAGAGCGGATGAGGCAGCTTCAGGAGGAAATACAAGGAATAAAGGTATATAAAATTGAATTTATCCATTGTTTCCTATTTGGTTGTTGTTGTGTTCCTTTTTTGGTCGTGGTTATGATCCAGTGAGGGTTGCTGTTACATGCCCTTGCTCATTCAATGAGTCCTCTCAAGTATGAGAATGCTTAGTTGAATGAGTAGATGACGCAACTTAGAGAGGAGGTAAAGCAATAAAGGTATATGAAATGAAAATTTGGTCGTTGTTGTGTTCCACCTTAGATCGTGGTTAATGTCAATGCTGGATCATTGTTATTATGTGTGATTGGTCATGGTTATCATCCACCATGGGTCATGGTTGACGCACGACCCAAAGTGGACGAGATAGGATATACATAAAAAATAGTACGTGATTTTTCTTTGGTTTAATAATTAACAAGTCATACAATGTATGTAATGTCTTCTAAAATACGATTTTATAATAGGTGAACAGCTCCAATGTCGAGGCTGGGATCAGCCAGCTCTCTAGTTTTGAAGCTGGGATGACCCATTTAAAGATGAGAATGCTACGCTACGGGGGCAAATGAAGCAGGAGATGAACCTGCTAAAGGATGAAGTTAATAAGACAATTATACATGAGATTACATTTGGATCATGGTTTAAATCAGACATTATATTATGAACTCCATAGATAATATGTAATTTTATTATAGCTCAACATCGTTACCCCGTAACTGAGTGAGGAAGGGAGACCACGTCACGATACAGCAAATCCCGACAGAGCTCTAACTGTAAAAGAGCCTCGTCAGGGGCTTAGTGAACCCCACCGAGCTCTAACCGATGCCGAAGAGGACGAGTTGAGAGTTGTCAGAGAGTCAGGTTCACTCGTCTGGTTGAAAAGTGTCTATGACCTAAATCATGGGTCGACTCTGAGGTAAGTTTCTATTCTTTCTCCTTCATTGTTTAATATCAATGTATAAATATTATAGTTACATCACACATTTTCCTCATTACATAGGCCATAGACCTATACCTAAGATACCTATCAGGGCATCAGGATGATCGACCACGAGGTAGACAGGACTGCGCATTCGTCTCGTCGCTATTTATGATAATGTGAATTTGAGGACCGTAGTTATCTTTAAAACATCATTAATCATTTACATTTCTAACAATATTCAATATATCAATAGTAATGCATGGAACATCAACTTGACCTGCTGCGAACTTATGGCACTGGGAACCATAAGGATTGTGGGACCATGAAGTCTTAAAGGCTGAGTGAAGTGCTTATACAAATAGTCGACTGTAAACCGAAACCTTTATGGAAGTATGATGTGGTAAGATCTTTGTTTCTTGCATATGTACATGGATGTAAATGATTAGATCCATTTTTGAAAAGGTAATGCTTTAACTGTTGTCGTGTTTCTTGTACTTCATAGGTGTACATCCCTCTTAACGCGAGGGGGCAGCACTGGCTAATGGTTGCTGTTTATCTGAGGAAGAAAGAGGTCATTTTGTATGATAGTTTGAGTACCAAATTGGAAGAGAAAAACGAGCTGGTCGTCACGCAAGTAACGGACGGATTGAGGTGGTTATTCCATGTTCTTAATGGCGGATTAGTTAAATGGGAGAAGCCATGGAATGTGAAGCCATCCACTGACAGGCCTACGTAACACAACTCGGACGATTATGACGTATTCATGCTGAAATAAATAGACTTCTTATGCAGTATGAGTGTAATTGACTTTACGCTTGTAAGTATATATATATTTACTCGTCTACATTCAATGTTGATTGCTTTGTACTTTATTTTAATATTAGTTCGTTCTGATTCTGTAGGAGGAAATTTTAAATTTTAGAAAGACAATTGCATATGACTGTTTGTAGCAGGCAAGAGCAGATGATGTTGCGTTCGCAAAAAAACAAGAAGAAGAGGCGTCAGGTAGACCAACGAAGAAAGCTAAACACTGATTTGATGTTGAATGATGAATAGATTTGTGTATTTGATGTTTCTTCTTCTTATTATCATCTATAATGGGTTGGTGAATGAGATGGGTCATAATTGTCTGTGAACAATTCAAATTTGTATTATACTTGGGCTCGTGGCTGTCAGCCACGCTAGGTGACATGCACAATGGATCGTTGTTGTTTATGTGTGGTTGAACGTGGATGCCAAACACGATCCATATATCGTGACAACCACTACCCCTGTAACATTAGAACCATGACACATATCATCTTATAACCATGATCTGTCTAACATCATAACCACGACCCGGCTAAAATGAAAACCACAGTCCATAACAACAATGACACAGTCTCTATGATTCATTCACCTTGTGGCCCCAAAAAGTCCTTGCTTGGGCAGTATTCACTTTTATCCACCCAGTCTCCACCCGTTAATAAGTACGACACACATACATAGGATTTTTGAAATCGACGTATACCATAACCTAACTTTCATGGGTCGTTGTCCATTACAACAGCGACCCATATAACTGCACAACCATAACCTAAATTTGATGGTTGTTATGTCATGTTTGTCGGGGTTGTTACATTACATGGGTCGTGGAAAAAATACCGCTCTTATAGGGTGGTCATTCAATGGTTAAGGCGCCGATTCTGAAGGGTTGCGCTGATTCTGAATGGTACGGATTTTGATGGATCATGCTCGGTGCCCAACGGATTACGGGAAAGTAGCTAGTTTTAATGTCCTCTCCTGATTAAGTAGAATGTGGCGCTTTTTTCAGAGAATCGGGCTCAATCTAAAGGAGTGGGTCCTGGATATGACTAAGAATTTGACGTGGTTATCTACACGTTGGATCATGATTCACATGCACAATGGATCATGGTTTTTATCCACGTTGCATCGTGGTTGTCATCCAACGCTGGATCGTGGACCGTTGGAAAAAGGAGTGGCAACTACGACCCATATAACATTCTAACAATGACCAATATAACACGAGAACCACGAACCATGTTATATGGACCTTCTCAACAGCGTTTGTCAGCTCACTGGGTTCCCGTTGAAGTGACCCATTATTCATATTGTATTGTAATAATGGTCATGGTTGTCATGTTATATGGATCGTGGTTCTTACTTTATATGTGTCATGGGTTTATGTTATGACATTATCGACCCATATAGCGTAACAACCGTGATCCATATAACATAACAACCACAACCCCTGTAACCTAACAACTACAACCTCTAGAGTCTTTTTAGGAAATCACATTAATGTCGCTTCCTCCACACAATCCGTTGGGAACCAATGACCGTTTAGAATCATGCGCGACCCTTTGACCATTGAATGATAAGACATAGATGTGGTAATTGGGTTTCGAACCAATTCAAACCAGAAACTGTACCGATCGTGGTTCACATGCACACCGGATTGTGGTTTTTATCCACGTTGCATTGTGGTTGTCATCCAACGCTTGATCGTGGATCATTGTAAAAGGAAATGGCAACCACGACCCATATAACTTTATAAGAACGACCAATATAACAGGAGAACCACGATCCATGTTATATGGATCGTGGTTGTTACTTTATATGTGTTGTGTTTTATGTTATGATATCCCTGACTCATATAACGTAACCACGACCTTGTAACAAAATAGCCACAACCACCACCGTCATTTCACGAAGTTGTATTAATGTCGCTTCCTCCATGCAACCCGTTGGGAACCGAGCATGACCCTTCGGAATCCTTGAGACCATTCAGAAAATCCGTGACCCTTTGGAATCGGCGCGTTGATCATTGAATGACCAGCCTAAAAAAGTGGTACTTGGGTTTCATAGAGCTTAAAAAAAAATAATCATGAAGGAGATATTCAAAGAAGACATCAGGTCTTTCTGGCGTTCTTCATTTACGTGTGATCCCTTCCCTTTCCTCAGGGACGTTTACGATATTCTTAACGCTCAACGGCCTCCACAGGAAGTTCTAAAGACATTATCCGAACTCCGTCATCTCGACAACATCAACGAGCATCCAGCCAGCGGAAAAGAAACCATTTCCTTTAGAGATATGCAGAGAGGGAAAAAGAAGCAGCACTGAATAAAATTCTTCATTGGATTTAGAAAGCTAGCAATTAAAAGTGGAGCTTCCTAGAAATAGGTGAGCAAACCTCTCTATAAATACGACGTCAAGAAAGTGAGTGAGGCAACTTAGAAATAAGGGGGCAAACTTCTTATATTTAGAAAAGAACATACGGGTCATGACTTCATGTTATATGTGTTGTAGTTATCATGTATCGTGGTTATCATGTTACAGGGGTTGTGGTTCTCACCTGATTTCTTGCGTTACTGTCTTATGAATGAGTAGTGTAATATATATATATATATATAAATTATCTCCTTTACTATCGTATGCATGTGCACGTTACATTTGTTGATTTATATAATATGGTTTGGGGTATACGTGAAGCATTGGTCGTACTTGATATGGGTCGTATTTGTCATGTTAAAGTTGTCGTGGTTCACAGTTGTATATGATTTTTCAATTTTGTAAAACCATGACCCAATGGAGGAGAACCACGACCCATATAACATGACAACCACGAGCCATATAACATGACAACCACGATCGTTGGCTCATGGCAACCACGACCCATATAACATGACAACCACGACACATATAACATGACAACCACGACCCATGTAACATGACAACCACGATACATGTAACATGACAACAGCGATCATTACCTCATAGCAACTACGACCCATATAGCCTACATTTCCTAGTAGTCTATCAATAGTTGTATCATATTCAAAAAATGCCAGGTTAGCTTTGGTACGACAGGGCAAGTTACTTTTCTGACTTTGATGGACGGTAAGGATCTTATGTGCATGTATGGGGATATTATCATCATCATCACTCTCAACATCACTGGTTATTACTTTTAAAGAGTATTTTTTTAGATGTAAAGGATGGTGTAAAACTCACCATGATCCATTGTGCAATTGAACCACGACTCGTAGAGAAATCCATGAACTTAACAACGAGTCGTGGTTATCATGACGTATGGATCGTGGTTGTCATGAAATATGGATATTTCTTCTCTTAAATCGTGGTTGTCAACAACAATCCAACAAAATCATGTTACATGGTTCATAGTTGATGTGAAGCATTGATCGTAGTTGTCATTTGATATGGGTTCGTGGTTAGCAGATTTCACTGGTCATGTTAAGCATTTTGAATGGTTGTGGTTGTCCTGTTGCATGGATCATTGCTGACAACCACGATCTTATGAAAAACATGACTCATGTATCCTAAATTTCATTTAAATATAATAGTCATTTATATCACATCATAAGAAAAATCACCTTAGATTTATCAAAGATGGATTATGGAAGATAACCACGACCCATTCTTCGTCATATCCATGACCATTTCCCTTCGGATACAGGGCACCCTCCAGAAACAGCGCCACATACTTCTTTTTCATAAAATCACATTAAGCGTATATATCAAATGAATCAACTTTCCATAAAAAACTACAATCCATTATTCATCATAACCACGGTCCAAAATTGCATGACAACCACGATCAATTGTACATGTGAACCACAACCACATGACAGGGTCGTGGTTGTCATATAAGAGTGGTACTTGGGTTTCAAATTACCCTTTGTAGGCCAATTCCAAACCAGAACCCTTATTGTAAGGCCCAACCCATTTGGGTCGTGGTTGTCATGTTATACAGGTCATGGTTGTTACGTTAAACGGGTTGTGGTTGTCGGCTGATATAGGGTGTGGTTCTCATGTTACATAGATCGTGGTTTTCACGATATATGGATCGTGGTTGGCAAACACGTTGTATGACCCATGTACAGTCTTGATCCATTATTCATCAAGACCACGATCCAATGTGCATGTTAACCATGATCACACAAACAGTGGGTCATGGTTGTCATACACACTTGGTGGTGGTTCCCAACCACGACCTATTGTTCATCATATCCTCCACCCATTCAGAAACAGCGTCGCATCCCTTTTTAGGAAATCGCATTCAGTTCGCTATTTCACTGTAATCCCAAAAAATGGTATTTCTATCATCAGAAAACAAATAGTCACACGACATCCTACTGACATTAACCACTCGTTCACAAGCCTATAAATGTGGTACTTGTGTTCAATTACTTTCTTTAAGCCAATCTGAACCAGAATCCTTAAGCATTCATGGATTTCTTTGCTCTTTCAATCAAATAATGGAGGAGATATTCAAAGAAGGCATCGAGTCCTTCTCGCGTTCATCCTTTATGAATGATCTCTTCCCTTTCCTCAGGGATGTTCCCGATCTTCCTAAAGATCAACGGCCTCCATAGGAATTCTGAAGAAAATTTCAGAACTTCGGCAACTCGCAGAGAATTTTTCTATGGCGGATAGAGAAATTGAGTGGTGTCGCTCCACTTGGTCTCGCGATCAAGACTTTAACGAGAAAAAGTTGCACTGGATCAAGAGGTACGATGCGGCAAAGAACGCGAAAGCTAGGGCCGCTAAAAGATTCGAAGTGCTCAAATTGGCCCACCTGTAGCTCTCATCCAGTCACTATTATTCTTCCTTATCCTGTTATTCTTGTAATTAAATGAAATTTTACTTGTTGATTTTATAGTCATCTTGTGGAGTTCACGAAAGTCGCACGACATCCTACTCACATTAACCACTCGATTGTCAATTGGAATTCGAAGTTGAACAAAGCGATAAAATATGGAAAATGCATAATTTATGATTAAAAAACTTTCATAATTACATATTTACATTGTTCAAAATGACAATTTACAACTAATAACCTCCGTAAGAGGAGTGCCTTCCTATATTGTCATCTGATCCATTGGAACTACTTTCTATTTTTTCATATACATATTGGTTCACTTCCACTGAGGCAGGAGGCAGAGAGATATTTCCTCCATGCTCTTTTACACTTTGAACTAGATTTTTCAAACTTTCTTTATGTGAAGAATTGTATGTAGTACCCAATGCCTTATAAAATTCACCGAGACGGGTCAGGAATTTGAATTTGTTACTCTTTTTCTTCTTATTTGTCGTACTCGATCCTGCTTCAACATCGTGTTGTCATTGACTTGAATATCGTTAAAGTCTAAAAACTTCTTCCATATTACATTTTAAGGCGAGTTGGAATTGTTATTCCTCCAAAGCTTTTAATTTGGCTTCCTTCTCTGCATCTTTTGTGGATGTCATTGGTGTACTAGATCCAGAAGCAGATGGTTTGGATGGAGTGAAAGGTTTTCTATTCGAATCTAAAAAGGCTTGAAAAAAATTTCGGACATCCTTGGGGGCATTGGGGCATGGTTTTGCATCACCACCTCGACATGATGAGTGTAACTGAAACCAATTAGTCTTGTTCACAAACTTTGTGCCACACAAACCGCACTTAATCTTTATTTTTCCAGACCTTGGTGGTGATTTAACTAGGGAAGTGTAGTCCCAAATGTCTGACGATGGGTAAGATGATGACATATCTACACTCAATTTTTAATAATAAAAAAATCAGAATATTGATAAATAATTACAGCAACAATATTATGGTTGTTATTGTGATCTATGTTAGCATAACCATGACCCATATAGCATTACTACCATGATTCACAGCCACGATCCACAGAAGATATGACAACACCCAAATGCTTTAGATGCATACAAATAGGTCACAATCGGCGTCGATGCACTTTCGTCCCTGTTGGCTGAGCCCGAGGCTGATAATGACTTAATATGTTGGTTTATATTTTACATTGTTTGTGATAATGTAATTTAAACTATAATATATATACTTATTGATTCATGAATGTTGGTGCATGTTAACCACGATCCACGAATTATTATACATTTGAACCATGACCTATAGAGGAAATGGTGAGCTTAACAACGGGTCGTGACACTCATGACAGGTGGACCGTGGTGCATGCTCTATGGGTCGTGTTTCTCACAAGATCGTCGTTATTTGCGACGATACAACATGGATGGAAACCACGCAGACAATTACAACTGCGAACCACGACCAATTTAACATGACAACCACAACCCAGATCAACACGACCATTGCTTCACGTATAGCACAACCAAAATAAAACAATAACAACAATACCTATGTATCAATCCATTTCAGGATCCACGTATCATGACAACCAAGACCTCTCCAATGACAGTCACGACCCGTGTTTCATGTCAACCACGACCCAATATGGATGATAATCATGGGCCTTTATGCATCTGAACGACGAGCAAAAAGATGGAAATAGTGTACATAACAATAGGCCGTGGTTTTCATGATATAATGATTGTGGTTGTAAATGGGTAGTGCAAAAAATTAGTGTAAGTAACTAAGATCTTACTATATCAAATGACAACTACAATCAATGCTTTACATCAATCATGAACCATATTATACAATAACCACGATCGATATAAGAAGACAACCACAACCCTCTGATACTTACATTCAGGATCCAAATTTCATCACAACCAAGACATATACAACATTACAGCAACGACCCATATCAAATATTACCACGACCCATGAAACTTTGTTCAATAGTGGGTCATGAATATCCCTTGTGGTGTGTCATGGTTACGATGAATAGTGGATCATTGTTGTCAAATGAGAACAACGATCCATATGTCGTGACAATCACGACCCATTATTCATGTAAACCACAACCCATGTCATCTTTGCAACCAATATGCCATGCAAACCACGACCAAAAATCACTGGGTGCCTGTTAAAGAGAATTGTTTATGGTGAGATAGCCACGACCGATCTAACATGACAAATACATCCCATATTATATTACAAACCACAAACCATATAACCTGAAAATCACGATCCATTGTAAGACAACCACGACCAATTTAACATGACCACTACCACCATAATCACATTTACAGTAGGAAGAAGATCTCCCTTCAGCCGACAACTAGCGATGCAGAAAAACTCTGTAGAGGATGACTTGTTTTAGCTCGAACAAAAACTGTATTGAGAAGGTTAGGCTTAAACAAGACATACTCGCAAGTATTTTTCAGCAGAGCTCCCTGGGTCCCAATGAAGAGGTTGTTCTTCTTAGTGTGTTGTTATTATGGTCTCGCTGTCATGTCACAGCGGTCGTGATTGTCTTGTTGTATGGAAAGTATATTTATTATCTGCGCGATGGTTACGAAGAAACGCAACAGTTCTGTCCAAGACAAGGCAGAAGGAAATGGAAGTAGCAAACGTTTTTCTGCTGGCTGGGTGCTCATTGAAATTATCAAGTAGGCAAGGTTCAAAAATTATCTTCAGAACTTCGTGTGGAGGCCGTTAAGCTTCAGGAAGATAGTGAATGTCTTTGAGGAAAGAGAAGGGATTGTGAATAAAGGAAGAACGCGATAGGGGCTCTATGGTTTCTTCGAATATCTGCTCCATTATTTTGAATGGAAGAGCAAAGAAATGCATGAATTGGCTTGTGGAAGTATCACCAAAGTAACCACTCTTATAGGCTAGCCATTCAATGGTCAAGGCTTCGATTCTGAAGGGTCGCACTGTTTCGGTATGGTCGCATAAATAATGAAGGGTCGCACTCGGTGCCCAATGAATTACGGGGAAGTAGTGACTTTAATGTGATTTTGTGAAGAAGAAGAATGTGGCGCTATTTCCAAAGGGTCACGCTGAATTCCAAGGGAATGGTCATGGATGGGATGAACAAAGGGTCGTGGTTGTCTTCCACAATGGATCGTGGGTGGGAATCACAACCCAATGTATATGACAACAACGATCATTCCGTGTGATCATGGTTCACTTGAACATTGGGTCGTGATTGTGTTACATGGATCGTGATTGTAAGAAGAACACCTAGAGTTGAGCGGAAGATAATGAGGGATGGAATGGAGATGTTTAATTTAAATATCAATGAGTGGTGGATTGCTTGGGTTGTTGGTTTTATGTAGCCTTGTGATTTTTCATGTTATATGGGCCATGGATTGCTTGGGTCGTAGTCCCATGTTGCATGGAACGTGTTTGTCATGTTATGTGGGTCGTGATTGTAATGTTATATGGGTGGTATTTGCCATGTTATACGAATTGTGTTTGTCATGTTACCTGGATCACTATTGTTATTTCAACGTGTACGGCAGGGCATGGATTATGTATGCCATGGACGAAACACAAAGTACCAAGCTGTCCATGAGTCATGTCGTGTATACATATCATGCATGCTTTTCAGGGGACTAGACTAGGGTCGTGGTTGTGAACTAAGAACCAACGTGAACAATAACCACGATCTAACATGCATGTGAACGACGGGATCAGATCACATGCATTAGATTACCTTGCTTTGCACTGAGATGCATTGAACTTGTAGATGTGCTAGCTGAGTGGCAATGGAGAGGCCCAGCGAAGAAGATTCAAAACCAGTAAAAAAAAGAAAGAAAACAAGGGTTAGGGATAAAAAGTGAAGGGGTAAAGTGAAGGGGTCCTAGAGAAGAAGCTCCAAGATATAGTCGGTGTTCTGTAAGTAACGTCAAACTGCAGATATTCTTTGATCCACACCGTCCATTTTATTTGTAACATCAAGAAACCCAAAGAATGGTCAAAATATTTGAATCCAATGGACCACAACAGTTCAACTAATAGTTTCCATAAAAGCCCATAATTTGTCATCTTTACGCAGTGTGGGCCACTGATGGCTTAATACATGTCACTAATTTTTTTTCGAAGGAATCTATCATCCATGAACAGTTCTAATGGATTAGATTCAATTTATAATGGGCCCATCGACTTGAACTAGATGATCGACGATTGATCCTCTGCTTTTGGAATCGTAAGCGAACTTCTCGCCTTTAGCACGCCATCTTTAATGTATGTACATGCGACATATTATTCGGTACAAACTAAGATATATGGTGTCATCTAAACTAACCATCGTATAATGAATGTGTATAAAGGCATAACATAAAAATAAGTTTTATCAGGTGGATATACGGCCCACGTAGTTCTCAACACCTTATAATCATTTATTTCGGTGTGATAAACTACGCTTGTAAGTAAGGTTCAAATTTTTGGATAAAGATTAGTATATACTCTAAAAAGTAACAATCGGTGTAGATTGAAAATTTACATAAGATCTGTCCCACAGCCGAGAGATAACCAAAATCTTATGAGACATACAAGCACAACACAAATATGGCGCCCACCTCACCTTTCATAATTACCTCTTTTTATGTGTTGAGGGCATACTGGTCCGTAAAATTTGAATACAACGATACATAACTGCAGCGATCCATATACAATGAAAACCATGATATATATCGTTATGTCAACTACGACCCATCGAATATTAACACCACAACCCGTATAACATAATAACCATGATACAGAGTTGTAGGCCAAAGACTTGGGCTTCAAACTAGATATGGTGAGGGCTTTCGTTGTCATAACCTGATAAAAGTCATCTCTACCTTGCACAATGACAAACACGACCCTTCGTAGATGACAATCACGATCCTTCACGTTAGCGAGACACGACCCGGGCAAAGGATCATTGTTGACTCTTTCTGTTTTTTTTTTTATGGTTTTCATGTAAAATGGATTGTGGTTGTTATGATATATGGATCGTGGTTGTCAACGTTACATATGTCGTGGTGTCGATTGCTATGGGTCGTGGTTTTCATGTTTTATGGATAGTTGTTCTCGTATTATACCGTTGTTGTCATGCTACAAAATAAGGAGTTCTTTTGTAGAGCTTTCACTTCAGGCTGGAAGCCGGAAGAAGCTAGGTTACATCAGCTTGGAATCCCGAAGAAGCCATTACACACCAGGTCCGCCAACTTTGAGTAGTGCTCATCGACAAAATATCAAGTTCTTTTATAGGGCTTTTACATCAGCCTGGAACTTAGAAAAGCGGGGACAGAAGGATTCATATTATAAGGTCGTGCTCAGATAGGACAAGCCCTATAATCGCGTTCGAGACACGATACATGGGTCATGACTTTCATTATATATGGATCGTGGTTGTAATGTTGTATATATCGTGGTTGTCATGAAATATGGATCCTGAATGTAATGATATATGGGTCAGGGTTGTCCCGTAATAAAAATCATGGTTGATGTCTTATATGGTTCGTGGTTGACGTGAAGCATTGGTCATAGTTGTCTTTTGATATGGGTTCGTGGTTGTCCTATTATACGGGTCGTGATTTATTTTTTAAATGTTTGCGATCATGTAATTTGAACTGTAATAAATACTTATTGGTTCATGAACCTTGGTGCGTGTTAACCACGATGCAATGTGGATGATAACCACGAATTCTTGTGCATTTGAACCACGACCTATACAGGAAATGGTGAGCTTAGCAATGGGTCATGGCACCCATGACAGGTGGATTGTGGTTATCATATTGCCTAGGTCGTGTTTCTCTTAAGATCATCATGTTTGTGACAACCACGAACCATTACAACTGTGAAGCACGACCATTTTAACACGACAAACATGACCCAGATTAACTACAACCAATGCTTCACATATACCACGACCAAAATAAAATGACAATAACGACCTACGTATCAATCCATTTCAGGTTCCATGTATCATGACAACCAATACCTATCCAATGTCAGTTACGACCCATGTTTCATGTCAACCATGACCCAACATGGATGATAATAACAAGCCTTTATGCATCCGAGCCATGAACACAGATGGAAACGGTGTACATACAATAGGTCATGGTTTTCATGATGTAATTATCGTGGTTGTCATGTAAATGGGTAGTGCAAAAAAAATCAATGCCATAGTTGTCAACAACGACACATGAAACAAGGCAACAACGACCATGCAAAATGATTAACACGAACCCATTTCACAATGATAACTACGATTAATGCTTCACATCAACTACGAACCATATTACACGAAAACCACAATCCGCATAGCAGGACAACCACGACCCTTTAATAATTACATTAAGGATCCAAATTTCATCACAACTAAGACCTATATAACATTACAACCACGACCCATATCAAATGATACAACAACCCATGAAACTTTGATCAATAATGGGTTGTGATTGTGCATTGCGTTGTGTCGTGGTTATTATGAATAGTGGATCATTGATGTTAAATGAGAACCACAACCCATATGCCGTGACAAACATGGCCCATTGTTCATGTGAATCATGACCCATGTCATCTTCATGACCAACCTGCCATGCAAACCATGACCAAACCTCGCTAGGGCCCGTTGAAGAATATTGTTATTCATATGACATGACAAATACATCCCATATTACATTACAAACCACGACCCCCCTTGGGATCGGAGATATTTTCACCCAGCTATCATATGTCTCTCTTAGTCGACTGGGCGACAAATCAATCACCAATACTCTTACTCACCTTCCCGAGTCATTCTTCAACGACTATGCCTCGGTCTGTTATATGATAAGCTCTCAACCTTACTCGATTTGTTGGTTCTGATTATCATTTTATACTTTCTAACTCTTTTCTTTCTCAGGCGTTGCCGATGTCTCTGTGATTCAGGAGAGGCTAAAGGCGATGACTAAGATTGAAAGGAGAAGGCCGAGCTAGAAGAGCTCCTGAAGACTTCTGCCAAAAAACAGGAGAAGCTGAAGGGCCTGGTAGGAGAAGGCCAATTAAGGGAGCTGATGCTCCATGGGGAGGTCAATGGGCTTTAGTCTCATTTGGACTCAACTGAGTCCAAACTGACAAGCACAAAGGCTCATCTTGAAAGGGCGAAGGAGGACAATACGCGGCCGGCGGGTAAACTGGGGCAAGTTAAGCTTGACCCATATAACCTAAAAATCACGATCCATTTTAAAATTAAAGAAATGATCCATGACAACTACAATCCATACAACATGACGACCATGACCCTTATAATACAATGACTTTCAGAAGAGAAGCTCGACATGCAAGCCACGGCTCTGCAAGTTTCTTCCACCTAAGTTTGCAAATGGGGATATTATCATCCTCCTTCGGTGGTTAAAAACTACAACCATTTCCTTCGGATTCAGAGCGACCGTCCGGAATAAGTGCTACATGCAGCATGCAAGCGATGACCCATTTAACATGATAAACACCATAAATGCATCTTGGCCTCCTTTCCAGTAAGACAGCCACGACTGATTTAACATGACAACTACAACCATAATGACATTTACAATAGGAAGAAGATCTCTCTTCAGCCGGCAACCAGCGATGGTTGAAGAGACTGTTCTTCCTATTGTGTTGTGATTATAGTCTTGGATGTCATGTTACAGCGGTCGCGGCTGTCATGTTGTATGAGAAGTATTTAAGCTTAACGATGATGATTATGAAGAAACGCAAGAGCTGCGAAGGACAAGGCAAAAGGAAATGGAAGTAGCTAACGTTTTTCCACTGGCTGGGTGCCCGTTGAAATTGTCGAGTTGGCGGACTTTGGAAATTGTCTTCAAAACTTCCTGTGGAGGCCGTTGAGCTTCAGGAAGATCATGAACGTCTTTGAGGAAATAGAAGGGATCACGAATAAAGGAAGAACGGGATAGAGGCTTTAATATTTCTTCTAATATTTGCTCCATTATTTTGAATGAAAGAGTAAATAAATGCATGAATGCAGATCGGCTTGTGGAAGTATCACCAAAGTACCTCAGCTTCTCTATTATGTCCTTCCTTTACTTTGGCAAATGCCTACCTATAGTTGAAATAAAAAATAAAAGACTAACCTTATAGTGGAAGAGGCTTTAAGACAAGAGAAGCGACAAGGAGAAACAACCTCGCTCTCTAGCTGTTGGTCCCTGGATCTTGTCTTTTCTAGGAAAACAAAAGAAGAAGAAGAAGAAGAGGGTCTTTCCAAGGTAAATAATGTGACATTTGCCCCTTCCGAAGCTCGTGGTGCTGGTGATAGGTGCTCTGTGGGCCCCACCATGATGTATGTGCCTCGTCCATGCCGTTCATCCAGTTTAAAATATCATTTTATGGATTGAACCGAAAAACCAGAGTGATATAACTCTCAGGTGGACCACACTATGGGAAAATTATAATTATTGGATATCCACCATTAAAATCCTCCTAAGGCCCACTGTGATTGGATTATCTCATTTTTATACTCCTGCCATAAAATGATCTGTAGAAATATATGGATGGCATGGATGATACACATACGTGGTAGTGGGGCCCACAGAGCGCTGAGCACCAACCATTGGCCGGTGTCTCGGGGAGTAGCCGATCCGTCCGTTTCTCGGGGGTTGCAACAGCAGGTGACTTTTGCTTCACTCCAGGACTGTACAAGTCCTAAACCAAGGTCAGGGGCATTTTCATCTGAAATAAACTCTAAAAGCTATCAAAAGTCCCTTCTGGGAATATCTGGAGTGTCATAGCGTTCTAGGTAATTTGCCCCAAGCTTTGAGGCGAGTACGGTCAATTTCCCAAATAAAAATCTAATGAAGACCACACCATATGAAACAGTGGTTGTTGAATGCCCACCATTAAAATTTGCCCATGGTCCACCGTACCACATAAGGGTTTAATAGTCAATAAAAAATGTTTCATGTGGTGTGTTCCTCATGAAATTTTGTGGCCCACAGAAGATTTTCAATGGTCAATATTAGCAAAGTGCTCCGTTTAAAAGAAAGAGAAAGCTGTCTCTCTCATTAAGTTGGGCCTGAAATGGATCATTGTTCTAAACAACACAATAGCCCAAGATTAAGCCACACATTTCTGTGGACGATTATTGCATGCAGCCAAAGCGATGAAGTGCAGCCAATGAAAGCACTTGTCAATGTGGGACCCACAGTGAAAGTAATGATTCCCATAACAAACAACGATTTTACCTCTTTTTTTCTTTTTCTTTTTCTTCACTACAGCAAGTCAGACTTTTTACGATGAGTTTTTTTTTTCTTTAATGCATGCACACACACATGCGTAGTGGAATTTCACCACCTATGGGTACTCGAACCCTTGACCAGGTGTTGAAACTCTTGAGAGTCTACTATTGGAGCAAGAGTAAGGACTCATCGCTGAAAACTCCAAACTCGTCAGTAAAAACTTTTTTGTGATGAGTGTTTCTCATCAGCAATTTTGTTGCAAATACGGTGTCACAAATTCTATTTGGTGATGAAAACTCCAACCCGTCGCCAACAACTCAATTATTTACAGTGACCTAATAACTTGTCGCAAAATATAGTTAATTAGCGACGAGTTGACACATCTCCATTGCATATCGTAAAACGTCGCTAAATATGAAACTCGTCGTGAATAAAGACATTGTACGACGAGTCCTCATTGTCGCTAACAACCCCAAACTTGTCACAAAAGCATTTTTGTGATGAGTGTTGCTTGTCGCCAATTTTATCGTAAATATTAATTATTTGTGACGATTTAATAAGTTGTTGCTAGATATAGCTTATTTGCAATGAGTTTACACGTCGCCATTACATATCATAAAACGTCGTTAAACATGAAACTCATTGCGAATGAAGACGTTTTATGATGAGTCTACTTATTGCTAAAAACGTATAAAGTCGTCGCCAAAGCCTTTGTGGCAATGAGTATTGATCATCGCCAATTTCATCGCAAATACAATGTCACAAATTTTAGTTGGTGACGAAAACAACAACTCGTCGCTAATGAGTTAATTATTTTTCATGACCTAACAACTTATCGCAAAATATTAGTGATGAGTTGACACGTCGCCATTACATATCACAAATTTCTCTAAACTTGAAACTCATCGCTAATAAAGACTTTGTGCTATAAATTTACTCGTCGCTTAAAATCTTAAACACGTTGCCAAATTATGTTGATCTATTTATTAGCGATAAGTAAAAGTCATCCTTAAGACAAATATTTTTTTTCCTATTTGAATCAACTTAATCGAACAAAATAACTTGTATTAATCAATATTCATCATCATTCATTGAAATATAAAAATAATTTAATTAAATTAAAACCAAATTTATAATTATCCAGAACACAAAAAAGTACACATGTCCAAATTGTCCAATAAAAACCAATAATAATAATAATAATAAAGAAATGTGAGTCCTCAATAATGCAGTGGGGCCTCGAAAGATAGCACCAATATGTAGAAAAATTTGTAAAATAATTAAATAAAATATTTTTAGTGACATTCTACACTACTTGCATAATTTAAATATGACATTCAACTTACCATTGAGGATGTGATTGGGGTTGCTATGACATGAGGGTGTGCATTATTTCCTCCAACTGAGCCTGTCATGTCTGCATATCATTTATTGTCTCTTACATGACCTGCACCTCAGTCCTAAGTTCAGTTGTCATTGCCTCTGCCTGTTCGGCCCTCCTTATAGCCTTATCCCAAATATCTTCGAAATTAGAAGATCCTAACATTTCCCATATATATATATATATATATATATATATATATATATATATATATTGTGGACACTGGGAGATCGGTGCCCACGCTTTTAGGTGATATGATTTTTTTTGTCTTCTGTGTAGGGGTGTGATCTTGATTGTAAGTTTAGAGTCACCACTAGCCACTTAATCTCAAAATCCTGCAGAATATGTAAGGCTTAAAGAAATCTGAAGATTCTCTTGCCTTAGATTGACTCTTGGTCTGCGATCCGGGATTTTGAGTAAGGGACCTCAGTTACAAAGAGGGAAAGTGTTAGGCACCCTCTTTGCCCATACAAATGTACGATCTCTACTTGTGGTAAGAAATCTCAAGGGATGGATGATATAGTCAGAGTAGGACTAGCCACACATGGATTTATGATGTAGCCAGATCCGGGATTCCAGCAAGTCACAGAGCATATGTCCAAAAATGTTTTTAGAAAAGATGGATGTAATGATGCGTATGCAAATGTAAAGAAAATAGGACTAGATTACTAGGAGTTTCTGATGTGACAGGATCCGATGTACGGCAAGTCATAGAGCATACATTCACTAACAATCTAGAGAAGCATGGTGGTTGAGAAGGGAATAGATGTTATGATGAATGTTTAGACGTAAAATGATGATTTTTGGCTTGCTCTTGAATTGCTTAGAATATGGACTACACCATGATCAATTCGAGCTAGACTATGGGGTTGAGATGATTAAGAGGAGAATAAGAGGTAGGTGAAAAATCTGATCTTGGAAGCTTGGAGTTCTTCTCACTCCCACTCTCTTCCTCTCTCTCCCTCTCTTTCTCCCTCTCTCTCTTGGATTGTTGTTGTTGTTGTTTGAAATGTGAAGAGAAGAGGGCTATTTATAGCCTTTTCTGGTGGCATTGTGGTAATTACTGGGTTTGTGAAGGGCAAAAGTTGACATGACAGCTTGAGATTAGTTGATGAGAGAAAAATACTATGTGGCTTGCTCTTATGGGCTCTCGAGGATAGGTAAAAGGGTAAATAGGGTGAACTATAGGGGTAATTCCATATGAAAGTTGACTTTGGGATGGGGGCAGTTGTGTGCCTAGAGGGGACACCTGTTGGATAAGGGGCAGCAGTTGAATTACCGCCTGCGGTAATCAGACTACCGCCTAGGTTGGGTTTCCCCTAGGCTTTGGTTAGTGGGCTTTCTTTGGTGCTCTAGTTCGGCCTAAAGTCTTTTGTCGGGATTTTGGCTCAAAATGGTTGGGTGTATTTTTGGAGTTTGTACTGATTTTCATATACGCTCTGGCTTGGGTGATGATTTAGGGTTTAAGCTAGGGTTAGGTTGGGTGTAGGGTTTAGGCTGAGGTTATGGTTAGGATTTGGTTTAGGGTTTAGTTAGGGTTTTAGGTTGAGATTAGGGTTTGGTTTAGGATATGATTAGGGCTTCTGGATTGTTCTAGTCTTCTCGAGATGCAAGCTTGGGTGGGGTGCCTACAAATGCCCCTCTTTGGTCAAAGTTGCGAGCAATCGAGTGCTAAAGCGAGTGGACACCCCACCCTTATGGGCAGAAAAAGGGTAGTGGTTCGAATCTGTTGTCTGTCATTGTATCGTTATCAGTCAACTATTTGGAAAAGAGATGACTTGCACATATCATGAGGGTTGAGAAAAATGTCATGTTGTCCCTGCGTGTTTTGCAGCATTACGGGTCATGAATCACAACCCTTTCACGTCTGATTGTTAGTAGCATTTGAGGGTAAGTTTGAAAATTAGGGCCTTTGTGCGTCGATGCAGCTTTACGAGGATTCCCATACTGTTTAGATCTGTCATTTCCTTTGCTATGTAATCACCCTAAGGGTATTCGTTCGATTTGATCATCAAAGTGGTTAGCTGCCCTGCGCGTCAATGCGACCTTACGGGGAACTTACTACACCGACTTGGACTCGATCAAACTTTTCGAACATTCTGGACTATGTATGTGCGAGTAATCTTTTTCATACAATCTACTGGTTCTGATACTTTGGTTACAACGGATTATCCTCACTTTTAGTTTGATTATTCTGTCCAGAGATAGACCAAATCACTTTTACTTGCATTCGACTCATACGACTGTCCAGATATAGGAATCGGACCAATCGTACTTGTATCATATATGGATTCGATCATCCTCTGGGGAAACCGAAAGAGGTCGAATCTTATTTTGTTGTTTGCACTGGTCACAATTGGAGAATATGGAAGATTCCTCAGTGTACTGCGTGCTGCGTGCATTTTTGAACATTTTTGTTTGAAAACTATTCTCTTTGGAACTAGATTCCACAGGGATTTTATCGAAAGTGTTTTTTGGATTTTTTAAAAATATCCGTTCGATCTCGCGGGAAGGCGTCGACGTTCGGTTTTTATTGTTTAAGTTAAGTAAACAGTCGTGTTGCCTCCACTAATGAGCTAATGGGGCTAACGGTGTTCATTGGATGATATTTTTAAAATTTTTAAACATCCGTCCTATCTCGCGAGAGGGCGTCGTTGTCTGGTTTTTATTGTGCGGTTTGATCAAAACATCTGCGTGGCCTCCACCAATGAATTAATGGGGCTTTAACCATGATTTTTATATTTTCCTCTTTCTCATGTTGGTATTTTTCAACAACTTATCCTCTCATTTACCAAGATTCCCAATTTCTCACGAGATTTTGTAATTTCTCGCGAGATATTGGGGTCTTCTCATGAGAAGGATCCCCTTTTCTCATTTTTTAGCTCCGGTCTGCTGGATATGGTGGTGATCTGGCCATCCCATCCTTTCAAGGGGGACAAGCGTGCTGTCCCACGCGAAAGTGATTGTGGGCGGTAGTCCGTCTACCGCCTAGAACCATTTTGCCTAGTGGTCTGGCACCAACGCTTATCCAAGCATGGTGTCTCCTCTCCTATTTCATTTCTTCTTCCAATCCGTCCATGGTCACCATTGTTGCTCCCTAAAAGCTCTTTTGTGGTGGATTTTTCCCCTCTGAAGTCTCTTGCTTGCTCCACTTCATCATTCTTCCAGGTGGCTGATTGCTCACCGCACTTAATTTTATTTGTGTATTTTGCTGGATCATGTTTGTGGAGTATTCGGGGGGCCTACTTGTGGCTTTAGACCTTCATCTTGGACACATGAGAGTAGTCATAGGGACCTTTGATCGTGTTGCCCGAATTTCTAGCTGTTGGATCTTACTAGAAAATTTTATTTTTAACATGACAGATGTATATTATATATATATATATATATATATATATATTGTTAGAGTGGGGTATGATGAGAAAGGGGCCCCACTCTTATGACCATTTTTTGTGTTTTTTTTTTTGCATTTTGTTATATTCTTCTTTTGTGTTGGAGACAATCTGGACCATAGGATGGTGGGCCATCATTTGCAGAGTACATCGCATTCTCTGTCATGATTTTTGGCCATGTGTAGGTAGGATTTCTCAAGTGGGCCCTGGATCATGGATTTGGAAACATGGGCCTGATTTTGGACATGTGGGCCTAAGACAATGGGCCTTAAAGTTGGACTTGTGGGCCTTGTTTGAGACATGTAGACCTAGGACAATGGGCTTGGGAACATGGGCCTTAAACAATGGGCTTTGACTTTGGGATTCTTGAGATGGGCCTTGATATGTGGGCCTTGACATTTAGATTTTGGAGGCGGGCCTTGAGATGGGCTTTAACATTTGGACTTTTGAGGTGAGCCTTGAGGTAGGCCTTTGAATGAGTTTTGAATAATCGGCCTATAATCAGGCTTTTGAATGGGATTTTGAACAATGGGCCTGTGATCGGGCTTTTGAACAATAGGCCTTGTGGGCTTTTGAATGGGCTTTTGAACGAGCTTTTGATTGATGGACCTTTTGGTCTTTCGAATGGATTCTTTGATAGGGCTTGGCACAATGGGGCTTTGAATGGGCTTTAGATTGTGGGCCTTATAGTGAGAATGATACTCACCTATAAGTGTTTTGCTTGTGCAGCATGCCTTACCGAGGTCGCAACGAGGCTGGTCCTTCTCACCATTCCGTTGATCCGTGTTATGTGCCTCAGGAGGGTCGACACTTATCTGATGTGGCTCGTGAGGGAGGCACTCCTGCAATCTTGAGGGGGCATGGAGTCCGGACACATTGGCCAGATTGGTTCAAGGATCCCCGACCCTTGTTCTTCGAGGTGTTAAAGCTCACTCCTCTAGCCAGTTTGTTCAGAGTTCGTCTGAGCAAGACGAACATGTCCCATGCTATCTGTGCTGACCGAGTGGTGGCGTGCAGAGACCCACACCTTTCATCTGCCCTTTGGAGAATGGGGGATCACCCCTTACGATATTTATATGCAGTTAGGCCTCTGGTATGAGGGCGGATCCATCCCGTTCGAGGAGGACCTTCTGATCCCTTCTGTCAATGACTGGATGAGCTTGTTGGGGATGATGCTAGATCGTACGAATTTCTTGGGCTTACGGTTCAAGTTACTCTGGTTGTCCGCGAAACTTTGCCTGTCGCATTCCGGAGACTGAGGCCCAGGCCATTGTAAAGGCCCGTGCCTTGATTTTGTACACCATGGGAGCTATGATATTCTGCCACGAGAATGAGCTGGTGAGTTCCCGTCTGCCGTCATATGTGGCAGACATCACCTTCCCTACTCTGTATAATTAGAATGTGGCCCTTCTTGCCCATTTGTACGATGGGTTAGATAATGTCAGTCGCTGCAGCAACAGATCTCTGACTAGCTTTTACCCGGTCATTGAGGTGCATGTCAGATCCTTTCCCTCCGTACCATTTCCTTGGATGATCGATTCTACTTCTGATTGTGACTTCACGCAGGTCTGCTTCTTTGGTCATTTCCCTCATATGGCCCCTACTTTGATAGACCGAACGCCTCCTTTTCCACGCATAATGCTGTGGTACAAGGATAATCGCAGCCACACGCGTTTATTTTTTGATCTTGCATGGAGGTCGAATGTCGATGCCCTTATCCCTGATGACATGAGTGATTGCCCAACCCTTTGTTGTCTGTCTTTTTACCCTTCATATCTGATCTTTCTTTTCTTTTGTAGTTCCACACCAGGCCATACCTTCGGTCGAATGCTGCTCTCACTCCTGCGGCTTAGGAGGCTTATTTGGCCTCACGTCGACACTGCATTTTGGAGGATCCCCGAGTGAGGAAGTGGTACATAGGTGAGAGGCTCTTTTGGCAGTTGATGGGTGGCCCTTTGGTTCCGTTTAGCCCTTTACCTGGTTCGTCAGATTGAAGGACGGTGCCTGAACGGGAATTGATCGTTGCTCTACAGGGCTTCGAGGTCAGTGTGTTTGTCGATGCAGCAAGAGAGTACAACTCTTGGCGTAAGCAATATGACATTGGTCCGATCCTTCTGCATGCCTACGCTCTGGGTGGCTCTGGGCGTTTCACCTGAGGGGGGCTTTTGGGGCCTCAGATTTGCCCAAAATATATGAACGATTATGTACCTGACGATGATTAGTCTTGTTGTATCATGTGATCATGTATCATCTGTTGTACAATCTTTCGTATATATTGAACTTCAGTTGCCCAATGTCGCCTTCCTGATCGCTTTTTGAGCCTTTCCATGGTCCTGATTGAGCTATCGGTAGAGAATTCATGTTCAACAGCATCTCGAGTGGGCCCCTCTCTTGATTTCGGCATAAAGTGGGCCTAGGCGGTAGTCTGACTACCGCATGCTGACATTTTGGAGTCATTTTGGCTCTGTCAGGTTTTGCGAGAATGTAGGAGTGGAGAGAACACGCGGGCGGTACTCGGATTACCGCGGGCAGTAATCCGACTACCGCCCTTACTCATCTTTTATTCCTGCAAAGGCTCTTCTTCTCTGTCCATTCTTAGCAATTCCTCTGTTAATTCTCTCCTCTCTCAGATTCCCTGATCATTCATTTTGCCCCCCTTTTTGTCCCCTCCTTGTCTTCTTCTTCCCTTTGTCCTTTTCTCCTCCTTGTCCTTTTCTCCTTTGTCTTTATTATGGATGGCTTTAGAGAGCATGTTGGTGGGTCCAACAATAATGATGTGATGATAGGTGGAGCTTCTCCTTTATTGATTTATGATGGCATGGTAGGTGGGAGCCCATTTATGGATTTTGATGGTGGATTAATGGGTGTTGATGGTGGGTTGGTGGGCCCTCTTGAAGAAGTCAATGCCATTTATGACATTGCTCCTACCACCATTAATGGTGGAGATGAGATGTTGGGTGGTTTGGATGGCTTCATGCTTTGTGGGCCATCGGATGGGTTGTCCTATGGTGGGATGGGCATGGATGTGCCATCGGATGGTATGGATGGCACCATGATGATGATTGGACGACCGGATCTTGACAGGATACGTTTGGATGGTGGAGATGGCGAGCTGATTGCTTTGGATGGTTCGGATGGATGGTGGGCCCCATTTTGATGGATAGGGTTTGATGGGTGGTTTGGATTTGACGGGTGACAGACCCTTTATTGACGGCTTGGGTCAGATATTTGGTGCAGATTTCGAGGCAGTGATGGGACATGCAGCCACTGTCGGGAATTGAGGTGTCGGTCCAGTCAGCCGTTGAAGCGGCCCAAGTGTTGCGGCTCATGGGGCATATACTTTCCAGACAGCCCCTGATGTGGCGATAGTTGGCAGTTCGGGTCCACCTATTGCTACTTTCCAAGACACGCTTCGCGATACGATGGGAGAGTCGGGCTTTTTCCGTCATCACGAGATTGATCTGTTGGATGAGGGTATGGCTATTTTTTACGATTCGCCTTTTGATTCAGGCCTCCAGATTGTTGAGGGCGTGCCCACCATACCTATCGCCTACAATCGCACAGTACATGCTCCGAGAGACTGTGTACCTAGATCGAGAGTTTGATAGTTTCTGAGGTCTTTGAGCTAGGCTCCTTGGGCTTCTGAGAGGTCCTCCATTTTCATCAAATTCGCCTAGATTGGCAACTGTTGAACACGGCGTCTTATGATTAGGTTTCGGCGCTGAACCTATTCTCATTCAACGATCTGGAGTTGGGTCCATCACTGGAGGAGTTCGCTTGCTTGTCTGGACTTCCTCTTACTCAGGAACCATACGTCCCTTCATCCTAGCCGGTTCATCATTCCGACTTAGGACCATGGTTTGGCTTTTCAGCCACCTTTCCCATTGTAGAGAGTTGAGCTAATGAGTTCTCGCTTGACCTATTATATGATCGATCTTGACCGCTCGAGGGGGCCCGGGATCTGACTGTCAGCTTTAATGCTTGAATGCACTAATCTTTTGTCCTGGCAGAGCTACTATTTTTCGGGTGGTGACGGTCATCCTTAACAATTTTGTTTGACGTCTTTTGTCGTGTCCTAACACGTTAAAGCATCATCTCGATAGTGCTGGCGAAGCTATTTTTGGGCTTGTCCGAATGTTCTTTCGGGCAAACTTGCATTCTCAGGGGTTGCTACTCGTTTCTTCAGGTATCTTCCACCCTATCTCCCTTTTTCTTTTTCGTTCTTTTCCCTGCCTGCGCCTTATATTTGGGTCATGCTCCTCCTTAAGTATGGCTGTGGGAGCACCTGCACATGACCCCTCTTCTCTCATGGCCGGATTCTCGTCGTGGTGGTGTGTTGACTTTTCTGCTTGACAGCCTCCCTCTCAGCGCTGAGGCTACAAAGGCACTCTACCCTCATATGTTCTCTCAGCTTCGTGGGTGAAAAGTCAGCTGGGAAGCTCCATGGTTTTGTCGTATGTCGTTGATTTGTAGTGTCACTCGTACTCCTTTGTTAATGTTGGGTTTCCAAGGGTACTGCTCTTTTCATTCTGTGTGGTTTCTTCGACAGTTCGGCTTTTGGTAAGACATCCTTGACTTTGCCTTCTCGGGGTTTGGGCACGATCCTCTCCCTTTAGGCTTGACCGCTCTTTATCGATGAGTCTAGACTTCTTAGCAGGGCTTAGATGCAGTGGCTTTGGACTTTAAGTCATGGGCTCCTCTAGCGACTGTGCCATATCAGCGGTGGGTGCACTACGTGAAAAATGGGAAAAAAAAAAAGACGAATTTTGAGACGGTTGTGGACCGTTTGCAAAATTCCTTGGTTTAAAGACAGTTTAGAGACGGCCGTAAACAGTCTCTAAAATTTCAGACGGCTCTTGACCATCCTTTATACGAAGGAAAATTATCTTTTCATTTAAGATGGTCAGAATCCGTCGTTAACTGCGGAGAAAAGACGGCTATCGGCCGTCTGGAATAAAAGACGGTCTTTAATGGTCTTGTAAGCAGTGAGATGGTCAAAGACCGTCCGCATTAGAGATGGTCATTAACAGTCTTATAGTGGTCATTTGAGACTGTCAATGACCATCTGCATTAGAGACAGTCCTTAACTATTTATAGGCAGTCATCCGGGACAGTCAAAGACCGTCTGCATTAGAGACGGTCATTGGCCGTCTTTTATTAGTAATCTGAGACTGTCAAAGACCGTCTGTAATAGAGACAGTCCTTACTTGTCTTTTGATACTGTCAAAGACTGTCTACATTAGAGATGGTCCTTAGCTGTCTCCTAGCCATTATTTGTGACTGTCAAAGACCGTCTGCATTAGAGACGGTCCTAAACCATCTTACCCTTCCATTACCATCACACATGGGAGCATGCTTTAATGTGGGGTTACTGTGGAGGCCACCTTCATGTATGTATTATGTATCCAAGTCAAAAATTGAGAAGTTTAAAAAAATTATGAATTTTGAAAAAAAAAAAAAGTTGAGAAGCTTAGAAAAATAATTAACAATGTTTAAGAAAAAATTAGATTTTGAAAAAGAAAAAACTGTGATTTTATAAAAGTCTAGATTTTGAAAAAAAATAATTAAGAACTTTGAATAATGTTGATAATTTTCAAAAAAACAAAAAGATTTTGATAAAAAAAATGATATTTTGAAAAAGAAAATTTAAAAAATTTAACAAAATTATGAAAAAATTGACAAATTTGAAAAAATATTTTTTTTAAAAAAGAAAACTAGATTTTGTATTTTGACAAGAAAAATTGAAAAGTTAGATAAAATAAGTGAGATTTTGATGATGTGTTGTATATCCTTGCCGCCCATATGTTTCTCCAACCCATTTTTGGGCCGGGTATAAAAAATTGTGTAGATTTAAATCTTAAGTGGTCCACATCACTGGAAAGAATGATAATATAGTACCTCACCATTAAAAATTATAAAGAGCCCATCGTTATAAAGAGCCCATCGTAAGGTATTAGTAATGTTTATTTGCAATCCAACTTATTAATAATGTAAAGAAGATCTAGATGAAAGTAAACTACAAAGATCAAATTGTGGCCTTCAAAAGGTTTTCAATGGTTATTCATCATTGTTTGGCCCACTTGATATTATTGAGTTCTTATGATTTGAAATCACATCTTAAAATATGATGGAAAAATATATGGATGGTGTCGATATACATAAAATATATCAAGGTGGACCCTACACAATTAGAGTAACACCCATGAAGGAGTTACCTAAATAGTGAAATGGTACTATAAGGTCACTTCTGAAAGTGCACCTGCTAGTGCCTTGGTTTGTCAAGTTAAGTGAATGGTGGGTCAGACTATCTACAGAGCTCGATAGGAAGAACAATTCAAGCATCTGCCTCATCCAGATGTGTGAAAGCTCGCCATAGATAAATCATAGCCTAACATCCCATGTCCCAAAACATCAGGTGATTAAAACCCTTAAAACAAGATAGACATTTTAGGGTTTCTAAGGAGAGAACTTTTTCAAAATAGGAAAATCTCTAAGTTTTTCTTGCCTTGTCGATTGTATCGAAGCACCCTCGATATGATCGACCTGCACTGTCGATGTCCTCGATACCTTAACGATATTATCGATAAGAGGACCAAAAATGTCTAGCAACTAAATATTCATCTGGATGGATTTATCGATGTATCGATACACCTATCGATATCATCGATAAAAGCACTAAATATGTACAGTAAGTTCACAACATATCTGGACGAATTATCGATGTATCGATACACCTATCGATATCATCAATATTCAAATCTCGAGTCCATCGGGAGTGGCTCGATAAGATCGACAGGCAAATTTCTAGCGCCCCTATTTTTTAATGAAAATCTCAAATTCACCGTCCGATATGATCTGAATTCAAATATCGATAAGATTGGAGGTCCATCAATGATATCGATAGTGGGCGCACATTTCTTATAGCAGATATTTCAGGTGGTTTTTAACTATGATCTGGGGGCCTTCGATAGAATCGATATTTAAATATCGATGATATCGACACTAGGTCGATTGCATCGAACAAGGACACAAATTATCCAGCAAGCTCAAGATAAATCAGTTGGATTTATAGATGCCTCGACTCTAATTTCGATATCATCGACATTCAAATTTCGATGATCTCGATGGTTCCCCGATCAATCTTGAAATCCTGAAATATCTCAAAGTCAAGTCTCTCTCATTTTTCAAGTGTCGATGGATCGAACCTGTCATCGATGGAATTGGAGTTCGAAATTCGAGGACATCGATAATAGCTTCGATTCATCGACCAATTGGCAAGAAGTTTCAAAAGCGTATGACATTGAGTCCGAGTCATCGATCAGACCATCAATGCTATCAAGAGTATACGCTTGATGATATTGAACCTACTCGATGATATCGAACTCTATCATAAATGTGACCGTTTTATATCCGTTGGAACTTTTTGCCTATATATAGAAGACTTGTCTTTTGTTGCCGAGAGAGAAAGAAGAGAGTGCTTTTGTGTATTTCAACTCATATCTTATATCTAAAGCCCTTTCTCTCGAGGGAGTTCATCCTCCAATCCACCCTCACCATTAACATTCAATAGAGTGGATTGGGGAATAAACTTTCGCATTCAAGGATCCTCTATCTACTACCTTAATGGCGAATCATTAAGCTGGGATGCCTTGAATGCATAAGATTGGAACCGCTCTACATTCCTGATAGGAAAATATTTTGAGAGTAGGATTCCATCTTCACCTTGACCCACCCTAAGCCTAGTCTTGGTATATCTTTTGTGTTGCGGATCAAGGGATCAGAAGACTCTTCGTCATCAAGGAGGAGGAGATCTTCGGCATTGTGCTCAAAGAGACTCATCAACTTATCTGTAAGTATCTAGAGTCCAGAGGACACTTGTGATCATTCCTTTCTAGGATTGGGTCTTAAGTGGTTCTCACCCTTTGAAGTCCTCAAGGAGGCCTCTGGCAGGAGTGTACGTGGTGGGTGCGTTGTGTAGACCCTTGCTCTGTGGAGAGCATAAACATCTGGTTAGGAGTGAACCAGTAAAACTCCCGGGTGCGTTGTGTAAACCCTTGCTCTGTGGAGAGCATAAACATCTGGTTAGGAGTGAACCAGTAAAACTCCCAGGTGCGTTGTGTGGACCCTTGTTCTATGAAGAGCATAAACATCTGGTTAGGAGTGAACCAATAAAACTCCAGGGTTAGAGGTGAACCGTGTAGAAACCTTTGTGTAAAGATTGAAGGTGAACCTGATTTAAAACCTTAGGTTTGAGGTGAACCCTGGGAAACCTCCTTAGTGAAATCCGGTACACTCAAGGGCTGAGTGCGGCAGCTAGGAGTGGAGTAGACAAGTAGTCGAACCACTATAAAAATGACTGTGTCTGTGATTGATTCTTATGCTTGATCATTTGTGTGATTATGTTAATTGAATTCATATCTGCTCACACTTCACACACAGTCACATCCATCATAGACTATAATTGCTTCATGCTTATTATTTGAATAGTTCTGTAATTGGATCCTTTACTAGGCTTGGAAGCCAGTTGAGTTATATTTGAGTAATCCTGAAAATTGCATACTTGTTAGGATTAAAGTGATAGGATTTTTAATAACTCGTAAATCTTTAAAAAGTCCTATTCACCCCCCTCTAGGACATATTGACATATCCCAATTTTAAATCAAGTGGTCTTCGCCACTATTTTCAACCTCATGGGAACTAATTCCCATGAGGTTAATCCGTGTGGGCCCCACCATGATGTGTGTTGAACATCAACACCATGCATTTGATGTGTCCCCTTTAAGTCCAAAAATCAGCCATATATGAAACTCAGGTGGGCCATAGCATCTAAAACTATGTGAAGACATCCCTAAAACATATAAAAGCATTTGGTAGGGCCCACATGAGTTTTGGATGTGTATGAAACTTGGTTTGGCTCCTCATCTAAGTGGGGCACACATAATGAATGGGCTGGATCTATGAACCACATCTGGGTGGGCCTAATAAATGATTATGAATGTTTTAATGGGAGGGTAACCCTCTCGACTATATCATGTGGTGTGGCCCACCCGAGTCATGGATTGACTTTATTTTTAAGGTCGTGGCCCACCATGGAATGGTGTATCTGACTGACGGGGTAGATCCAAAGTTCAAGTGGACCCGCCATAGAAAAGAGTGGGATAGTGACACCCACTATTGAAACCTTCTTAGGGCCCACCGTGATGTTTATTTGAGATCCAACCTGTTTATCAGTTAATACAAACATGGAATAGGGGAAAGCATATATATTAGCTTGGTTGAAAACTTCTACAGCCCAAAGTAAGGTTTTAATGGTAGGCATTCAATCCCCACTGTTTTTTGTGATGGGGTCCACTCGAACTTTGAATATGCCTCATACTTTGGCTCAATCACAAGAAGTTTTTAATGTTGGATATTTAATCAACACCATTTCATGTTGTGTGGTCCAAATACTTGGATGAATAGGAAAAACAAATTTCATATTGATCCGAAACTTTTGTGACCTCGGAAAGGGTTTCAACGCACATTGCATCCTACCCTACTGTATCCAGTTAGCAATGACATAGTGAATGTATTTGGTTTATCCACACTATCAATCCATTTTTCCAGATCATTTTAGTGGTTAAGCCCAAAATTAAAGCATATCTAAAGCTCAAGTGGACCATACCACAGGAAATAGTGGGAATAATGATTTCCACCGTTGAAATCTTCCTATGGCCTACAGTGATTTTTATTTGTCATCTAACCTATTTAATAGATCACAAATACATGGGTGAAGGGAAAACTAAAATATCAACTTGATCCAAAACTTCAGTGGTGTCCCAAAAATTTTCAATGGTAGACGTTCAGTTTATACTATTTCCTATGATGTGGTCCACTTTAGATTTTTATAGGCTTAATTTTTGAGCTTATGCAATAAAATTATATGTTAAAATGAATGGATGGAGTGGATAAAGTGAATAAATCATGGTGGGCCCCACAGGATTTACTTAGTACACTTGGGAACGGATTGTCTATGCTCTGTGGCCCCTATCATGATGTATGTGTTTCATCCATGCTGTCCATATATTTTTATAGATAATTTTACAATATGAGACCAAAAATGAGATATATCCAAATCTCAGGTGGACCACATTATAGGAAACAGTGTTGAATGAGTGTCGACCATTAAAAACATTTTGGTAGCCATAAAAGTTTTGGATCACGCTAATTTTTGTTTTTTCCCTTTATTTGGTCCTGTATGACCAAATCAACAGATTGGATGTCAAATAAAAAGTATAGTGGGCCTTAGGAGGATTTTAATGGTGGATATCCAACCACTATTGTTCTCATGTGGTGTGGACCACCTGAGATTTATATCCCTCTAATTTTTGGCATAAAGCTCTAAAATGATCTTTAAAAATGGATGAATGGAATGGATGAAACACATACATCATGGTAGGGCCCACAAAGCACCGTCCATGGTCCCGCCTAAAATTGGGTGCGCACTTAAAACAGAGCCGCACCCAATCCCTTTGCCCTCTCTCTCTCTCTCTCTCTCTCTCTCTCTCTCTCTCTCTCACCCCTGCCCTCTGCCCTCTCAAGCCACCCTTCCTCTGCCCTCTCTCTCTCTCTCTCTCGCTGTCCCGGTCCTACACACCCCTAGCCCGGAGGCCATGTGTCGCCCTCCTTCCAACGACGGTCTGACCTCTCTCTCTCTCTCGCCCTCTCCTCTCTCTCTCTCTCTATATCTCTCTCTTACCGAGGTGTAAATTTTGCCCTAAATCCCCAAACCTATCTCCCTCTCACTCTCTCGATCTCTCTCTCCCTCTAAACGCGGTCGAAATCCCCCAAAACCCTAATCTCTGTCTCCCTCTACTCTCTCGATCTCCCTATCCCTCTCGATCTGCCTCTGTCTCCATTTTCATCTCTCTCTCTACCTCTCTCTCTCCCTCTCCCTCTCTATTCTCTCTCTCGATCTACCTCTCCCTCTCAGTGCATCGTCTCTAGCAACGACTCATCGTCTCTAGCATCATCTTCAGATCAGGTGATCAAGCTCTTTGGGATGACAATCCCATTATAGGATGGTCAGATTTCGGAGGAGAAATCTGATCTCACTTCGATGTCGGATGCCGCCGATGAGAAAAAGGTTAGCTTTCTTCGAGCTTTTCTCTCCCTTTTTCGTAATTTCAAATATGTTTTTAGGGCTTTTTCCTAATGAGGATTTGAAATGGTTTTTTCAGATTCAACTCCCTTTCTAGGTTTTGTGTATGATGGGTATTAGCAAAGATTATATGCATGGTAGGTGTTTGTTTTTTGTCTAATGAAATGCTCTTTTATTGTCTAGTATGATTCTTTCTGATTTTATGGTTGGTTTGTGCTAGTATGGTGAAATGTTTTTGTGAAATTGACCTTCAAGAGCTAGAAAATAGGGGATGTGAATTTCTTACTACCACTATTATAGGGAGTCTATGTAACTGAATTCTATGTGCTTTCTACCTTGACGTTTGGCTGATATTTGCTCTGTACATCTCTTGTACAAGTTCATATTAGGATTTGAGCCTGAAAGTCATGTGGTTCTGAAGTTAAGTGGGCCATACTATAACCAATAGTGGGGATTGAATGATCACCATTGAAACTTTATTAGGGATTGAATGATGGGTGCTTCTATCCTAATGTGAACTGGTTAAACTAATGGATAGATTAGATATCACATGCTGGCCGGTTTGGGGGTAGGTTTTTCTGCAGTATGCATTGGTTCACCTATTGATGTGGTAAGCTTTCTGAAGCTATTACTTTTTATTTCAAATTAGCTCCTTTTTGCTATCTCATTGTGAGTTGTTTTCAATTGTATTGGTGTGTAAAATGCATGGACACAGGGACACAACTACATGCTTCTAGGCTTGGGATTCTAATTTAATTTCTAAGACCGGTTTCTCATTCTAGAGAATTTCACACTTTTAAACTATTTAAGGGCCATGAAAGTTTTAGATCAAGCTGATATTTGTGCCATTTATGAAGGCCCATGGAAGAAAAAGAACCTGCCAGAATTTGGTATTGTCATTCAATGCATTGCGCTTCAAAGACTCAATGACCAACGCTTGACAAATGTTCTTTTGAAGAAAAATGCCAAGGTGAGCTGTCATTGAAATATCATGTCCCTTCCCTATAGACTTTTAGGTGTGATCTCTCTGTCTAGCTAACAACCTCCTTTCCTTTCTTTTCAACAGCTTGGTGGAATGAATTCCTTACTTGCAGTTAAACGCTCACTTTCCATTCCCCTGATTTCTGGAGTTCCCACAATCATCCTGGGGATGGATGTATCACATGGTTCCCCAGGCCAGTCCGACGTGTTGTCAATTGCGGTGGTAAGATACAATGCATGAGTTTCCTTTTCAACTGCTAGTCATAGAGTGACAGTACTTGTTTCAATTTTCTTCGATGGATGATGAATGTATTTGCGAATGTAAATGAAAATAAAGAACTTAATATATATATATATATATATATATATTATGGTGCCCCAATATTGGTTGTATGTTACTAGTATGTAGTAGATAATACTAGGTTCAATAGTAGATAATACCTATACCCGATCCGAACCCGAAACCGACCCTGATTCCCTAAACCTAAACTTAAACCTATAACCTAAACCTAAACCTAAACCTAAACCTCTAACCTAAACCTAAACCTATGACCTAAACCTATAACTTAAACCCAAACCTATGACCTAAATCTATAACCTAAACCTATAACCTATAACCTATAACTTAAACCTATAACCTAGACCTAAAACTATAGCCTAAACCTAAACCTATGACCTAAACCTAAAACCTAAACCTAAAACCTAAAACTAAACCTAAAACCTAAATGTATTATCAAATCCCTAAACCTATAACCTATAACCTAAACCCAAACCTAAACCTATAACCTTAACCTAAACCTATAACATAAACTTAAACCTAAACCTATAACCTATAACCTAAAACCTAAACCCAAACCTCAACCCGATCCCGAACCCTAACCTGATTTCTTAAACCTAAACCTTAACCTATTCTCAATTCCCTAAAGCTATAACCTATAACCTAAACCTAAACCTATAACCTTAACCTAAACCTAAACCTATAACCTAAGGGCCTGTTCGGCTGGGCAAACTGGATGGGATTAGATTGTATTGGAAGGGATTGGAAGGAGTAATCTTAGGATTGGCCGGCAATGCCAAACAGGAATACTGAACTTCTGCCTGGATTGGAGCAATCCCATAGGATTGCCAGCAATCCACTGACATTACCATCATTACCTTGAAATCCACCCAATCGCTCCAAATCCCATCTATTTTGCCTGGGACATGTTTGGGTGGACGGATTGGAAGGGATTGGCCAGGCAGGCCAAACATAATGGGTGGTAGATTCCCTAGATATAGCAATCCCATGGGATTGCTAGCAATCCACTGACGCAGTCATTATTACCTGCCATCCACCCTAATACAATCTAATCCCATGGGATGGGCATGTCCAAACATGCCCTAAATGTATTCTCAAATCCTTAAACATATAACCTATAACTTATAACCTAAACCTAAACCTAAACCGATAACCTAAACCTAAACCTATAACCTAAACCTAAACCTAAACCTAAACCTTAACCTATAACCTAAACCTATAACCTATAACCTAAAACCTAAAACCAAACTAAACCCGATCCCGAACCCGAACCCGATTTCCTAAACCTAAACCTTAATCTATTCTCAATTCCCTAAAGCTATAATCTATAACCTAAACCTAAACCTAAACCTATAACCTAAACCTATAACCTATAACCTAAAACCTAAACCCAAACCTAAACCCGATCCCGAACCCGAACCCGATTTCCTAAACCTAAACCTTAACCTATTCTCAATTCCCTAAAGCTATAATCTATAACTGTAACACCTCGGATTTTTGCCAACCTAGAATTAGACGTCCTTAGGCCATGGGTCGATCCTAAGACCTTATTAACTTGTCAGAACTAAATCCCACAGTCTAAAAATCGCTCCTTAACCATTTTCTTCACAAATTCCACCCTTCACCACCTTTTTCTTTAAAATTTTCAAAGTACTTTCATCCTAGACACTATTCTAAACTAGCTAAGTAGTATAACTTGGATCACTTTATATACAAACTACAAAGGCCCAGGTACCACCTCAGATAGAAATCTTACAGGACTAAACCCTTTAGAAATTAAGTGAGATTTAGCTAGTGTTAAACTAGAGTGCCTGTGAAATTAGCACCAATCGCTTTAAATACGATCTGCAAGACTCAAAACTTGTAGAATCATTGACGCTAGGTTACCCTAAAACTTAGGATCAATCTCATTACCCGGCTGCTCATGGGAGCATCTCAAAACTTCGTATTAGGTCTAGACCGAACATCGGAAGTCCGATTAACACGAAGTTAAGGAACTAGGACCGCCTCACTGGGCTTGACAACCACCTCAGAAATCAGGTCCAGTCGATGTCCCACGGCCATTCGCTTGAGTCCGGAGCGAGGGTGTGTGAAAAACACTATTCCCTTTACAAAATAAATATCTGGAATAGTGATCTGGTACCATTCGCTTGTGCATCAGTATTAAGCAACCAGACCGTCAGAATCAGACCAAATTACACCCTCGGATCAGGAAAAATTTCAGGAACATTTACATGTACTTGAAATTTCGGATCGTGGCCCACTGAGCGTTGAACTGAAAGTGGTCCGCCACGTGCGATCTGGGAATCCGATCAAGTCAAAAGCGTAATCCCACGTAGATCCAGGTGTGGAGAGCTTAAGTCTGACGTTTGGCTCAAGGGGGGCCACCAGAAACACTCTTTTGAGCTGGAACATCGCCGAAATGCTTATAATAGCAGTAACCCTTGAACCTAAGTCTATTTTGGGAAGGTTTTAGGCTGTAAAAGGACCTTAAACCCTCTCCCATTCTAGCCATACGAATTTGGATTTGAGAGAGAGAAAAGAGAGAGAAAGTGAGGGAGATGTGGGAGGAACTCCCTGTTGCTATCGGTGCTTAACCAAATCATTCTTGCCGCTTTCCGGGCGATTCCGGCGTCATTTCTAGGTAATAAACCCTAACCCTAACCTGTTTGGGGGATTAGACAGTTGTAGGTTAGGAAATAGCTAACCTATTTCTTTCTCTAGGTTGCCAAACTCCCGTATACGGAAGCTTAGCGAACCTATCAACTCCGTTACGATTCTACGACATAAGGTGCGGACTTTAGGTGTATAGGTTATGGTTTTCAACGCTTTCAATGTCAGATAATGATAGATTCATGATTTGCATGTAATTGCACATGTACAAAATGCTTTCCGTTTTCTGTTTCGATTAGAATTGTAGAATTTGGAAATTCACATACTCTAGGTATTCGTATAAAATACCGTATACGTAATTTTTTTAGAAATTTGTTTGACATGTTTATTTGACGTATGGATATATGACGTATGGATAAAATACTTATTTAGCGAAAGGATTCGCCTAAATACATGTTTACTAATAAACACTATGTATGTAGAAATACGGTATTGTAAGAAGTACCATATACATGTATATTTTAGTGATGTGTTTGTCATGATTAATTGTCGTATAAATATATTATGTGCGTATAAAACATTTGCTTGGCGAAGGGAATCGCCGTAATACATGTTTGCTTGTATACACTATGTATGTTGAAAATGCGTATTCTAGAAAATACTGTATACGTATAAATATTGGGAGATGAATTTATCATGATTATTTGTTGTAGTAATATATTATACATGGATAAAATACTCACTTGGCTAAGGGATAGCCCTAATACATGTTTTGCTAACATACACCATGTATGTTGTAATAGTTTATTCTAAGTGTTTGTGAAAATGATTGAATGAGTACCGAATTCTCATTCGTACTCGCCATGACTAGTTGTCATGGATTCATGATTGTTGTATTGGCGATACCCCTTTGACGAAAGGATTTACCCTAAATCACACCACGGCCAATATACACCATATATGCTAAAATGTGTGGCCCAAGTGTTTGTGGAAATGACTGAATGAATATGGAACTTGGATTCCTGCTTGCCATGACTATCCGTCATGGGTGTACGCGTGTTATGATTGGGGCAACTCCCTAGGGAAAGGATTTGGCCTAATGCCTATGTGATCGACATATGTCATGTATGTTGATGTATGTTTGTTTAAGTGTTTTTTTGAAATGTCTGAATGAGTAGTAGTTAGCAAATTGTAATGTATAAGGGTGTTGAGATATGATTCTCAACCTCTTTTCACTATGTGTATGATCTCCTTGGATTGTTGTGTGATTAGGAATTGAACATGTAAAAACTCATGCTTGTGTTGTGATTCATAACATGCTCAACTGCTTTCTGATTATCACTATGTAATGCATATATTTAAATTTATATTTACGTTGTATGATCCGTCATGGGTGATGGGGGAGCGGAGCAACGAGTGCGTGCAACAGCCCTGACAGCCCTAAACGGATAATACCATACCTTAATTGTATGAGTGGAATCTTGATCCATTACTGCTTTATCTATTTGCAAGTTATCATGTTTGGGGCTATGATTATAGTCCAGACAATCGGTACCAGAATTAAATTCGTGGCTGCGATTCATTTGCCACGTGAGATGTGTTCGACGAACCCGAGTCGTACTTCGGTTGGCGATAGTGGTTGGCTACGCGAAGTGCTTATGCACTTCATGTCGTTCAACTTGTTGTGCGCTTGAGCTAGCCGAGCTCGTCAAGTAACCCGATCTGTCTTATGTATGTTCACCATGTTTGGTCCCTACTGCTTGAACTTAGGGTACCAAACTTACCAGTGAAATCCCTTTAACCATGGTACCTCGATCCGCTAAGACTCATGAGCCGGGCATGGTGGTATGGGACACCGTGGTCGAGCTGTCGGCCTACGCTGGGGCCACGTGCCTCCCCGTAGTGACCAGTGAGCAACTAGACTCGTGAGCCGATTATGGTGGTATGAGACACTATATTCGAGCTGTCGATACTTACGGTGAGAGCCGAGTATGGTGAGACCATACTCGTCTTGTGACGGGCGACGAGTCCTCTGTAGTATCTTTGAGTATACTCAAAGGTCTGTGATTGGCGACGAGTCTTTCACAGCAACTGGAGTATGAGTTGAGCCGAGTACGGTGAGACCTGTATTCGAGCTGACGGCTAGTGATTGAGCCGAGTACGGTGAGACCTGACTCGAGCCGACGGTCGACAATTGAGCCGCATACGGTGAGATCTATATCCGTCTTGACCGGTGACGAGTCCTTTGTGATGCCTTCGCTACGCCTCTCAAACCATAATATCGTATGAGATTAACTAGACCGACGACCCTAGAATGGATCATGTTTGGGAAAGATACAAGGGAGGTACCTTAGTTTCCCAATCTTTTGTTTGAAATGGACTAATAATAACTCGGTAATCATGATCATCATCGCACCGCATGTGCTTAGTAGATGTGGCGCACCGAGGAGTTAAGCATTCGCGAACGTAAGATGATGTCGCATGAGGGTGGTTTGGTAAGGGCATACAGCATCATGTCATTTCATTCTCGCACTTAATAAGAGTAGTTAGAATTGTTTGATTTGTACTGCTTTATCATTACTGCTTGATTGAATTGATAACATGTTAACCTATGCTTTACTGTTTCACTGAGTTGATCACTCACTCCCACGTTATGGGACGATGTTGTACACTCCAACCAGATTTGTTGAATTTCAGATGATGGCGATGCTTATGAAGCAGAGCCGGACTACTTCTATGGTGATGAGGAGGAGTTCTCCTATCATGTAACTCTCTGACGGGTCTCTGAAGACCTGGTACTGCATTGACGGGGCTATGGTACTTGGGATAGAAGATATTACACTTACACATTTGGTATATTTTAGAACTGTACTTGTAATTATGTAACCTAGTAATGTGTAAAACCCGTATCGCATGCCGTACCATTCCGTAGACTTCTACGGTCCTCCCGTCGAATTTCGATAACCCATGTTCTGCTATCGAGGTTGCGTACAACCCTAAGTTATGTCCTGTATTTCAGAGTCAGCTTGACCCGAGACTTGTACCCGTGCGACCGCGCTGTTGCCGCGGTTCCGATGCCGCGTCTCGCGTGCCGAGGCAATATCAGAGTCAAGAGATGTGGGCCCGCGTTTAGTTCGAGAGAAAACACCGCACATTTATAAACCCAAGAAAGATTTCAAATCATGTCCCATCAATCCCATCAATCACACCTCATCTCAAGTACACATCACCTCATCCCCAAGTAACCCCTAAAGTCAACACTCTCTTACACAAGGTACACCCATCACTCACTTTACCCATCACCCCATCACTCACCTATCTCTCTCTCTCTCTTACACCTCTCTCTCATCTCTCTCACTTCCCCAAATTCAAGCAAGCAATCGTCCAAGGCATGAGAGCTCCATGAGAGAGCTATGTGTGACCCACTTCTTACCTCCCATCTCCACCATCCAACCGTTTAATCTCCATCATCTTCCGTTAAAGTCGAAGCCGAGGTGCTAGGGATTTCATCGGACCAAGAAAACCATAAGGTGGGTGATTTTATTTGTTATTTTTTTATGATTTGAGGGCCCACATATGGTGGGACCCATCTTGATGTATGCTTCGTATTGAGGGGCCCATAGTGGCGGGGTCCCTCCACCATCCGACTTCTCTCTCTCTCTCTCTCTTGATGTGTGGCCCACCATGCTGTACGTGATCCATCCTGGCCGCCAGTCCGTAGGACATCCAGCGTGTCTGGATGGATGGGAGACAAAAAATAAGTGTCAGCGTGATCTAGCCTCGGGTGGGCCACTATGTGGAACCACCATGTTGTATGTAAATTATCTGGACCGTCTGTTCTTGAGGGACGCACCATGATACAGTGTATCACCACTGTCCATCAGGACATGGGACCCACTTCTGCTTATATCCAGACCTTCCAACAAGCTGGACGGTGCTGGACATGGGTTGGATGCTGGTAGGCCACCCACGTGGCATCACACCGTGATTTATGTATTTTACCAACGCTGCATAGCAGCCGTGGGACCCACATGTGCGTGGAAAACCACGTGGAGCATGTGGTTTATCAACGCTGTCCATCTGTCTTACACCCACGCCATCCATCTGTTTTACATCCCCACCGTCCAGATGGCTGGACTGTGGGCCACAATATGATGTATGTGTATCTACGTCGTCCATACATTGGACGTGGGCCCACTTGATGGATGTGTGTATCCAAACCGTCCATCCAATGAACAGATTCAAATCTCTGGTGGAAACCACCCTGAAGTTTGTATTTTATCTGCACCGTCCATGAAGTGATTGGACGGTGCTGTGGGGCCAGCACAATGTATGTGGTATGTATTCACTCCGCCATTGCTGGACACGTGGGGCCATTCCACGCGTGTGACACGTGTGGGTGGGACCCACCTTGATGTATTCATTGTAAATCCTCTCCGTCCATCTGATTGTACGAACAGCCACAGCCGCTGAAGGAAGTCAGCAAGTTCTGTGACCCCCACCTCCGATGTATGCATTGTGTATTTAAACCGTCCATCTGTTTTGAAGATCGTAGGGCCACCTTGATGAGTGCCCATCTGGACGGTCCAAATCGTGCAGACCCAGCTTGACCACCATGTGTGACTCCACCGTCCAGCAGCTAAGGCAGTGGGTCCCACATGGTGTTCATATCCCAGCCATCCGTTGAATGGGCGTCTAGCTCTGGACGCCTGTTGTTTAAATTATATATATATATATATATATATATGTGTGTGTGTGTGTGTGTGTGTGTGTGTGTGTGTGTGTACAAATATATAGGTGTGGTGGCGCCCACGTAGGAACCACCATGTTGTACGCCTTCATCTACACCGTCCAGATATCTGGACGGTCGAATCTCACCTAGACGCATGGATTTTATTCAACACCGTCCATTCGTTTGGGACGTGGGCCCCACGGCCACATGTATGTGTTCTATACACCTTCCAGGTGTGGGACCCACCTTGATTTATGTTTTATGTATTCACGCCGGACTGGTGAGGGATGTGGATACCCACCCCTATGTATTTATTTCATTCACACCATCCAGATTTCACTGGATGGTGCTGGACCGTGTTTGGATGGTGGCGGATCATGTTTGGGTGGTGTTGTGGACCCCACCTTGATGTATGTTTCGTATCCACACCGTCCACAATGTTTGGACGGTGCCGATTTGCATAGACCATGTTTTGATGGTGTTGATTTACGTGAGAAGTGTTTAAATGGTGCTGATTTACCTGGACAATGTTGAGACAGTGTCGATCATCATTAGTGGGCCATGCGCTCTATGGAACGACAGTGTACAGGGATACACATGTCACCCCTACAACTAGTAAAATGATTTTTGGTGTGGTCCAAGCCCATTTAAGGCCCGTTGACACGACCCATCTATGTGGCCCACCTATGATGTATATTTGAGGCCCACCTATGATGTGTAGGGCCCACCTGCCATGTAGTTAAGGCCCATGTGATAGGGCCCACCATTGTACTGTGTTGTTCGCACCGTCTATTCACGTGACCCCCACATGATGTATGTGTTTTATATAAGTTGTCCATTGATGGGCCCATTTGGAATGAGTAGGGCCTAACCCATTGTGATGTACTCAAGTTTACGTGTTGGGCCCATAACGCGTGACCCATTTGATGTATTTTCGACCCATAAGATGCGGCCCATTGGGATGTATATAGGCCCAGGTATGTGGCCCATTGTAATGTATTTGTGACCCATTTGGCGAGACCCGATGTGGTGTACATGTGGCCTTTGAGTGAGGCTCATAGTGATGTTTATTAGGCCCTTGTGTGAGGCCATGGGCCCACTATATGTTTAGCCCTGTGTGGGCTACTCCTTGGGAGCAAGGTTGGTTAGATGTCCACATTGATGGGCAATGATGGTTAGATGTCCTCATTGTGACCTTCCCTTAGGTCTTGATAGGTCCGTTCTTATCGATTCCGATTGTCACGGCCGATTGCCGATTCCGATCGATGTGACCGATTGTCGACTCTGACTATCGATCGATCCCGATTGTCGTGACCGATTGCCGACTTCGATCGATGTGACCGATTTGCCGATTCTGATTATTGATTTATCCCGATGGTTGTGACCGATTTGCCGATTCTGATTATTGATCTATCCCGATGGTTGCGACCAATTTGCTGATTCTGATTATCGATCGATCCCGATTGTTGCGGCCGATTGACCGATTATCGATCGAGGCCGATTATAGTGGCCGATTGCCAGTTCTGATTGTCGTGGCCAATTGACCGATTATCGATCGAGGTCGAATATCGTGGCCGATTGCCAATCTGATCATCGTGATTGATTTACCGAATCTGACTATCGATCGATTTTGATTGCCTTAACCGATTGCCGATTCCGATTGACGTGATCGATTTACCGAATCTGACTATCGATCGATTTTGATTGCCTTAACCGATTGCCGATTCCGATTGACGTGACTGGTTTACCGAATCTGACTATCGATCGATTTTGATTGCCTTAACCGATTGCCGATTTCGATTGACGTAACCGATTTACCAATCCCGATTGTCGATCGATCCCGATTGTCGTGACCGATTTGCCGACTCTAATTATCGATCAATCCCGATTGTCGTGACTGATTTGCTGACTCTAATTATCGATCAATCCCGATTGTTGTGACCGATTTGCCGATTCCGACTATCGATCGGTGCGATTGCCGTGACCGATTTGCTGATTCTGATTCTGATTATCAAGGTCGATCCTGATTTGTCGAGGCTGATTGTATAGGCCGATTCCGATTGTCGAAGCCAAGTATCGAGGCTGATTCTGATTGTCGAGGCCATGCATCAAGGCCGATTCCGAGTGTCAATTAGATTGTTGAGGTCGAGGCCGATTGTCGAGACCTATATGATGTATATGCGACTCGTAGTTAGGGCCCACTGTGATGTATTCGTGGCCTATGGGCAAGGCCCATTGCGATATGTATTAGGCCCATGCATGGCCCATTTGATGTATTCGGGACCCATGTGTAGGGTCCACATGTCATGTATTTAAAGCCCATGAGCAGGGCCCACCCGTTGTGTATATATGGCCCTTAAGTAAGGCCCATTGGGTTGTATATTAGGCCTTTGTGTGAGGCTGTGGGCCCATTATATGTTTGGCTCTATGTGACCATTCCTTGGGGGCAATGTTGGTTAAATGTCCACATTGTCGAGGCCGATGGTTGATGCCGGTTATTGATATCAATTATGAGTATGTAACAGCATAGCATCATAATACATGCTCATACGCATCATCTGCATGTTTGTTATGAGATGTGATTGACCATTGCATATGCCATAGGGCAGGTTGATCATATGGCTCCCTGATAGGCGGAGTTGCCCCATATGAGAGCATGACATGCACGGGATTGATGCATGATTGGATTGTTTGACTCATACATCTTGCATTGTGTGTTATGATTACTGTACGCCCTAGCGACATCAGGGTCGTAGCCTCCCCAGGTATTTCGTGGATGGCTAGATGGGACACCGGAAATCTGTTCTACATGGGGTGCTATAGATATCCCTGGGTGAAAGTCCCTAAACCCTCTTGGTTCCAGAGGTTGCTCCAACGTCTAGACCGAGTGGATGCATGAGCGCATGAGGGCCACATACCATTAGGCCGCGTCTCCCACTGTATCGTGGTCGGTTGGAAAGGGGTACGGCCTTACCTGCCCGAGAGGAGGGGGCAATGCTAGGCTGAGTCTGACCAGCTCGAGGAATGGGTCCGCTATCGACGAGTCGGGCCCGATATTGGCAGGCGGATAGTGAGGTCTCTTCCACTCACCTTATTGCGCGCGATGGGGCGGCAATCTGGTTTGGAGTGTAATAGACCCCGGTGATGATCCCAGAGAGGAACCGTACTGATATGTGGACTTATTGAGTAGGAGTTGCATGCTCGTTCATTCATTCATTCACTATCCACTCGGGCTGGTGGTGCGTAACTAATTGTTGTGTACCTTCGCATGGCAATGATTTCGGTTGGGCGCGCGACTAACCTGAGATCAGGAGTTTACCACATTGAGTCTGACTATCCAAATTTAGGTATGGGACTGGTTTGGATAGAAGTTCTTTGTGATAGACCCCATAGCCTGCTATACTACGTACTATCATCCCGACTTCACACTCCAGCATGGTCATTCCATTTGCACCGCATATTGCATTACATTCGCGGCCTATGATATTTTGGGTTACCTGTATTTTTGCATTTATATTGTCTAGATACGATTGACGCTAGTCGTGGACTCATCAGGAATTGCACACTGCATCACATCCTCGACATTTGATAATTGGCTCTTTATGACCCATCATCTGCATAGTTGTTCTATATTGCGTATTCTAATATTGATTGATTCATGGACTTGTCCGTATTTCTGCTTACTTTGTTATCATATAATTTATGATCTCGCCAGTATTTATGTTTACTCTGATAATTCCTGCTCTTGTCAGTATTTCTGCTACTCTGGTAATTTATTATCTTGTTAGTGATTCTGTTTATTTTGATATTGTACCATTTATGGATTACCAGCATTTTCGGTCTTGTATGATGATGGCATTGTGTTGAATACTTAGCACTTACCTTGTGCACACACTTACACCACCCTCTAAGCTTTCTATAAGCTTATGCACGATAGATGCGTGCAGGCGATGTTAGGTGACAGCAGTGTTGAGCTTGGAGCGTGCGGCGGTCTTCTGGAGCTTGATTTTCGACATCATGTATTTCCCTTTCAGCATTGTACTCAAATGATTATATTAGTGGATATGTGATGATGATGTTACCTTTGTGAATTGGGTAATCTTGTGGTTATGCTTATTATGAGTTAAATATACATTGGAAAATCCTCCTTGTAGGATCCCAGGATCGGAATCTGGCGTATGGATGCTAGGAGCCGAGAATGGGGTACTATGGAGGCTGTCGGCACCGGATTCGGCGATTAGGATTCCCGTGAATCCGATCTCCGGGTTTGGGGCGTGACATAATGTTATCACACTCTGGAGACTCATCACAGTTTATATATTTTATCTATCTATCATCGTCTTCCGCTTGCAATTTAACTGTCTCTGGAGTATGATATACTGTTTTGGCTTAATCTCACTCATGTTCAATGCACGAATACAGTCAACATTCAATCATCATTCATTTTGTTGCATAAGTGATGTTCTGGAACTCGGGAGTTGAGTTTATGCTCGACCCCCGATTTTCAGGGCGTTACAATAACCTAAACCTAAACCTAAACCTATAACCTTAACCTAAACCTAAAACCTAAACCTAAACCTAAAACGTAAATGTATTCTTAAATCCCTAAACCTATACCTAATCCTAATCTCAACTACTTAACCTAAACCTAAACTTGAAAACCCAAACCTAAACCCGAACCCGATTTCCAAAACCTAAAACTCAACCCATTCTCAATTCCTAAACCTTAACCTATAACCTAACCTAAACCTAAACCTATAACCTAAACCTGTAACCTAAACCTAAACCTAAAACGTAAATGTATTCTCAAATCCTTAAACCTAAACCTACACCTAATCCTAATCTTAACTCCTTAACCTAAACCTAAACCTAAACCCGATCCCGAACCCGAACCCGATTTCTTAAACCTAAACATACACCTATTCTCAATTCCCTAAACAACCTACAACCTAAACCTTCCCGATCAATTTCCTAAACCTAAACATACACCTATTCTCAACCTAAACCTAACCTATAACCTAACCTAAACCTAAACCTATAACTAACACTTATAACCTAAAATCGTAACCTTAACCTAAATGTAAAACCTAAACCTAAACCTAAAATGTAAATGTATTCTCAAATCCCTAAACCTAAACCCAAAACCTAAACCTATAACCTTAGCCTAAACCTAAACCTATAACCTTAACCTAAACCGAAAACCTAAACCTAAACCTAAAACCTAAATGTATTTTCAAATGTTATAAACCTAAACCTATACCAAATCCTAATCTCAACTCCTTAACTTAAACCTAAAACTTGAAAACCCAAACCTAAACCCGAACACGATTTCCTAAACCTAAACCTTAACCTATTCTCAATTCCCTAAACCTAAACCTATAACCTAAACCTATAACCTAAACTCAATTCCCTAAACTTTAACCTATAACCAAACCTAAACCTATATCTATACTAAAATCCCAAAACCTATAACTATAACCTAAGCCTTAACCAAAAACCTATAACCTATAACCTAAACTCAATTCCCTAAACCTTAACCTACACCCTAACCTAAACTTATACTTATAACCTAAACCTATTCTCAAATCTAAACCTATAACCTAAACCGAAACCTAAACCTATAACATTAACCTAAACCTATAACCTAAACTTATAACATTAACCTAAACCTATTCTCAAATCCCAAAACCTATAACCTAAACCAAAACCTATAACCTACACTTATAACCTAAAGCTGTAACTTATAACCTAACCTAAACCTAAACTTATAACCTAAACCTAAACCTAAAAGCTAAATGTATTCTCAAATCCCTAAACCTAAACCTACACCTAATCCTAATCTCAACTCCTTAACCTAAACCTAAACCTAAACTTGAAAACCCAAACCTAAACCCGAACCCAAACCCGATTTCTAAACCTAAACCTACACCTATTCTCAATTCCCAAACCTAAACTTGAAAATCCAAACTTAAACCCGAACCCAAACCCAATTTCTTAAACCTAAACCTACACCTATTCTCAATTCCCTAAACCTTAACCTATAGCCTAACCTAAATCTAAACCTATAACCTACACTTATAACCTAAACCTATAACCGTAACCTAAACGTAAAACCTAACCTAAACCTTAACCTTTAACCTATAAACTAAACCTAAACCTCTATAACCTAAACCTAAACTTATAACCTTAACCTAAACCTATTCTCAAATCCCAAAACCTATACTTATAACCTAAACCTAAACCTTAACCTATAACCTAAACCTAAACTTATAACCTTAACCTAAACTTATAACCTTAACCTATAACCTAAACCTATACTATAACCTAAACCTATACTTATAACCTTAACCTAAACCTATTCTTAAAACCCAAAACCTATAACCTAACCTAAAACTTAACCTATAACCTAACCTATAACCTAAACTCAATTCCCTAAACCTTAACCTATAACCTATAACCTACAACCAATAACCTAAACGCAATTCCCTAAACCTTAACCCATAACCTAACCTAAACCTAAACCTATGACCTAAACCTATAACCTAAACCTAAACCTTTGACCTAAATCTATAACCTAAACCTATAACCTATAACCTATAACCTATAACCTAAACCTTTAACCTAGATCTAAACCTATAGCCTAAACCTAAACCTATGACCTAAACCTATAACCTAAACCTAAACCTATGACCTATAACCTAAACCTAAACCTATAACCTAAACTTAAAACCTAAAACTAAACCTAAAACCTAAATGTATTATCAAATCCCTAAACCTATAACCTATAACTTAAACCCAAACCTAAACCTATAACCTTAACCTATAACCTTAACCTAAACCTATAACCTAAACCTAAACCTAAACCTATAACTTAAAACCTAAAACCTAAACCCAAACCTAAACCCGATCCCGAACCCAAACCCGATTTCTTAAACCTAAACCTTAACCTATTCTCAATTCCCTAAAGCTATAACCTATAACCTAAACCTAAAGATATAACCAAAACCTATAACCTTAACCTAAACCTAAACCTATAACCTTAACCTAAACCTAAACCTAAAACCTAAGGGCCTGTTCGGCTGGGCAGACTGGATGGGATTAGATTGTATTGGCAGGGATTGGAAGGATCAATCTCGGGATTGGCCAGGAGTGCCAAACAGGCCTGTTAAACTTCTGCTTGGATTGGAGTAATCCCATAGGATTGCCAGCAATCCACTGACATCACCATCATTACCTTAAAATCCACCCAATCCCTCCTAATCCCATCTATTTTGCCTGGGACATGTTTGGGTGGACGGATTGGAAGGGATTGGCCAGGTGGACCAAATATAATGGGTGGTAGATTCCTTGGATATAGCAATCCCATGGGATTGCCAGCAATCCACTGACGCAGCCATCATTACCTGCCATCCACCCTAATACAATCTAATCCCATGGGATGGGCCCATCCAATCTTGCCCTAAATGTATTCTCAAATCCTTAAACATATGACCTATAATCTATAACCTAAACCCAAACCTAAATCGATAACCTAAACCTAAACCTATAACCTAAACCTAAACCATAACTTATAACCTAAACCTATAACCTATAACCTAAAACCTAAACCCAAACCTAAACCCGATCCAGAACCCGAACCCGAACCCGATTTCTAAACCTAAACCTTAACCTATTCTCAATTCCCTAAAGCTATAATCTATAACATAAACCTAAACCTAAACCTATAACCAAAACCTATAACCTTAACCTAAACCTAAAACCTAAACCTAAACCTAAAATCTAAATGTATTCTTAAATCCCTAAACCTACACCTAATCCTAATCTCAACTCCTTAACCTAAACCTAAACTTGAAAACCCAAACTTAAAGCCGAACCCGATTTCCTAAACCTAAAACTCAACCTATTCTCAATTCCCTAAACCTTAACCTATAACCTAACCTAAACCTAAACCTATAACCTACACTTATAACCTAAACTTGTAACCTAAACCTAAACCTAAAACGTAAATGTATTCTCAAATCCTTAAACCTAAACCTACACCTAATCCCAATCTCAACTCCTTAACCTAAACCTAAACCTAAACCTAAACCCGATCCCGAACCTGAACCCGATTTCCTAAACCTAAACATACACCTATTCTCAATTCCTTAAACCTTAACCTATAACCTAACCTAAACCTAAACCTATAACCAACACTTATAACCTAAAACTGTAACCTTAACCTAAATGTAAAACCTAAACCTAAACCTAAAATGTAAATGTATTCTTAAATCCCTAAACCTAAACCTAAAACCTAAACCTATAACTTTAACCTAAACCTAAACCTATAACGTTAACCTAAACCGAAAACCTAAACCTAAACCTAAAACCTGAATGTATTCTCAAATGTTATAAACCTAAACCTACGCCAAATCCTAATCTCAACTCCTTAACCTAAACCTAAAACATGAAAACCCAAACCTAAACCCGAACCCGATTTCCTAAACCTAATCCTTAACCTATTCTCAATTCCCTAAACATAAACCTATAACCTAAACCTATAGCATAAACTCAATTCCCTAAACATTAACAGGGATATTTCCCTAAACCCTGCAACCTGACCGTCAGAATCAGGCCAAATTACACCCTTGGATCAGGGATATTTTCCGAAACATATCCATGTACTCGGAATTTCCGATCGAGAACCACTGACCGTTGAATTGAAACTGTTCCGCCACGCGTGATCTGAGAACCCGACTGGAACAAAAACTTAACTCCACCTAGATCCAAGGTTGGTGAGCTTAAGTTCGACCTTTGAGTCAAGGGGGGCCGCCAGAAGTCCTTCGTTGAGCTGGAACTGACCCACTTTGGTTATAACCTAAGTATACCTTGACCTTAGGTCTATTTTGGTGACTTTTTAGGCTATATAAGGACCTTAAAACCCTCTCTCATTCAGCCATACGAATTTGAGAAAAACCCTAAGAAAAGAGAGAAAGTGTGAGAGAAGTGGGAGCATCTCCCTGTCATGCTTCCCTGCTGCTACACGAGCTTAACCACTTCCTTCTAATTGCTTTCCCGGCGATTTCAGCTTCGTTTCTAGGTAAGAAACCCTAACCCTATCCTGTTTTAGGGTTTTGATAGTTGTAGGTTATGAAATAGCTAACCTATTTCATTCTATAGGTTACCAAACTGCCGAATCGAAAGCTTAGCAAACCTATCGGATTCGTTACGATTCTACGACAAAAGGTGCGGACTTTAAGTGTATAGGTTATGGTTTTCAACGCTTTTAATGTCAGATAATGATAGATTCATGATCTGCATGCAATTGTACATGTATAAAGTGTTGTCTGTTTTCCGTTTCGATTAAATACGAAGAATATGGAATTTTGTGTATTCTAGGTATTTGTAGAAAATACCATATACGTACAAATTTTGAAAGTATGTTAGCCATGATTAATTACTGTATGAACATGCTATATATATGTATAATACTCACTCGGCGAAAGGATTCGCCCTAATACACGTTTTTGCTAATATACGTTATGTATGTTAAAAAGGGTGTATTCTAAGTGTTTGTGAAAATGACTAAATGAGTATAAAATTCTCATTCGTGCTCGCCATGACTAATTGTCATGGATATATGATTGTTGTATTGGTGATACCCCTTTGACTAAAGGATTTGCCCTAAATCACGTCACGACCAACATGTTAAATTGTGTAGCCCAAGTGTTTGTGAAAATGTTCAAATGAATATGGAACTTGGATTCATGCTTGCCATGATTATCCGTCGTAGGTGCACGCGTGTTATAATTGGAGTAACTCCCTAGTGAAAGGATTTGGCCTAATACCTATATGATCAACATACGTCGTGTATGTTGATGTATGCAGTCTAAAGTGTTCGTTGAAATTTAGTAGTTAGTAAATTGTAATGTATAAAGGTGTTGAGATAGGATTCTCAACTACCTTAGTGATGTGTATAATTTCCTTCATGTAAGTTATTTAGTTTAGTCGCTTACTGTTTTATGAAACGTATGTGTTTGGATTTCCTATTTGCATTGTGTTTTATAACATGCTTGTTAATATATTTGAATTACTTGTTTATTTAATTTTGCTCTAATTACTTCACATGTTTAAGTTGTATTCCATAAAATCCGTAAAGGGTGATGGGGGAGTGGTGCAACGTTTCCGTGCAACAGCCCTGGCAGCCCTAAGCGGACAATATTGGATATTTGATTGTATGATTTGAAATCTTGACCCATTATTACTTTAACTGTTCTGTAATTGAATGTAATTGGGACTATGATTATAGTCTAGACAATCAGTACCAGACTTGAGTTTATAGTTGAGATTCATTTCGCCACGTAGGATGTGTTTGACGAACCCGAGAAGTACTTCCATTGGCGACAGTCGTTAGGCCATGAGAAGTGCTTATGCACTTCATGTCGTTCAGTTGATTGTGCGCTCAAGCTAGTCAAGCTCATCAAGTAACCCGATATGTCTAATGTATGTTCACCATGTTTGGACGCTACTGCTTGAACCTAGGGTACCAAACTTACCAGTGAAATCCCGTTAACCATGGTACCTCGATCCGCTAAGACTTATGAGCCGGGCATGGTGGTATGGGACACCATGGTCGAGCTGTCAGCTTACGTTGGGGCCACGTGCCTCCCCATAGTGACCAGTGAGCAACCTTGACTCGTGAGCCGAATGCGGTGGTATGGGACACTGTATTCGAGCTGTCAGCCTATACTGATTAGTGACGAGTCCTTTGTAGTGACCTCGAGCATACGCTAAATTTACGGTGAGGCGATGAGTTTTGCCGCAATGAATAGAGTATGAAATAGGCCTGTATCAATTTAGTAATGAACCGTTAAAAAGGTGATGGGGGAGTAGTGTAACAATTGTGTATAACAGCCCCGACAACCTTTACAGCGCACTAGAACCACACTATCGTATGAGATTATCTAGGTTTGACGACCCTAGAATGAATCATATAAGGGAGGTACCTTAGTTTCCCAATACTGCTGTTTGAAATGGACTAATAATAACTCAGTAATCATGCTCATCATCGCATTGCATGTGCCTGGAAGATGTGGAGCACTGAGGAATAAAAGCATGCCACGAACGTAAGATGGTGTCACACGAGAGAGTATGTGGTGAGGGCATGCATCATGACTGCATTCATACTTGCATTAATAAGAGTATTTAGAATTGTTGATTGTACTGCTTTATCATTACTGCTTGACTATTTTGATAACATGTTAACCTATGCTTTATTGTTCCATTGAGTTGATCACTCACTCCCATGTTACGGGACGGTGTTTCGAACACCCACCAGACATTGTCTGATTACAGATGGCGACTTCTGAGGTGGAGCCGAACTTTTGTGATGACGAGGATGCTTTCTCGTGTATGCTATTTTCTGGCGGCTTCATGTGAGTCCCGTCTTGATCGATGGGATTACAGAGATGTCTATATGATACTACACATTTGGTATATTTTGAAAATATACTTGTAATTCATTAACCGGGTAACCTTATCACACTCTGGAGACTTACTATAGTTTATATATTTTTCTATCTATCACAGTCTTCCACTTACAATTTAACTATCTCTGGAGTATGATATGCTGTTTTGGCTTAATCTCACTCATGTTCACTACACTAATACAGACAACATTCAATCATCATTCATTTTGTTGCATAAGTGAAGCGTTGGAACTCAGGAGTTGAGTTTATGCTCGACTCCTGATTTTTAGGGCGTTACAAGATGGTATCAGAGCATGATTTGGATTAAACCGGACCTGGGTTATTGTCATACGATGCACTCTGACGCAATCTGGCTTAGAAGGGAGCGACGGAATGTAGAAACTAACTTAAGATTTTCCAAATTTGCTGAACAGCGAAACTGACCGAAATCGACCATTGAGATTGGGCCCGTACGCACCCATGATCACACGAAACGATCCCGAATCACTTCTAGGCCGTCAGTCGACGGGTTTGAGTCATTCCTTAGAAACTAATGCCCTTAGGTTGTCGGTCAACCACAACACCTTACACTTTATCTCAAAGCCTAGAACCCCTTTTTATCCAATTCCTTCAAAATCTCTCCTTGCACCACTTCATTCTTTATTTTTTCTAAATCCTTTCATACCAGATATAAATTCTAACTTATAAATGATGAAGAATAATACTTAAACAAAAGTTACTATAAATAGCAAACATATGTATAAATTGGGCTTTTAACCATTCAAACTTTAGAATCTAACCAAATAAATGGGTTAGTTGGATAAATTAACTCCTCTTACCCTAAAATCATATGCCACACATTTCATTTCGGTTTACAAATTGGCCCCGAAAACACCTCAAATGGAGTTGGGGACCACACTATGAAATCTAGGGGGACCCGGGACAGACCCGGGATACCATTGGCACCATGGGAGGGTGGTGAACACCGCCCTACCGCGGCGACACAGCGGCTGGTCCAGTGGACCGCGGTCACCGCGGTCGACAGAGGTCAGGATGGGCCGGGCTAGTCGGGCCGCTACTGGTCATGGTCGGGCCGACCCCTAGGCACCTGTGGTGCCCACCAAATTTTGTGGGGGCCATTGTTTCACGTCCGTTTTACCTCCTCTCTCTCAACTACACCTCCAAGCACTCCGTTTCTCCAAAAATTATTGTTTTCGCTCTCAAATCTCTCTCCCAATCGCCCAATCCCTCATTTTCGGCCACAACCCATCCACATCCATCGTTCACAGCAACACCTACCCTCTACCCTTTCCGTTTTCTCTCATTTGAGCTCCTATACCCCCCACTTGAAGCTTAAATTCGTGTAAGCTCTCTAACCCATCCATTTTCTTCCCTTTCCTTCTTCAAACCCTGCCTTCTAGGCCTTTACAATCCTTGTTGAGGCTCAAGTCCGTGAAGAACCAAAAACTCCAGCCCCCGTTTCCCCTTATCCTCATTTTCCATGGCTCTATCTGAGCTTGTACGACCATTTTTTTGGAGGCCTAATCATCCATACTGTTGTCTTGTAGTTTGCATGGGTTACCGTCTTTGGATGTTTTTGTTTCCATGTTGATGGGTGTAGTAGTTGGTAGAATGTTTTAGATGTTTGAGGACGTTTAGGGCCCGTTCGGCCAAATTGCATTAGTTGAGTTTAAGGTGGATAGAATTGTAAAGGTAACAATAAATGTATGTTTAAGGTATGGCCCCTAGATTGGGTGTATCCCATGGTTTCTGATACTAAACGTAAATCCCATATTTTCCTTTTGAATTACACTTAGAAATTCATCATCTTGGGATTTGAAAATCCCATCCCACACTTTCCAACACTAGGCTCATTTTCCAAAGCCTATAAAATTAATTTTTATCCCACCCACCCTCCTACCAAACATGTCATTCCCAATCCCCAAGTGAGATTAGCAATGCAGTCCCATTTAAGACACTAAGCCCTAGAGTTTTGGACCTAGAGCGGTGCTCCTAGATTTCGACAAGCCTGACCGTGTAAGAAATCCAACAAATTTATAATGTGAACCTTAGGACCCTCTTAGTTGGAATGAGCATATGTGAAATGCTCGAGTGTCAAGTACAGGCAACTTAGTTCCAATTAGACAACTTTGACCCTAAGTGATAAAACCCTTCCTATATTAGAAATTATGTGAAATCATCTAGTGTATGAGCATAGACTTTAGACTACACCTATGGATTTCCACTACTCCTAAATTAAGACTAGACTACCAGTTACATTAGAGAATGCTAGAGACCGATAGATGTAGCTAGGTTAAATTAATACACCTCTTTGATCTGGGTGGCACAACGAAAGCGTGGTGGACCCTACCCCACTAGCCCAGGATCGAAACTGTGCTCGTTGAATACGAACATTATAGAAGCCCTAGCAAGTTCTACTATGAGAAACCATTTTAGGATGATTTAGTAAGATTTGATTCACCATTTCCTTGGATATAGATAATAACGAGGACTCTCTTAGACTAAGACCTAAAGGGCAACCTTAGAAATAAACAATTTGAGCCTTTCAATGATGGACATTCCCTACGTTTTTAGAGTGATCGGACTATGAAGTTACTAAAATAATAACTGCAAAACATTTGCTGCTTGACCCAATTCTCAATCTTGAGCGACTAGCAATAGACTCACTGCTTGACCGAGCAGAAGACTAGAATCTACCAGGACTAGGAAGGGATACGATGAGCCTTCTACCCTGGTCAGGTAGATGATCGATGTATCGGGATCAAGCCCACTATAACCGTCTCTCTGTGTTGGTCAAACATTGAAAACAACTATCTTACTCTAATTAGTTGAGAATCGAAATCAAGACTCCAAATAGAGAAAGAAATCCATTGTAGCAAACCATCGGGATATGAGAAATGGATAAAGAAATAAGTTTTAAGGGGGGTAGATTAAAATGAACCAGACTAGTATATACCGTACCACGCGTAGAAACTCGAAATCAATAAAACTTAGGCAAAATAAATAAGTAAATCTTTCCTTATTACCCTTAGGCAATTTCGGGGACAAAATTTTATTTTAAGGAGGGTAAATTGTAACATCCCGAATTTTTGCCAATCTGGAATTAAACGTCCTTAGGCAATGGGTCGATCCTAACACCTTATTAACCTGTCAGAACTCAATCCCAAAGTCTAAAGCCGCTTTTGAACCTATTTCCTTCACAAATCCCACCCTTCACCACCTTGTTCTTTTAATTTTTCTAAGTACTTTCACCCTAGACACTATCTTAAACTAGCTAAGTATTATAACTTGGATCACTCTATATACAAACTACAAAGTCCTAGGTACCACCTCAGACAAAAATCACTCAGGACTAAATTCTTTAGAAATTAGGCGAGAATTAGCTAGTGTTAAACTAGAGTACCTGTGAAATTAGTACTAATCACTTTAAATACGATCTGCAAGACTCAAAACTTGTAGAATCATTGACACTACATTACCCTAAAATCTGGGATCAATCTCATTACCCGGCTGCTCTCGGAAGCATCTCAAAACTCCATATCAGATCTGGACCACACGTCGGAAGTCTGATTAATACGATGTTAAGGAATTAGGACCGCCTTGCTGGGGTTGACAACCATCTCAGAAATCAAATCCAGATAGTGTCCCAGCGCTATTCGCTTGAGCTCGGAGTGGGGAGTGTGAGAAATGTGAAAATAATTCTAAATTAAATTCAAAATAAATAAATCTAAGACTTGTCGCTTACGGGTCAGTATTAAGCAACCTGACCATCAGAATCAGGCCAAATTACACCCTCAGATCAGGGATATTTCCCCAAACATATCCATGTAGTCGGAATCTCTGATTAAGAGCCACTGACCGTTGAATTGAAACTAGTCTGCCACGCGTGATCTGGGAACCCGACTGGAATGAAAACTTAACTCCACCTAGATCCAAGGTTGGTGAGCTTAAGTCTGACCTTTGGCTCAAGGGGGGCTGCCAGAAGTCCTCCGTTGAGCTGGAACTGACCCACTTTGGTTATAACCTAAGTATATCTTGACCTTAGGTCTATTTTGGTGACTTTTTAGGATATATAAGGACCTTAAAACCCTCTCTCATTCAGCTATACGAATTTGAGAAAAACCCTAGAAAGAGAGAGAAAGTGTGAGAGAAGTGGGAGCATCTCCCTGCTATGCTTCCCCGCTGCTACACGAGCTTAACCACTTCCTTCTAATCGCTTTCCCGGCGATTCTGGCTTCATTTCTAGGTAAAAAACCCTAACCCTAACCTATTTTAGGGTTTTGATAGTTGTAGGTTATGAAATAGCTAACCTATTTCATTCTATAAGTTACCAAACTGCCGAATATGAAAGCTTAGCAAACCTATCGGATTCGTTACGATTCTATGACAAAAGGTGCGGACTTTAGGTGTATAGGTTATGGTTTTCAACACTTTCAATGTCAGATAATGATAGATTTATGATCTGCATGCAACTGTACATGTACAAAGTGCTATCTGTTTTCCGTTTTGATTAAATACGAAGAATATGGAATTTTGTGTATTCTAGGTATTTGTAGAAAATACTGTATACATACAAATTCTGAAAGTATGTTAGCCATGATTAATTACTATATGAACATGCTATATATATGTATAATACTCACTCAGCGAAAGGATTCGCCCTAATACACGTTTTTGCTAATATACGTTATGTATGTTAAAAAGGGTGTATTCTAAGTGTTTGTGAAAATGACTAAATGAGTATAAAATTCTCATTCGTGCTCGCCATGACTAATTGTCATGGATATATGATTGTTGTATTGACGATACCCCTTTGACGAAAGGATTTGCCCTAAATCACGCCACGACCAACATGTTAAATTGTGTAGCCCAAGTGTTTGTGAAAATGTTCAAATGAATATGGAACTTGGATTCATGCTTGCCATGATTATCCGTCATGGGTGCATGCGTGTTATAACTGGGGCAACTCCCTAGTGAAAGGATTTGGCCTAATACCTATGTGATCAACATACATCGTGTATGTTGATGTATGTAGTCTAAAGTGTTCATTGAAATATAGTAGTTAGTAAATTGTAATGTATAAAGGTGTTGAGATAGGATTCTCAACTACCTTAGTGATGTGTATGATTTCCTTCATGTAAGTTATTTAGTTTAATTGCTTACTGTTTTATGAAACGTATGTGTTTGGATTTCCTGTTTGCATTGTGTTTTATAACATGCTTGTTAATATGTTTGAATTACTTGTTTATTTAATTTTACTCTAATTACTTCACATGTTTAAGTTATATTCCATAAAATCCGTGAAGGGTGATGGGGGAGTGGTGCAACGTTTCCGTGCAACAGCTCTGACAGCCCTAAGCGGACAATATTGGATATTTAATTGTATGATTTGAAATCTTGATCCATTACTACTTTAACTGTTCTATAATTGAATGTGATTGTGACTATGATTATAGTCCAGACAATCAGTACCAGACTTGAGTTCATGGTTGAGATTCATTTCGCCAGTAGGATGTGTTTGACGAACCCGAGTCGTACTTCCATTGGCGACAGTCGTTAGGCCACGTGAAGTACTTATGCACTTCATGTCATTCAGTTGATTGTGCGCTCGAGCTAATCAGGCTCGTTAAGTAACCTGATATGTCTAATGTATGTTCACTATGTTTGGACGCTACAGCTTAAACCTAGGGTACCAAATTTACCTGTGAAATCCCGTTAACCATGGTACCTCAATCTACTAAGACTCATGAGCCGGGCATGGTGGTATGGGACACCGTGGTCGAGCTGTCAGCCTACGCTGGGGCCACGTGCCTCCCCGTAGTGACCAGTGAGCAACCTTGACTCATGAACCGAATACGGTGGTATGGGATACTGTATTCGATCTGTTGGCCTACATTAGTTAGTGACGAGCCCTTTGTAGTGACCTCGAGCATACTCTGAATTTGCGGTGAGGTGACAAGTTTTGCCGCAGTGAATAGAGTATGAACTAGGCCTATATCAATTTAGTAATGAACCGTTAAAAGGTGATGGGGGAGTGGTGTAACAATTGCGTGTAACAGCCCTGACAGCATTTACAGCGCCCTAGAACCACAATATTGTATGAGATTATCTACGTTTGACAACCCTAAAATGGATCATGTTTGGGAATGATATAAGGGAGGTACCTTAGTTTCCCAATACTGCTGTTTGAAATGGACTAATAACAACTCGGTAATCATGCTATCATCACATTGCATGTGCCTGGAAGATGTGGAGCATTGAGGAATGAAAGCATGCCACGAACGTAAGATGGTGTCGTACGAGGAAGTATGTGGTGAGGGCATGCATCATGACTGCATTCATACTTGCATTAATAAGAGTATTTAGAATTGTTGATTGTACTGGTTTATCATTACTGCTTGACTGTTTTGATAACATGTTAACCTAAGCTTTATTGTTCCATTGAGTTGATCACTCACTCCCACGTTGCGAGGCGGTGTTCCGAACACCCACCAGACATTGTCTGATTGCAGATGGCGACGTTACTTCTGAGGCGGAGCCAAACTTTTGTGATGATGAGGATGCTTTCTCATGTATGCTAATTTCTGGCGGCTTCATGTGAGTTATGTCTTGATCGACGGGATTACAGAGATGTCTAGATGACACTACACCTTTGGTATATTTTGAAAATGTACCTGTAATTCATTAACCTGGTAACCTTATCACACTCTAGAGACTTACTATAGTTTATATATTTTCCTATCTATCACAGTCTTAAACTTACAATTTAACTGTCTTTGGAGTATGATATGCTGTTTTGGCTTAATCTCACTCATGTTCACTACACTAATACAGACAACATTCAATCATCATTCATTTTATTGCATAAGTGATGTGTTGGAACTCGGGAGTTGAGTTTATGCTTGACCCGAAATTTTCAGGGTGTTACATATAACCTAAACCTAAACCTTAACCTAGAACCTAAACCTAAACTTATAACCTTAACCTATAAACTAAACCAATACTTATAACCTTAAACAAAACTTCTAACCTTAACCTAAACCTATTCTCAAATACCAAAACCTATAACCTAACCTAAAACTTAACCTATAACATAAACTCATTTCCCTAAACCTGAACCTATAACCTACAACCTATAACCTAAACGCAATTCCCTAAACCTTAACCCATAACCTAACCTAAACCTAAACCTATGACCTAAACCTATAACCTAAACCTAAACCTTTGACCTAAATCTATAACATAAACCTATAACCTATAACTTATAACCTAAACCTATAACCTAGACCTAAACCTATAGCCTAAACCTAAACCTATGACCTAAACCTATAACTTAAACCTAAACCTATGACCTATAACCTAACCCTAAACCTATAACCTAAACCTATAACCAAAAACTAAACCTAAAACCTAAATGTATTATCAAATCCCAAAACCTATAACATGTACCCTAAACCCAAATGTAAACCTATAACCTTAACCTAAAACCTAAACCTAAACCTAAACTTAAACCTATAACCTATAACCTATAACTTAAACCCGAACCCGAACTCGAACCCGATATCTTAAACCTAATCCTTAACCTATTCTCAATTCCCTAAAGCTATAACCTATAACCTAAACCTAAACCTATAACCGAAACCTATAACCTTAACCTAAACCTAAACCTAAACCTAAAACCTTAACCTAAACCTAAACCTCAAACCTAAGGGCCTGTTCGGCTATGCAGACTGGATGGGATTAGATTGTATTGGAAGGGATTGGAAGGAGCAATCTCGGGATTGGCCGGGAGTGCCAAACAAGCACGTTGAACTTCTACCTGGATTGGAGCAATCCCATAGGCTTGCTAGCAATCCACTGACATCACCATCATTACCTTGAAATCCACCCAATCCCTCCTAATCCCATCTATTTTGCCTGGAAAATGTTTGGGTGGACGGATTGGAAGGGATTGGCAGGGCGTAATCCTGGGATTGGCCAGGTGGGCCAAAAATAATGGGTGGTAGATTTCCTGGATATAGCAATCCCATGGGATTGCCAGCAATCTACTGACGCAGCCATCATTACCTGCCATCCACCCTAATACAATCTAATCCCATGGGATGGGCCTGTCCAAACATGCCCTAAATGTATTCTCAAATCCTTAAACCTATAACCTATAACTTATAACCTAAACCCAAACCTAAACCGATAACCTAAACCTAAACCTATAGCATAAACCTAAACCTTAACCTATAACCTAAACCTATAACCTATAACCTATAACCTAAACCCAAACCTAAACTCGATCCCGAACCCGAACCCGATTTCCTAAACCTAAACCTTAACCTATTCTCAATTCCCTAAAGCTATAACCTATAACCTAGACCTAAACGTAAACCTATAACCTAAACCTATAACCTTAACCTAAACCAAAAACCTAAACATAAACCTAAAACCTAAATGTATTCTCAAATCCCTAAACCTACACCTAATCCTAATCTCAACTCCTTAACCTAAACCTAAACTTGAAAACCCAAACCTAAACCCGAACTCGATTTCCTAAACCTAAAACTCAACCTATTCTCAGTTCCCTAAACCTTAACCTATAACCTAACCTAAACCTAAACCTATAACCTACACTCATAACCTAAATCAGAACCTAAACCTGTAACCTAAACCTAAACCTAAAATGTAAATGTATTCTCAAATCCTTAAACCTAAACCTACACCTAATCCTAATCTCAACTCCTTAACCTAAACTTAAACCTAAACTTGAAAACCTAAACCTAAACCCGATCCCGAACCTGAACCTGATTTCCAAACCTAAACATACACCTACTCGCAATTCCCTAAACCTTAACCTATAACCTAACTTAAACCTAAACCTATAACTAACACTTATAACCTAAACCTATAACCTTAACCTAAATGTAAAACCTAAACCTAAACCTAAAATGTAAATGTATTCTCAAATCCCTAAACCTAAACCTAAAACCTAAACCTATAACCTTAACTTAAACCTAAACCTATAACCTAAACCTAAACCTAAAACCTAAATGTATTCTCAAATGTTATAAACCTAAACCTACACTTAATCCTAATCTCAACTCCTTAACCTAAACCTAAAACTTGAAAACCCAAACCTAAATCTGAACTCGATTTCCTAAACCTAAACCTTAACCTATTCTCAATTCCTAAACCTAAACCTATAACCTAAACCTATAACCTAAACTCAATTCCCTAAACCTTAACCTATAACCAAACCTAAACCTATAACCTAAACCTAAACCTATTCTCAAATCCCAAAACCTATAACTATAACCTAAACCTTAACTAAAAATCTATAACCTATAACCTAAACTCAATTCCCTAAACCTTAACCTATACCAAACTAAACCTATAACTTATAACCTAAACCTATTCTTAAATCCCATAAACCTATAACTATAACCTAAACCTAAACTAAAACTTAACCTAGAACCTATAACCTAATTCCTTATAAACTTAACCTACAACTAAACTTCTCAAACCCAAACCTTATAACCTAAACCTAAACTCAAATCTATACCTATAACCTAACTTATAAACCTAAACCTATAACATTAACCTAGACATATAACCTAAACTTATAAACTTAACCTAAACTTATTCTCAAATCCCAAAACTATAACCTAAACCTAAACCTAAACTAAAACCTATATTCTCACCCCTATAACCTAAACCTACACCTAATCCTAATCTCAACTCCTTAACCTAAACCTAAACCTAACACTTAAACCTAAACCCAAATCTATAACCTAAACCTAAACCTAAAAGCCTAAACCTATTCTCAAATCCCTCCTAAACCTTACACCTAATCCTAATCTCAACCCTAAACCTAAACCTAAACTTGAAAACCCAAACATAAACCCAAACCCGAACCCATTTCCTAAACCTAAACCTACACCTATTCTCAATTCCCTAAACCTTAACCTATAGCCTAACCTAAACCTAAACCTATAAACTACACTTATAGCCTTAACCTAAACTTAAAACCTAACCTAAACCTTAACCTTTAACCTATAACCTAAACCTAAACCTCTATAACCTAAACCTAAACTTATAACCTTAACCTAAACGTATTCTTAAATCCTAAAACTTATACTTATAACCTAAACCTAAACCTTAACCTATAACCTAAACCTAAACTTATAACCTTAACCTATACGTATAACCTACACTTATTCTCAATTCCCTAAACCTTAACCTATAGCCTAACCTAAACCTAAACCTATAACCTACACTTATAGCCTTAACCTAAACTTAAAACCTAACCTAAACCTTAACCTTTAACCTATAACCTAAACCTAAACCTCAATAACCTAAACCTAAACTTATAACCTTAACCTAAACGTATTCTCAAATCCCAAAACCTATACTTATAACCTAAACCTAAACCTTAACCTATAACCTAAACCTAAACTTATAACCTTAACCTATACGTATAAGCTAAACCTATACTTATAACCTTAACCTAAACTTCTAACCTTAACCTAAACCTATTCTCAAATCCCAAACCTATAACCTAACCTAAAACTTAACCTATAACCTAACCTATAACATAAACTCAATTCCCTAAACTTTAACCGATAACCTATAACCTAAACACAATTCCCTAAACCTTAACCCATAACCTAACCTAAACCTAAACCTATAACCTACACTTATAACCTAACTATAATTTAAACCTAAAACCTAAGCCTAAAATGCAAACGTAAACCCGATCCACGAACACGAACCCGATTTCATAAACCTAAACCTTAACATATTCTCAAATCTCTAAACCTAAACCTACACCTAATCCTAATCTCAACTCCCTAACCTAAACCTAAACCTAAACTTGAAAACTCAAACCTAAACCCGATCCCGAACACAACACGATTTCTTAAACATAAACCTTAACCTATTCTCAATTCTCTAATTCTATAACCTAAATCTAAACCTAAACCTTAACCGAAACCTATAATCTAAACCTATAACCTATAACCTAAAACCTAAACCTAAACCTACACCTAATCCTAATCTCAAATCCCAAAACCTAAACTTACACCTAATCCTAATCTCAACTCGATAACCTAAACCTAAACCTAATCTCAAACATGAATCTGAATCCCTAAACCCTTAGCATAAACCTAAACTTATAACCTAAACTTAATACACTTAACTTAAACCTACACCTTAACCCAAACATATAACCTGAATTCCTAAACTTGAACCCGAATTCCTAGACCTAAACGTAAATGTATAACCTATAACCTATAACCTTAAACTAAACATATAACCTATATCCCGACCTAAACATAAACCTATAACCTAAACCTATTCTCAAATCCCTAAACCTATAACCTAACCCTAAACCTAAACCTATTCTCAAATCCCTAAACCTATAACCTAAAACCTTTAACCTATACCTATAACCTAGACACAAACCTTTAACCTATAACCTATAACCTAAACCCAAACCTAAACCTATAACCTTAACCTAAACCTAAACCTTAACCTTAACCTATAACCTAAACCTAAAACCTAAAACCTAAAACCTAAACCCAAACCTAAACTCGATCCTGAACCCGAACCCGATTTCCTACACCTAAACCTTAAACTATTCTTAATTCCCTAAACTTATAACCTATAACTTAAACCTAAACCTAAACCTAAACTTATAACCTTAACTTAAAACTAAAACCTAAATGTATTCTCAAATCCCTAAACCTAAACCTACACCTAATCCTAATCACAACTCCTTAACCTAATCCTAAACTTGAAAACCCAAACCTAAACCTGAAACCAAAACTCGAACCTGATTTCCTAAACCTAAACATTAACTTATTCTCAATTCCCTAAACCTTAACCTATAACCTAACCTAAACCTAAACCTATAACCTACACTTATAACCTAAACCTAAACCTTTAGCCTAAATGTAAAACCTAAATCTAAACCTAAAACCTAAATGTATTCTCAAATCCCTAAACCTAAACCTAAACCTAAACTTAAACCTATAACCTACAACATTAACATAAACTTATAACATAAACTTATAACATAAACCTATAACCTACAACATTAACCTAAACCTATTCTCAAATCCCAAAACCTATAACATAAACCTAAACCTATAACCTAAACCTTAACCTATAACGTATAACCTATAACCTATAACCTCAACTCAATTCCTAAACTTTAACCTATAACCTAACCTAAACCTAAACCTATAGCCTATACTTATAACCTAAACCTATAACCTAAACCTAAACCTACAACGTAAACCTATAACCTAAACCTAAACCTAAAACCTAAATGTATTCTCAAATCTCTAAACCTAAACCTACACCTAATCCTAATCTCAACTCCTTAACCTAAACTTAAACCTAAACTTGAAAACCAAAACCTAAACCCGATCCAGAACCCGAACCCAATTTCCTAAACCTAAACCTTAACCTATTCTCAATTCCCAAAGCTATAACCTATAGCCTAAACCTAAACCTTAACCTAAACCTATAACCTAAACCTAAACCTTAACCTAAACCTAAACATATAACCTTAACCTAAACCAAAACCTATAACCTAAACCTTTAACCTATAACCTATAACTTAAACTTATAACTTATAACCTAAACCTAAAACCTAAACCTAAACATAACCTTAACCTATTGTTATTTCTATATATTTTTTAAACTCTCTTTTAATTCATTACTTAGTTTCAATAAGATTGTATATAATATTTTGTAACGGAAAAGAAAAGGGCTTAGTTTTTGAGCTCTTTTAAGCTTCCTTATCATCCATGCATAGCACTGCAAACCTTTACTATACTGTAACCATAATCGAAACTTTATGTGTAATTTGATCAAGTGCATTAACATCTAATACTATCCTATTCCTTTGCAGGATAACATTATCGTATTTATGGGCCCTTGTGCTGCGATTCTTGTTTTCATCATCATTGGACTCTCATGCATGGGAATCAAGGATGTATCCCTTTAACACATGCCTCTTTTTATGAATCTTTAATTTTTGTTGTTGTTTCTATTAACTTGAATTGAAACACTTTTTTGCATTATTTGCTTGCATTAGTTTTATTTTAATGATCAGTTTTATTTTAAAAAAGTGAGCCAACTTTTTTAGAAAAAAAAAAGTGAATGAAGTTTCTGCAATTCTTCATGATTCTGAATTATAATGTTTTGTTGGTTGAATATTTTTTTTTATTAGATGAAAGACACAAAAAGAAAATTGTTGCTGATTTTTTCTTATTTTTTATTTTTAATGCAAGAAATTTTCTGACGGCTTTAGGCCGTCCATATTTTTCTAAATATTCAAATCTGAGATGGTCCATAACTGTCCTTTTAAGGTTCATTAGAGATGACTCATAACAGTCCTTTTAAAGGATGGTCCATGACCGTCCTTTTAAGGTTCATCAAAGGCTACTCATAATAGTCCTTTTGTAACGCCCTGAAAATCGGGGGTCGAGCAAAGCTCAGCTCTCGAGTTCCAACGCATCGCTTATGCAACACAGATGATGATGATTATGATGAGAGCATTGAAATATGAATGAGATTATACTAAAACAGCATATCATACTCCAAAGATAGTTAAATTGCAAGCGGAAGACTGTGATAGATATATAAAAAATATATAGACTGTGGTGAGTCTCCAGAGTGTGATAACATCGTCAGGTTAAATAATTACATGTACAAGTCCAAAGTATACCAAAAAAACGTAATGACATCTAATTAACAACCTTGTAACCCCGTCGATCAAGACACAGCTCGCATGAAGCCGCCAGAATACAGCATATACAAGAAGGCATCCTCGTCATCGCAAAAGTCCGGCTCCACCTCATAAGCATCACCATCACCTGCAGCTACAACAGGGTTTGGTTGATGTGTACAACACCATCCCGTAACGTGGGAGTGAGTGATAAACTCAGTGGAACAATAAAGCATAGGTTAACATGTTATCAATTCAGTCAAGCAGTAATGATAAAGCAGTACAATCAACAATCCTAAACACTATTATTAATGTAAGTATGAAATGCAGTCATAATGCATGCCCTCACCAACATACTCCCTCATGCGACACCATCTTATGTCCACGGCATGCTGTCACCATCAGTGCTCCACATCTTCCAGGCACATGCAGTGCGATGATGAGCATGATTACCGAGTCGTTATTAGTCCTTTTCATACAGCAGTATTAGAAAACTAAGGTACCTTCCTTATATCATTCCCAAACAATGATCCATTCTAGGGTCGTCAGTCCTAGACAATCTCATATGATGGTGTGTTTCTAGGTCGCTATAAGGGTTGTCAGGGCTGTTACACGGAATTGTTACACCACTCCCCCATCACCTTATCAATACAGGCCTAATTTATACTCTATTTACTACGGGAAGGCTCATCTCCTCTTCGCAGATTCAGAGTATGCTTGAGGTCACTACACCGGTACGGTCGGTACGTCGGTACATACACGTAATCGTTGCACCACTTCCCCATCACCCATCAAAGCAGTGTAGGCCGACAGCTCAAATATAGTGTCTCATACCACCATAATCGGCTCACGAGTTCGGTTACTCAATGGTCACTACGGGGAGGCTCGTGGCCCCAGCATAAGCCAACAACTCGACCACGGTGTCCCATACCACCATGCCCAGCTTATGAGTCTTAGCGGATCGAGGTACCATAGTTAATGGGATTCCACTGGTAAGGTTAGTACCTCAGGTTCAAATAGAGGCGTCCAAATATGGTGAACATACATAAGACAGATCGGGTTACTTAACGAGCTCGGCTAGCTCGAGCGCACGACAAGTTGAACGACATGAAGTGCATGAAGTACATAAGCACTTCGCGTGGCCAACCACTATCACCAACCGAAGTACGACTCGGGTTCGACGAACACATCTCACGTGGCGAATGAATCTCAGCCACGAATTCAATCCCGTTACCGATTACCTGGACTAGACAATAGCCCCAATCACATTCAATTACGAAATAATTAAAGCAATAATGGATCAAGATTTTAAATCACACAATCAAATATCCAATATTGTTCGCTTAGGGCTGCCAAGGCTATTGCACGGAATCATTACACCACTCCCCCATCACCCTTCACGGATATTATGGAATACAACTTAAATATGTGAAGTAGTCAGAGCATAATTAAATAAACAAGTAATTTAAACATATTAACAAGCATATTATAAAACACACTGCAAACAGGAAATTCAAACACATATGTTTCATAAACCAGTAAGTAATTAAACTAACCAACTTATATGAAGGAAATTATACACATCACTAAGGTAGTTGAGAATCCTATCTCAACACCCTTATACATTACAATTTACTAACTACTACTCATTCAGACATTTCAACAAACACTTTAGACTACATACATTAACATACATGACGTATGTTGATCACATAGGTATTAGGCCAAATCCTTTCACTAGGGAGCTGCCCCATTTATAACACGCGTGCAGCCACGATGGATAGTCATGGCAAGCAGGAATCTAAGTTCCATATTCATTCAGTCATTTCCACAAACACTTGGGCTACACATTTTAACATATATAGTGTATATTGGCCGTGGTGTAATTTAGGTCAAATCCTTTCGTCAAAGGGGTATCGCCAATACAACAATTATATATCTATGACAATTAGTCATGTCGAGCACAAATGCGAATTTTATACTCATTCGGTCATTTTCACAAACACTTAGAATACATTCTTTTAACATACATAGCGTATACTAGCAAAAACATATATTAAGGCGAATCCTTTCGCCGAGTGAGTGTTATACATATATATAGCATGTTCATACGGTAATTAATCGTGGCTAACATACTTTCAAAATTTGTACGTATACGGTATTTTCTATAAATACGAGGAATACAATATATTCAACATACTTAACGTATAACCGAAAAACGAAACGGATAGCACTTTGTACATATGCAATTGCATGTAGATCATGAATATATCATTATCTGACATTGAAAGCGTTGAAAACCATAACCTATACATCTAAAGTCCGCACCTTTAGCCGTAGAAGCGTAACGGAGTCGATAGAATCTCTATGCTTTAGTATACGACAGTTTATCAACCTATAGCATGGGATACGTTAGATATTTCTCTACTTGAATCAATTTAAACTCTAAAATAGGTTTGAGTTAGGGTTTTCTTACCTAGAAATGAAATTGAAATTGCCGGGAAAGCGATTAGATCGGGATAGTTAAGCACGGATAGCAGCAGGGTAGAGTGGCAGGGAGATGCTCCCACAACTCTCCCACTTTCTCTCTCTTTTCTCTCTTCACTCTCCTAGTTTTTTCTCAAATTCGTATGGGATGAGAGAGTGAGGGTTTAAGGTCCTTATATAGGCCCAAAACTCTCCAAAATAGACTCCAAGTCAAGGTGTACTTAGGTTATAGCCAAAGTGAGGCTGTTCCATCTCAACGGAGCACTTCTGGCGGCCCCCCTTGAGCCAAAGGTCGGATTTAAGATCACTGACTTTGGATCTAGGTCGAGTTAAGTTTTCGGTCTGATCAAATTTATAGATCGCATGTGGCGGACCAGTTTCAGTTCAACGATCTCGGAAACTCGATCAGGGCCACAAGTACACTGACCCGTGTTAGAAATTTTTCCTGATCTGAGGGTGTAATTTGGTCTAATTCTGATGGTCTAGTTGCTTATAAATTGTCCGCAAGCGACATGTTCCAGATTTCATAAATTTGTATTTTATTTTTAATTAATTTCACATTTTTCACACTCTTCACTCCGGGCTCAAGCGAATAGCCCCAGGACACTATCTGGATTTGATTTTCGAGATGGTTGTCAAGCCCAGCAAGGCGGTCCTAACCGTTTAACTTCGCGTTAATCGGACTTTCGACGTGCGGTCCAAATCTGATACAAAGTTTTAATGTGCTCCTGAGAGCAACTGAGTAATGAGATTGATCATAGATTTTAGGGTAACTTAGCGTCAATGATTCTACAAGTTTTGGGTCTTGCAGATCGTATTTAAAGTGGATCAAGTGGATTTTGTAGCTAATCTAGTTTAGCCCTTGTTACTTTTGAAGGATAAGGTAGTGAAAGGTGAGATTTGTGAAGGAAAAGGGTTAAAAAGTGAATTTAGACTGTGGGATTGAGTTCTAACAAGTTGATAAGGTGTTAGGATTGACCCATTGCCTAAGGATGTCTAATTCCAGGTTGACAAAAATCTGAGATGTTACAATCTACCCCCCTTAAAAACCAATTTCGTCCCCGAAATTGCCTAATGGTAGTAAGTAAAGATTTTAGTATTCCTCTTGCTTAAGTTTTATTGACTTCAAGTTTATACGTGTGGTAGGGCACATCTTGTCTATATTATTCTGGTTCATTTTAGTCTACCTCCCTTAAAAACTTAGTTCTTTATCTCTTACTTATATCTTGATGGTTTGCTACAATGGATTTCTTTATCTAGTTGGAGTCTTGATGGTGATTCTCATCTATTTAGAGTAAGATAGTTGTTTTCAATGTTTGACCAACACGGGGAGAGTTGTAGTGGGCTTGATCCCGATACATCGATCATCTACCTACCCAGGGTAGAAAGCTCATCGTATCTCTTTCGAGTCCTGGTAGATCCTGGTCTTCTGCTCGGCCAAGCAGTGAGTCCATTGGTAGTCGCCCAGGATTGAGAATTGAGTCAAGCCGCGAATACTTCGCAGTTTATATTTCAGTAACTCCGTAGTCCGATCACTCTAAAAACGTAGGGAATGTCCATCATTGAAAGGTTCAAATTTTTTATCTATAAAGTTGCCCGTTGGGAGTAATTTCTTTCGATCCTGGGCTAGTGGGGTAAGGGCCAACCATGCTTCCGCTGCGCCCATGAAAGGGTAGACGTGTAACCTACTTAACTCAACTGGGTTCATAACTTGTCTACCCCCCTTAAAATTGTTCCTATTCTCAGGGTTCAAGAATTTGTACATCGATCTGTATGTCAGAACGAGTTGAAATTGAAACCTATCTTTGGTATGACATGGGAAGCGATCTAGCAATACATTGATCTTCTTTTCATCGATGATGCGTATTATGGCATTGGTACCCATGATTATAAAAGGAGCTAAAGATGATGGGTATTGTGGTTGATTTCAGGGCCAAGTGTGAGTTTGAGGCAAGATGCCTAATTCTACCAAGGAGTTTTGTCGCAGTCCAAACTTATCCTATTTAATCATGTCTAGCTTAACAGGCAGGCTATCTTTCTACGTTCATATGCACAATATGTATGCCGACATGGCATGTGATTTGTGACCTAATTCCTAACTATCTATTGCCCATTTGGAGAATTTCTTAGGCCTAAAAGACAAAGCCTCTATCGGTTATATACTCCTAACACTTCTCAAATAAGAAATTTAGTTGTAAGTGGTCGGGCCAACACGGAAGGAAAGTTGTGTAGTGGGTCTGAGTCGGTTAAGCCGAATAACTAAGTCTATTATTCAATTACTTTAGCATAATTAATTAGTCCTTTACCTTCCTTAGTCTAACCAGTAGTCTAGTCTTAATTTAGGAGTAACGGTAATCCACTGGTTATAATCCAAAGTCTATACTTATACACTAGATGATTTTATACCATTTCTAATATAAGAAATTGTCTTATCGCTTAGGGTCAAACATTATCTGTTTGGAATTGAGTTGCTTGAACATGAATGTAATTACGCTTGAGCACTACACATGCTCATACTAGCTAAGGAGGTCATAGGGTTCATGTTATCAATTTGGTGGATTTCCTATACTGCTAGATGTGTTTTCAACATCTAGGAGTACCAACTCTAGGTTCAAAACTCTATGGGCCTATTTGGGTTAAATGGGTTGTGTTGCTAATCCCGCCTCGGGATTAGAAGTGGTATGTTTGGTAGGAGGGTGGGTGGGGATTCATTTTTATAGGCTTTAGAAAATGAGCCTTGTGTTGGAAAGTGTGAGATGGGATTTCCAAACCCCATGATGATGAATTTCTAAGTGTAATTTGAAAGGAAAACCCGGGATATATTTTTCATTGCATACATTCCAAACATGGCATTGGAAAACATGGGATACACCCAATCTAGGGACTATACCTTACACTTACATTTATTGTTACCTTTACAATTTTATCCACCTTAAACTCACCTAATGCAGTTGGTTGAACAGCCCTAAACGTCCTCAAATATCTAAAACATTCTACCAACTGCTACATGCATCAACATGAAAATATAAACATCCAAAGGCGGTAACTAAGGCAAACTACAAGACAACAGTATGGATGACTAGGCATCCGATGTTGGCGATGGAGGAGGGGCACCCTTTCTCCTTCCCATGAGAGAGGAAGGTGAAAAGCGAAAATACGACCGTAATAAGCTCGAATAGAGCCATGGAAAAGCAAAGATAAAGGGGAATAGGGGCTGGAGTTTTTGGTTCTCCACGGATTTAAGCCTCAACAGAGGTTTGTACAAACCCAAGTGATAGAGTTTGAAGAAAGGAAATGAAGAGATGGGAGGGGTTGAGAGTTTACACGATTTGGGCTTTAAATAAGGTGGTATAGGAGCTTAAATGAGAGAAAACGGAAAGAGTAGAGGGTAGGTACGGCTGTAAACATTGGAAGTGAATGCGTTGTGACCGAAAATGAAGGAATGGGTGATTGGAGGGGAGGTTTGAGAGAGAAAACAACAACTTGAAAGAGAAAAGAGAGCTTGGAGGGGTGATTTGTGAAGGAACTAGGGGTTTGAAGGGGTTTCAATGTATGGGACACACATCAGGGGGTTTCATAACCCCCAAACTTGATCGGCCCGACCGACCCGCCGGGCCGGGCCCAAAAACCGATGAGGCCTCACCGATCGGGCGAGGGCCTCGCCACTCCCTGGACAAGTGGGCGAGGGCTTGCCATATGGGCAAGGTCCACGTGCTCCCTAGGCCCCAAAAACATATGGGTCCCACCCTGGGTACCCCTTGACATGCGTGGGTAGGCCCCACGACTCCGTTTCACTCCGTTTTGGGTCAGTTCGGGTGTTTTCTGATACATATCATCATTTACTGATTTTTAACAGCTGGGATGGGGAATTGTGGTCTAGACCCATCGTGTGACGGTCTAGAAGTGGTTTGGGGTCGATTCGTGTGATCACGGTTGAGTATAGAGTCAAACAATACGACCTAATTCAGTGAACTTCGCCGATTGGCGAAACTGGGACTACCTATGACTGTTTCTACATTCCGTCACCCCCTCCTAAGTCAGAGTGCATCAGAGTGCGTCGTGTGACCATAACACAGGTCTGGTTTAATCCAAATCATGCTTTGATACCATCTTGTAACGCCGTGAAAATCCAAGGTCGAGCAAAGCTCAGCTCTCGAGTTTCAACGCATCACTTATGCAACACAGATGACGATGATTATGATGAGAGCATTGAAACATGAATGGGATTATACCAAAACAACATATCATACTCCAGAGACAATTAAATTGCAAGCGAAAGACTGTGATATATATATATATATATAATATATATATAGACTGTGGTGAGCCTCCAGAGTGTGATAACATTGCCAGGTTAAATAATTACATGTGCAAGTCCAAAGTATACAAAAAAATGTAATAACATCTAATTAGCAACCCTGTAACCCCGTGGATCAAGACATGACTCGCATGAATTCTCCAGAATACAGCATATACAAGAAGGCATCCTCGTCGTCGCAAAAGTTCAGCCCACCTCATAAGCATCGCCATCACCTGCAGCTACAATAGGGTCTGGTTGGTGTGTACAACACCATCCCGTAACATGGGAGTGAGTGATCAACTCAGTGGAATAATAAAGCATATGTTAACATGTCATCAATTCAGTCAAGCAGTAATGATAAAGCAGTACAATCAACAATCCTAAACACTATTATTAATGCAAGTATGAAATGCTGTCATGATGCATGCCCTTACCAACATACTCCCTCATGCGACACCATCTTACGTCCGCGGCATGCTGTCACCCTCAGTGCTCCACATCTTCCAAGCACATGCAGTGCGATGATGAGCATGATTACTGAGTTGTTATTAGTCCTTTTCATACAACAGTATTGGGAAACTAAGGTACCTTCCTTATATCATTCCCAAACAATGATCCATTTTAGGGTCGTCAGTCCTAGACAATCTCATACGATGGTGTGTTTCTAGGTCACTGTAAGGGCTGTCAAGGCTGTTATACAAAATCGTTACACCACTCCCCCATCACCTTATCAATACAGGCCTAGTTTATACTTTGTTTACTACGGGAAAGCTCATCGCCTCTCCGCAGATTCAGAGTATGCTCGAGGTCACTACACTGGGTACGGTCAGGGCTGTCAGGGATATTACACGGAATCATTGCACCACTCCCCCATCACCCATCAAATAAGTGTAGGCCGACAGCTCGAATATAGTGTCCCATACCACCATAATTGGCTCACAAGTCTGGTTGCTCAATGATCACTACGGGGAGGCTCGTGGCCCCAACGTAGGCCTACTGCTCTACCACGATGTCCCATACCACCATACCCGACTCATGAGTCTTAGCGGATCAAGGTACCATGGTTAACAGGATTCCACTGGTAAGGTTAGTACCTCAGGTTCAAACAGAGGCGTCCAAACATGGTGAACATACATAAGACAGATCGGGTTACTTGACGAGCTCGGCTAGCTCGAGCGCATGACAAGTTGAACGACATGAAGTGCATAAGCACCTCGCGTGGCCAACCACTATCGCCAACGGAAGTATGATTCGGGTTCGTCGAACACATCTCACGTGGCGAATGAATCTCAGCCACGAATTCAATCCCATTACCGATTGCCTGGACTATACAATAGCCCCAATCACATTCAATTACAAAACAGTTAAAGCAATAATGGATCAAGATTTCAAATCACACAATCAAATATCCAATATTGTCTGCTTAGGGCTGCCAGGGCTGTTGCACGGAATCGTTACACCACTCCCCCATCACCCTTCACGGATATTATGGAATACAACTTAAACATATGAAGTAGTCAGATCATAATTAAATAAATAAGTAATTCAAACATATTAACAAGCATATTATAAAACACATTGCAAACAAGAAATTCAAACACATATGTTTCATAAACCAGTAAGTGATTAAACTAACCAACTTACATGAAGAAAATCATACACATCAATAAGGTAGTTGAGAATCCTATCTCAACACCCTTACACATTACAATTTACTAACTACTACTCATTCAGACATTTCAACAAACACTTTAGACTACATACATTAACATACATGACATATGTTGATCACATAAGTATTAGGCCAAATCCTTTCACTAGGGAACTGCCCCATTTATAAGATGCGTGCACCCATGATGGATAGTCATGGCAAGCAGGAATCTAAGTTCCATATTCATTCAGTCATTTCCACAAACACTTGGGCTACACATTTTAACATATATAGCGTATAGTGGTCGTGGCGTGATTTAGGGCAAATCCTTTCGTCAAAGGAGTATCACCAATACAACAATCATATATCCATGACAATTAGTCATGGCAAGCACGAATGAGAATTCTATACTCATTCGGTCATTTTCACAAACACTTAGAATACATTCTTTTAACATACATAGCGTATACTAGCTAAAACATGTATTAGGTCGAATCCTTTCGCCGAGTGAGTGTTATACATATATATAACATATTCATACGGTAATTAATTATGGCTAACATACTTTTAAAATTTGTACGTATACGGTATTTTCTATAAATATGAGGAATACAGTATATTCAACATAGTTAACGTATAATCGAAAAACAAAACGGATAGCACTTTGTACATGTGCAATTGCATGCAGATCATGAATCTATCATTATCTGACATTGAAAATGTTGAAAACCATAACCTATACATCTAAAGTCCGCACCTTTTGCCGTAAAAGCGTAACGGAGTCGATAGAATCTCTACGCTTTAGTATACGACAGTTTATCAACCTATAGCAGGGGATACGTTAGCTATTTCGCTACTTGAATCAATTCAAACCCTAAAACAGGTTAGATTTAGGGTTTTCTTACCTAGAAATGAAGTCAGAATCACTGGGAAAGCGATTAGATCGGGATGGTTAAGCACGGATAGCAGCAGGGTAGAGTGGCGGGGAGATGCTCCGACAACTCTCACACTTTCTCTCTCTTTTCTCTCTTCACTCTCCTAGGTTTTTCTCAAATTCGTATGGGATGACAGAATGAGGGTTTAAGGTCCTTATATAGGCCCAAAACTCTCCAAAATAGACTCAGGTCAAGGTTTACTTAGGTTATAGCCAAAGTGAGGTTGTTCCGTCTCAACGGAGCACTTTTGGCGGCCCCCCTTGAGCCAAAGGTCAGACTTAAGCTCACTGACCTTGGATCTAGGTCGAGTTAAGTTTTCGGTCTGATCAAATTTATAAATCGCCCGTGGCAGACCAGTTTCAGTTCAACGATCTCGAAAACTTGATCAGGGCCACAAGTACACTGACCTGTGTTAGAAATTTTCCCTGATCTAAGGGTGTAATTTGGTCTGATTCTGATAGTCTGGTTGCTTATAAATTGTCCGCAAGCAACATGTTTCAGATTTCATAAATTTGTATTTTATTTTTAATTAATTTCACATTTCTCATACTCTTCACTCTGGGCTCAAGCGAATAGCCCCAGGACACTATCTGGATTTGATTTCTGATATGGTTGTCAAGCCCATCAAGGTGGTCCTAACCGTTTAACTTCGCGTTAATTGGACTTTCGACGTGCGGTCCAGATCTGATACAGAGTTTCAATGTGCTCCCGAGAGTAACTGGGTAATGAGATTGATCCTAGTTTTTAGGGTAACCTAGCGTCAATGATTCTACAAGTTTTAGATCTTGCAGATCATATTTAAAGTGGATCAAGTAGATTTTGTAGCTAATCTAGTTTAGCACTTAGTTACTTTTGAAGGATAAGGTAGTGAAAGGTGAGATTTGTGAAGGAAAAGGGTTAAAAAGCGATTTTAGACTGTGAGATTGAGTTTTGACAAGTTGATATGGTGTTAGGATTGACCCATTGCCTAAGGACGTCTAATTCTAGGTTGGAAAAAATCTAGGATGTTACACCTTTTTAAGGACTGTCATGACCGTCCTTCGTAATAGACGGTCCATAGCCGTCATTTTAACGTCTATATTTATTGACGGTCCATGACCGTCCTTCTTTACAGATGGTCCATAACCGTCCTTTAAATGTCCTTCAGTAATGACAGTTCATGACCGTACTTTAAGTAATACGACACTGCAAAATAGGACAGCCCATGTGACAGTTCAAAACCATCCTTTATTATGATTTGAGATGGTTTTCAGCCGTCCTTTTTTCACTATTTTGGCGTAGTGGTGGCGTAGTAGTCACTTTACCGTCAGGTCCCTGGTTGGCATTTAATGGATGATGCGGATGATCGGGACATTGTTGGTGATGCGGCTTCATCCTCATTAGGGGTTGATGACTCCTTCGAGGCGTTCGAGGAGAGACACTTTATCGACCCGTTGATCTTGCTTGCTACTCATGGCCATCTTATCTCTGAGCTTGCCATCATTCATCATGTGCTTGTGAGGATATGGCCTGTCGTCTGGCGGCGGGTCGGCGATATGATGAGAGTGTGATTGCATCGTGTCGTCTAGAGAGGGATGAGGTCTTCTACCTGCGCATGGAGGTGGAGAGACTTAGGCAAAGGCTGTCGATGTATGAGTGATAGGATGGAGGCTTACCTGGTGATCCTTGACTTACTAGCTGCTTATCTTGTGCATGTGTATTTTTATCTTTTTGTAAAGAATGATGAACATTATACTTGTAAGAACGATGTTTTGAAAGGAATGAAATTTTTTGTTGATGCCAAGCTTGTTAGTGTTTGCTCATGTTTGGATTTGTGATTTAGATGATTGGGATCAGAATATTGGGCTCAGCCCATGTTGTGTTCAGTAGTCTGAGTTGTGTACTAGAGATCTTGCTTCCATGAGAGTACACATTCGGGATCGTGCCCCTTGGACTTGAGCAGAGTCTGATAGAATGTTTATCCGGAGTTGGTCCTTTCCTTGTATCTCTTTGTTTCGTTCGTTACCTCATCTTTCACTGTACCTACACTTTTATTTTATTATTTTGTCTTATTTCTTGTTGTTTTTGCTCGTAGCGCCTTTTCAGGTTTTCACTATGACTGGCTTTCCTGTCATTTTTGCACGTAGCGTCCTTTTGGATTTTCATTACGTCCTGGGTCTTTGTTCTTGCCTACCTCTTGGTAGCTTGTACTTTTTTACCCTTGGTGCCCTTTAGGGTTTTCACCAAGTCCGCCACATGCCCGCTATTTTTACTCGACCCACCCTTTCGGGCTTTCGACTCGCCCTTTTTTCTTAGACATGTTTTTTTTTTTTCTTTTTTTTGTTGTTGTTTTGAAGTGCTGAGAGAGACGGAGGGGTTTCCTTCATAGTTGGTCGACTGGTTACCTTCCTACCCTTGTCTTTGATCACAATCGTATGCTGTTTTATTTTGGTCGGATTATTTGGGAATGGAGGATGACCTTATTTTCTTCTCCCTTTTCGCTTTTTTTTTTTCTTTCTCTTCTTCGTTTTTTCTTTTTGTGGGAGGAATGATGGGTATGCTCTCTTTTTTTTTTGTTCTTGTTTTTGTTGATCTTAGCTTCGCAACTGTAATTATTGATAAAGTTAGGTGTGGTTACCTATGATAGATTTTCACGTTGTCAGCCTTGATGGGCTCGGGAAGATCCTCTCTTGTCAGAATGGTGAGCCGAAGGGCACCTCTTGGGAGTTCCTCCCGAATGATCAGTGGTCCATCCCATGAAGGTTTGAACTTTCCTCTGGGATCTGGCAAGTGTAGCGGTAAGATACGCTTCATGATCATGTCACCGACTTTGAAGCTCCTCTTCTGGACCCTCTCGTTGTAGGCCCGTGCGATCCTTTTTGGATAACATTACGAGTGGTTTAGTGCACACATACACTTTTCATCTGCCAGTTGCAGTTGATCACATCTTTCTTGTTGCCACTCGCCTTCCTTAACTTCGCTCTCTAGTAGTATTCCGAGTGATGGGATTTAAATCTCGACTGGTACCACCGTACAAACATCTGATTAAAGTGTATGCAAGTTTGTAAGGAGTTGCGCCTGTAGCAGACTGTACAGACATTCAATAAGCCCAGAGTGCATATGGGAACATTTCTGACTAGTCGCAATACATTTTGACCATTTTCTCCTATATGTGAATGATAGTCTTGTTCGTAGCTTTGACCCCACCGTTCATTTGCAGACAGTAAGGGCTTGACTGATAATGTTGGATCTTGAGTTTGTCGAGGAAATCGCCCATCCTTTATTGACGAACGGAGTCCCATCGTCTGTAATGATGGCCCGAGGAATCCCGTACCGGCTGATGATATTGTTCTTCATGAATCCCGTACATGAGATGCTGTGATGGTGGTGTAGGATGCTGCCTCTATCCATTTGGTGAAGTAATCTACTACCACCAAGATATATTCATGCCCGTTCGAAGCTTCGGGGTTGACTTTGCCGATGATGTCAAGTCTCCATATAGAGAAGGGCCATGGTGTCATCAGACTGTATAGTTCAGAAGCGGGTGCATGTATCTGGTTCACATGCTCCTGACATTTAAAGCACTTCCGAATGTGTTTCCAACAATCTATCTCCATCATTAGCTAATAATAGCCAAGTCATGGGACCTTCTTTCCCATCATATGTCTGTTCATGTGTGGGCTGCATAGTCCTTCATGAATTTTTGACATGATTTGAGCTGCTTCTGTTTCATCCACACTGTGGAGGAGGAGTTGATTGAAGGATCATTTGTAGAGGATGCCCCCGGTGATCGTCAATTGGGCCGCTAGCTGTTGGATAGTGCGACGATCTGTTGATGTCGCTCCTTCCGGGTACTTTTAATGCTCAATATATTCTTTAATGTCTGTATACCACGGCTGATTATTTGGAGAGGTTTCAGATTTGTCGATTTGCAGGAAGAATGTGGGTTCCTCATGGAGTTTGTCAGTGAGTTCCCATTTGGCAATTCCTCTCGGGATCTCCAGCATCGAGGTGAGGGTAGCCAGGGTGTCTGCGAATTGACTCTTGGCTCAGGGCATGTAAGTGAAAGTGATCTCTTCGAATTCCTCGGTCAGATTCTCTAGGTAAACATGATAAGGAATTATCTTTTCAATTTTGGTCTTTCATTCGCCATTCATCTGATTGTTGATGAGTTGTGAGTCTTCGAAGACCCACAACCTTTTCATATTGAGGATGATGGCTTCTCTTAGACCGGAAATATATGCTTCAAATTCAGCCACGTTATTAGTGCAGTGGAATGCCAATTGCCTAGAGATGGGGATTGGAACATTGTGGGGAGAGTAGAGTATTGTTCCTACCCCACTCCCCTTTGTATTTGTGGCTCCGTCGAAGAAGAGCGTCCGCTCTCCTACCTTTCTTTCTTCTCCTTCCTCAATAGGGAGAATGTCCTCGTCCGGGAATAAGGTCTTCAACGGTTGATAATCAGGCACAGAGTGTGCTGCTAAATGATCGGCCAGTGCTTGCCCCTTGATTGCCTTTTGAGTGATATAGGTGTTGTCGAACTCAGAAAGTAACAATTTCCATTTTGTGATTCTCCTTATTAGTGCTGGTTTTTTGAACAAGTACTTTAACGGGTCCATACGAGCGAATAGAAGGATTGGGTGGGTGATCATACTTTGTTGTAGCCGTTGTATCGTTCAAACCAGGGTGAGACACGTTTTCTCTAAGCTAGAATATTTGGTTTCGTAACTTGTGAACCTTCGGCTTAGATAGTAGATCCCTTACTCTTTTCTTCCTGTAGCATCGTGTTGGCTGAGAATGCATCTGATTGCTTCCACTGTGATTAAAATATATAACAGTAGTGGCCTTCCTGGTGTAGGTGGCATGAGCAATGGAGGGTTTAGCAGGTACTTCTTGCAGTCCTCATTCCATTCCTTTGGCATGTCCTTCCTAAAAAGCTTGAATATGAGCTCACAGATAGGTGTGAGTTGTGCGATGAATGGTTGATGTATTGGATCCGTCCGAGGAAACCTTTAATTTCCTTCTCAGTTCTTGGAGTCGGCATCTCGATGATTGCTTTGGTCTTGGTCTCTTCCACCCAGATGCCATCTTCACTGACAATGAAGCCTAATAGTTTGCCCCCAGTTACTCCGAAGACACATTTTTGCTGGTTGAGGTAGAGCTTGAACTTTTTCAGCCTGTTGAAGAGCTTCTTAAGGTCTTCAAAATGCCCTTCGATCGTGCAAGATTTGACAATCATGTTGTCTATATAGACTTCCATTTCCTTGTTTATCATGTCATGGAACAAGGCAGTCATGGCTCGCTGATATGTAGCATTGCATTCTTCAGTCCAAAAGGCATAACCCGATAGCAGAAGGTTCCCCATGGTATGATGAAGGACGTCTTCTCACGGTCTTTAACGGCCATCTTGATTTGATTGTAGTTGGAGAAGCCATCCATGAAGGAGAAGATCTTATGTCCAGTAGTATTATTTACCAGCGTGTCGATGTGAGGCAGAGGGAAATTGTGTTTAGGACTTGCTTTGTTGAGGTCCCTAAAGTTGATGCACATCCTAATTTTGTCATCCTTCTTTAGAACTGGTAGAATATTTACGAACCATTCCAGATAGTTAGCGACTATCAGAAACCTCACATTGTATTGCTTGATGACTTCATCTCGGACCTTCAGGGCCCATTCTTCGGAGCTTTTGCTTGACAGGCTTCATTTTTGGCTTTGTTAGGAAATGGTGTACTACCAATTCTTCATTGAGTCCCGGCATGTCTTTATAAGAGAAGGCAAAGTTAGATAACCTTGGCTTCAAGAATTCCATCATCCTCTGCTTGATTCTAGAGGGAAAGATCTACCAATGCACACTTCTCTAGGGAGTTTCGACGAACCCAAGTTCACAACTTCAAAATCATCTGCCATAACGTTGGCCTTTGTTTCAAACCTTTTAAGGGAATCCTCAAGTTCGAGAGTTGTATCATCATTTCCCTCATCCTAGCCTTTATCTAAACCAATGAGTTCGAAGTCTAACTCTAAATCGAAATCGTATGAGTTGACCTTGAACTCTGGTGCTGTGTGTGGTATGTTTGGCACATTGAAGTTTTCTGTTATTTTTTATTTTTGAAGAGTTTTTTTTTTGTGGTTTTGAAAAATATCTATTTTTTTTGTGATTTTTGAAATATCTGTTGCTTTTGTATTTTAAGAGTTTTTTTTTATATTTGTTTGTGTTGCCAAGGGATCATGAGCAGGATGGAGTTGCAAGCTATGATTAATCATGTCCTAGTCCATGATGCCAACTGCTATTTACATTGGCTTTTTTTTTTACTGGTATTCATGGATGGCTTACCAACCGATTTGATCATTAGGGAGATAGCTGATCAGTTCAGTTCTTTCCCCCTTTCGATCTTGCTGGTCTGATCTATTTGTACCTGTGGGTCATCCGTCCCAATGACCATAATGTCTGCTGGACCAGGCTCAAAATCAGTGTCTGACCCGATCTCTTCGCACAAGAGTTGGAGCTCTTTGGGCTCCTTTGATCAACATTGTGGTGAAATCTTGATGTTTGTCCAATCCAGGAAAGGCAACTTCCCTTTTTCAATCTAATTGAGGGGCTTCTTTTGCCCCTTGTGTGTTGAGCTGTTGGTGGGGTTATCTCCCCTTGGCTGTTGATGGGGGTGGGTGTCTGCCCGTTCATATCTTTTTGTCTTGCAATGGGCACCTTTCCTGGATCTTTTGTAGGTGATCCTACTTCTGTGCCCCTTGCCTCGTCTGATAAATCCGGGGGTTTTTCCCCTGGCTATGAGTGTGCTTCTTAAGTTATGAGGATCTTATCCCATCGTATTGCGACTAAACGGACTCCTGGCTAGAGCGTTTCGATAGTTTGCGCCTTTGAAGGTGATCCTCGAGAGAGGTCTCCGTCACACCACAAACCGTCCCAGACTTGACAAACTTAATGGGTGTGCACTTGAACGGTTGTCTCCTTTTAGGCCTTGCGGCCTGATCTTCCAATGTCGGTTGATATCCTAGTCCCCGTCTTTGCTCGTTTGCACGAGCTTGTTTTACTACCATACCCTTTTCATAGAATTTAGTACGGTAGTTCAAGATTTGTCGTTCAGCTGGGGGGATGACATATTCGGCAACGAATGGGTAGGGATTGGTGATGGAGTTCACAATTTCGAACTCGAAACTGTGATATGGTATGTCACCCTCCGTATGTTAAACATCAATCACTGAGATGTCAGGTTCCAGGATGTTAACCGCTACTGGTAGGATGATCTCGGGTTTGACCAGTACAAAGATGATTCGATTTCCCGAAGGGAATTTAACCCTTTAATGGAGAGTGGATGGGATGGCTCCAACAGCATGGAGCCAAGGTCGCCCCAGCAAAAGGTTAAACGAGGAAGAGATATCAAGGACCTGGAATGTGACTAGGGTCACATCTGGTCCGATATGTATCTCGAGGTCTATCTTTCTTTACCTGCCTTCGGGAGTTATCGAAGGCTCTGACGCTCATGGTACTAAGCCTAAAGGAGGACGGTTCGATCCCCAAACGCTCGGCAGTCCTCAGGGGGCAAACATTTAAGCTTGATCCATTATCAATGAGCACAAGGGGGGACCTTGAGATCCCTGTAACGAATGACTATATTGAGCGAGCGTCCATGTTTGGGGCCCTCAGGTGGTAACTCATTAAAAAATGTGATGGCTTGTGGTGCGAGGAGTTGCCAGATCATGTTTGCCACCATCTTAGGTGGTACATCGGGGATATATATGTGCATCATTCTTCCCAAAGTTTTCTCGATGCGACTTGGATGTGCACAGGAGTTCCTAGATGAAAATTTGTGCAGGAATGGACTTAAGCTGAGCTACTATGTCGTAGGTAGCATTAGCTTTGTGGGTTGTTCCTGACAAAGTTCCCTAGGTTTCTTTCTGGTTTTGGTTATCTCTCCTAAAGTACCGTCTGTTGTTGTCCACCTTAGTACAATAGTGCAATGGGACTTCCTTTGTGTCATAGGAGGGAACTACCCTTCCTTCCAGGTATATCAGTTCCATAGACCGCGAAGTTGTTGTTGGTATGGTTTGTGAAAAACTCGGGGATCTCTCTTGGAGTACGACCGAATCCTCGTAGGATTTTGGCAGTTATACGATGGGATTCTCCTCCCTTTTTTTGTATGCAATTTTTGTGGGAGGGATCCTTTGAGCGTATGCCAATTGGTAAAGTAGGCGGAGAAAGCTGAGAGTTTATTCTTGGACTAGGGGTGCCCCTTACAAGACTAATGGAGTCGAATCGGGGAGGTCCACCGGTAGGATGAGAGGTTCAGGGTTCTACCTATTTGGATAAGCGGGAGGTGACATTGGAGGTGCCCCTTGGAGGATAAGAGGCTGAGAGTTTGATCTGGCTGATGTTGGAGGTGTCCCTTACAGAAGGAGAGGCTGAGACTTCGACCTGTTGGGTGATGCTTCGAGGAGGATGAGAGGTTGTGTTGTTGGTGCTGCTTCGAGGAATACATGTGGCCCAGGTGGAGGCGCCTGTCGATATTTTCATGTCCAATATGCCATATCGGGCATGATTTCTTATATGGATTGATATGGGAAGGAGTACGCGGGACGTCCTTCCTCAATGTTGTAAACAGTAGAGGTACCAAATGTGTTGGGTCCTGCTTGGTATGATGGTAGGGGATTCTGGAGAATGTTGGCTTGAGCCATAGTGTTGGCCCATGGGGTGATCGTAATCTTCTGGCTTTTGATCAAATCCTGGACTGCATGTTTCAAGGTGAAACAACAGCCGGTTGGATGGCCTCGAGATTGATGATATATGCAATACTCATTCTCGTTATAACTTGCGGGCAGGGGATTTAGCGGAGGCCAACGTTGGAGTGGTGTTAGAAGTTGCTTTTGCACCAACATTGTTATGATCTGACTATATGTTTATACCAATGGGGTGAACTTCCTGCCCAACATTGCTTGCTTGTATGGGTATTGCGCATTTCCCCTAGGCTATTGCTGTTGAGGCAGTTGTGCCTGATATCCCTATTGAGCTGGTTGTGATCAGTACTATCTGTTTTGATGTGGCTCCTGTTGTGGAGCGTACTGGCTGCCTTGAGTGGCTGCGATGATGTTGTTTACCTCTGTGGTACATTGCACGGAAGCAGTGCCATTTCCATTCCCATATCAGATGGGTTTCCCCTCGACTTTGTTTCTTTTGATTAAGGGGGCCTGATGCAGCCATGGGGAGATGGTTCCGGCTCTTATCCCGGCTTCTACTTGTTCTCCTACTCGAATGAGCTGGGAGAAGTTTACATATGGGTATGAGATCAAGTACTCGGATATGTTTGGGTTTGCTGAGTGGACGATCATAGATATTTGTTCCTCATCATCGATGAGATTTCTCATCCGGGCGGCCATGGCTCACCATCGTCCCACATATGCAGATAATGATTCGTCAGTTTTCTGCCTTAAGGCAGCCAGGTCCACTCTTCTTAGAGTCATGTACAGATTATAGGAGAATTTATCAATGAATGCTTGGAAAAGTCTTTCGCAGGTCCTAATCTGATGGCAATCTAGTGATGTGTACCAGCTCAGCGCATCGCCCTTGAGGGATTTCTGGAAAAGCCGTATTAAGGCCCCATCATTCCCAACTATTGCATTGAGTTCCCTACAAAAGGCTTTCAGATGTATTGTGGGGCACCCACTACCGTCATACCTCTTGAATTTTGGTACCCCAAAGTTTTGAGGCACCCTAGCATCCGGAAAGGGACATAAGTCCCTAAATTTTATGGGTGGATGATCTACCCCTTGCTGCCTTTGCAGCTGATTTTGCATCATTTACAGTTGTTCCCACAACTCCTCAATTTCTGACTTGTTTGGTTGCGGGTATCTTGCCCCTTGCTGCAAATCTTAGGCAGCTTCTTCATTATAAGGGTCAATTTCATCGACCCTCTAGTTCCGAGAGTGGGGGGTTGTTGGAAGAAGATGGACTCCCAGTAGTGAGAGGTAACTGAAACTGAACTCCCCTCCCTTTTGGGGGAGGGTTTGATGTTTGAAAATGGCTCTCGCTTGAGGTATCTACCAAATCTGGAGTGTGACTCCTGTTAGGGGGAGTAAGTTGGACTTGAAATTGGCCCCCTTCGTGGTCATCCGCCAGCTCTTGTCTATGACTCCCGTTAGGGGGAGCTTGTGTAGTGATTTGATTGTTGTTCCCGTTTCTTGGGAGTTGTGTTGTGTAATGTGTTGGAAGATATACAGGAGGGTTGCTCCCATTTGTATGTTGGTGTTGATCTTATGTTGATTCTGTGGGGAAAGGAAGAAGGGGATTTGCTGGGGGAATGAGAGAGAAAGTGAAAAGAGTTTATGAGATTGAGTTGTTTTGAACACTAGGCTGTGTTGCCTGCATGTTTGGTATGACATCTGGTATCATGCGAAGCAGTAGCTCCTGCAGTGCTTTGAGATTTTGAGTAATCTCATTCATAGTTGCAGTAGCTACAAGTCTATGGAAGTCACTGGAGTGCCAACATTTATGCTGATGTCGGTGCTGGTGCCAATGTTTCAGGAGTTGGCCGAGATGCCGGCTCTTCTTCATGGGTAGCCATAGCTGCACGGGATCGGGTAGTCATGGCTCTGATTGATGCATAAACAAGTGTAAGCCAAAGATTGATTTTTTGTTTGTTTTATGAATGCAATGAATGAAGAATGTCTCTTAAGATTGGAATACCACACGCTTTTGAGTCGGGTCTCAGCTAATGTGATCTAAGAAGTACCCAGCGAAGTCGTCATTCTGTAGATGCTGGGCGATCGGCACCCACGCTTTTAAGCGATATGATTTTTTTCGTCTTCTGTGTAGGGGTGTGATCTTGATTGTAAGTTTGGAGTCGCCACTAGCCACTTAATCTCAAAATTCCGCAATCGCCTATAACCTGTAGAATATGTAAAGCTTAAAGAAATCTGAAAATTCTCTTCCCTTAGATTGACTCTTGGTCTGCGATCCAAGATTTCGAGTAAGGGACCTCAATTACAAAGAGGGAAGGTGTTAGGCACCCTCTTCACCTGTATAAAGTACGGTCTCTACTTGGTGTGATAAGAAATCTCAAGGGATGGATGATATGGTCGGAGTAGGACTAGGCACACATGTATTTCTAATGCAGCTAGATCCGGGATTCTGTCAAGTCACAGAGCATACGTCTGAAAATGTTTTTAAAAAAGACAAATGTGATAATGCATATGTAAATGTAAAGAAAAGAGGACTAGATTACTAGGAGTTTCTGATGTGACAGGATCCGATGTACGGCAAGTCACAGAGCCTACATTCACTGGCAATCTATAGAAGCAGGGTGGTTGAGAAGGAATACATGTTATGATGAATGGTTGGATGTAAAATGAAATGATCTTCGACTTGCTCTCAAATTGACTAGAACATGGACTACACCATGATCAATCCGATCAAGACTACGGGGTTAAGATAGTTAGGAGGAGAGTAAGAGGTAGCTGAAAAATCAGATCTTGGAGGCTTGGAGTTCCTTCTCACTCTCACTCTCTTCCTCTCTCTCCCTCTTGGATTGTTGTTGTTGTTGTTTGAAATGTGAAGAGAAGGGGGCCATTTATAGCCTTTTTCTGGTAGCATTGTAGTAATTGCTGGGTTTGTGAAGGAAAAAAGCTGACATGACAGCTTAAGATTGGTTGATGAGAGAAAAATGCCATGTGGCATGCTCTTATAGGCTCTTGGGGATAGGTAAAAGGGTAAATAGGGTGAACTATAGGGGTAATTCCATATGAAAGTCGACCTTGGGACGGGGGACAGTTGTATGCCTGGAGGGGACACCTGTTGGATAAGGGGCGGCAGTCGGATTACCACCCGCAGTAGTCCGACTAACACCTGAGATGGGTTTCCCCTGGGCTTTGGTTAGTGGGCTTTCTTCGGTGCTCTGGTTCGACCTAAAGTCTTTTTTAAGGATTTTGGATCAAAATGGTTGGGTGTATTTTTTGGATTTATACATATACGCTCTGGCTTGGGTGATGGTTTAGGTTTTGGATTAGGGTTTAAGCTAGGGTTAGGTTGGGTTTAGGGTTTAGTCTAAGGTTATGGTTAAGATTTGGTTTAGGGTTTGGTTAGGGTTTTAGGTTGGGATTAGGGTTTGGTTTAGGATATGATCAGGGCTTCCAGATTGTTCTAGTCTTCTCGAGAAGCAAGCCTGGGTGGAGTGTCTACATATATATATATATATATATATATATATATATATATATATATATATATATATATATAGAGAGAGAGAGAGAGAGAGAGAGATATGCAAACCATGTCTCAACTTTAGAAGTTAAAATTTGACTTAGACACTAGCTCATTTTGATGTGGAAGGCAATGACCAAAGAAATAGAAAAACACCCTTGAATTGGTTATCTTGGCAAAAAGGAGAATGTACAGTAAGCTTCAAATGGGTGTATTTAAAGAGGTATTTGCCATGACTTAATCTAGATTTCTTGTTTAGCAGGAGAAAGGGAATGAATGTACTTTGAAAACTGCCATCTATGGAAGCAAACAATCATTGTATGAGGCGTTTAATGTTTTAATCTTGAGAATTTGATTATAAAGTGGTTATAATCTTGTATGTTTGTGAACACACGTCTCATACCAATGGAAACAATTAGAAAAGGCGTCCACCTATTGAGCCTTGGAAATCCACTCCATCCATGTTACCAAATCAATTTATGGCATGATTCAGAAAATGAGGCAGGTCTAAGGCTCAAGTAGAACACCCGACAGAAAGTAAGAGATTAAACACCTACCATAAGATAATCATGGCCCACTTGCTACAAGAGCCAAATCATTCATATAGTGGGGTCCATTGCGAACATAATTAAACCATGGTTACCATGTACAACGTATGCAAATGGCACTTTTTCATTGGCTACATGTCATCGCTTAATGAAATACATGCAGCGCATTGCATCACACTATATGTGTCTAATCTCAGACTAATGAGAGTGGGCAGTGGGAATGCCACATCACCTTTTGATCACGTGGAACATTGTCAGTTGATGGGTTTCAACAAAGTTCCAACTGAGTATGTAGTGAAATCAATTATTTTCTTTACGAATCAAAATCCATAATGTCCCATTTTAGGACCATGAGTATCGATCATGTTAGATTTTCAAAATTGATTTAAACAAATAATGATTTAGATCATGCCCTTGTGCGATTGGATGTAATGTAAAAGAATCGTGTTGATGTCGCTTTTTGATGCAGTTTTTCGGCAGACCCTTCGCGGTTGACCCTCCTAAACCTGCACTAATGAGAAAGAGACACAAAGGAGGCCCTGGCTAATGTAAGGGACTCTCCGATGTCTAAGTCAGGAATGAGGTCTTTTATTGTAGGGTAGGATCTCTAGAAAAGAGACATCGATCGAGTATTAGGGTATTGATGAACGTACCTTGGATGGTTGTAGGTACCTCTAGATATAGGGAAGGGAGTACAATTATATGAGGACTCTTTCTTAATATCATGGAGATCCACTGTGATCGCTTCCAAGATTATTGGATCTGATGTTATCCTCCGAAGATCTTGGGAGAGATCTTCAGGATGTTGGGAGATTCTTCGAATTTGTAGCTCGGTTTTAGGTCGGCTCTCACAGGACGATGATGAGTCGGGAATAAGGAACACCAATCTATTCGACAGATCAACATTCACCATTTTCGACCGATGGTTGGGTCGGAGGGTCTATGTTCCCTTTAGCTGGGTGCTAATGGTTCTTGACCTTGTCATGGGACGTCGCTGACCTATAACTAAACATTGGCTGATCTATAGCCGTCTAATAGCCGAGTTATGACTGAACTATAGCCGGATAGTAACCAATCTGGGGTCAATCTATGGTCGATCTGTATCCAACCTATGATCGATCTGTAATCGACCTATTAGGTCAAAATATGGCTTATTCGAATGAGCTCATAGTCGTGTTCTTTGAGTGTCCTTACAGTTGCCTCTACCTCCTTGAAGGTCGGCCTATTTCTGGATGTAACCGCCTAATAAGGGTCGGGTTTTATCAGGCCCGTGCTGGTTCAGTAGAGTTAGTCCATTCCATAAGCCGACTTATCGACTTATCTATTTTTCCCCCAACAGTGAGCCCCCTTACTTTTCGAGCCAATCTATGGAGGTTCGGAAAGTAAGCTGGTCGTAGTTAGGTTGGGTTATGTGTGGACTAGGTCGAGTCGTATTATCATAAATGTCAGGTATGGCAGCCAACACGGTAGTCGAAGCATGTTAGTTCATAATCATGACATGTCGTTTTGTGGCTCGAGGTCACGTGGGGCACCAAGCCATCTTTTCGACGATGGAACAATGAGGTCGTGACTCATGGCATCATTCTCGATATTGGGGTTGAGCAATGCATGGGGTCACGCCACGTGTTGAGTTGGGGTAGTCAAGAGGTCATTGTACGGACTCACATTGATGGGCATCTTTAATGACTGCCACATGACATTGCTATATAAGGGAAGTCCTAACCCTTGGGGTCTCTCCTTTTGCATTTCTGCTTCTTTCCCTCTTCGTCTTCCTCTTCTTTTCTAGACAATTTTTGGCGTCTATTTTCTTCCCCAATCAAGCCAGAGACTTGCCCGCTCTCTTCCCGCTGAGCTCCATCTCCCCCTCCTTTTATTTTTCCATTTTCGAGTAATTTTACTCGTAAGAACCACCATGTCAAGCTCATTGAGATCACGGGAGGGGGCCTCTAGCAGCGATAGTGGGGAGAGTAGTCACCTCAAGGTAATGTTAAACCAATCGTTGCCACTGGTGATGATGGCGAACATCGACTTCTGGTCATCGTTGTCGAGGGCGTTGGAGAGGTCTCCATCACTGAGGCCGACATCCGTGGTTAGTGCGTTGAATTTGTCCCTAGTTCAGAGGCCAGCGCTCGTGCCTAGGGCACCAAGTATATCACCAGCAAAGGAGCTAGTGGCTATGGGACGCGACCCTTCTGGAAAGGTGGATCCAGAAGAGCCTGATGATGAGGAGGGTTCGAGGGCGCCGGTGCCCTCGACCTTGACTGAGGAGGAGTTAGCCTGGATCAGGCATGGATATCACGTCCCTGAGTCTGTAGTTCTCCGGCTTCCTTTATTGGACGAGCTTCCAGGCCAACCTCCAGATGGAGCCGTTGCAATCTTCTAGGTCGCGTTTTAATGTGGCCTGCGGCTTCCTCTACAGGGGGTAGTCAAGAGTTTGGTAGCTCACCTAGGATTAGCCTTGAGACAGATGATCCCAAACGGGTTGAGGGCCTTGATCGGCTGCGCAGTCTTGTGGGCCGAGCTAAACCAACCCGAGCTCTCTGTAGACAAATTCCTTCACTTGTACCCGTTAAAGCCAAATAGGCTACAGCCCGGATGGTAATACCTTTCGGCTTGGCGAAGCACTGGTGGGGCCCTTATAACTGATCCCCTAACCTCCAATAAAAATTAAAGGGACAAGTGGTTCTGGGCCTTTGGGTCCTGGGGGATGGCCAAGCCAGAATCAACTCAGCCCCTAGTCCCGCGAGCTGTTTCCGACCCAGGTCAATATTTTTGTTGTAATAATCGTTTGTCCTTTAGTTGATCAGTTTTCACTGCCACCTAACCTTGTAACATGTGTTTGTAGTCATTCCCAAGCATTCTCTTTTGCTCGACAGCGGATTGTTAGCTAGAATCAGGGACTTGCGTGCCCTTGACGAGAAGAAAAGGTCTTGGAGAGTTCTTCTCCAGCCCGAGTTACTCCTGAAGTCAGGCTTGGACTCGGCGCTTACTGGAAAGGACTTGGGTAAGGTCTTCAGCCGAGATTTAAAACTTATAACTTTCTTAGGAACTTTTTTAACGTATTTTTCTTATGCGTTGACATAAAGATGCCTGAAGCTCAACCCCTCATTCATCCTCCCTCCAAGGTTCGGGCCCCCCCTCGAGATGAGTTGGCGGCACCTAAGAAGAAGAAATAGAATCCCTTCTCTAATACTAAAAGAAAGGTCATCCCTTCTTGCCCGATCGTCCTGGAGGTCGAGGGAGAGGGCATGGAGGTGGAGACCTCCTCTGGAGCGGCGGGAACGATCGTTCCAGAAAGTGTCGCCCCTGCTAAGATCCAAGGGGCTTCTGAGCTTCCTACCAAGGATCAATCTTTGGGGAGGGAGGAGGCCGAAGAGAGGCGAAGGAGTTTTCACAGGACCGTGGAGGAGATCCTCCCCTGGGCAGATCGTTATATGGTCAAGGAAGAGTTCGTCAGCTTGTTCAACTCTCCCACGGAAACGTCTCTTACGCACGTGTCGACGAGCCTTCTTGGAGTAAGTACATTGCTTGAAGCTAATTTGACTTCTACTTCTGGTTGCTCATCTTCACTCTTTTTTCTTTTCTCGATGGTTTGCCTCATGCGTATTGAAGGCACGTGCAAAGTTTGCTCGGATGCGCAATCTGGTGGAGGAGGTAGAGCAAACGACGACCCAATTGGAGGCTCGGGCTTCAACTGCTGAAGCTGAGCTAAATGCTACGAAGACGGCCCTTAAAGCATCTTTCGCTTAAAAAGCTGAGGTAATTGCACAGCTAGAGAAAGTCAATGGTTGGAATGATGAGTGCTACACTCAGTTCCTCCAGACTGATGCAAAGCTAGAGAAGCTCAAGAAGGAGACCAAGGTTGTGATCGCTCTGGCTCGGAAGGAGGCTATTCAGGAGTCCGAGTTGTATTAAGCATTCCTGGATGAGAGGGATAACCTCTTTCATCAAGGTTATGTTGAGTGTATAAAGGCGATAAAGGAGATCTTCCCAGAGCTTGATCTCTTCACTTTTGATGAGCCAGCGTCGAGTTCCGATGGGTCGAGAGATGAGGCGGCTCCTAAGGCATCTCCCGAGCAACCTTCTGAGGCTTGAAGCTAAGCTTCTTTTGCAGATCAATATTTCTTTCATCCTGCTCTACCTTTCCCTTTTTCATCGTTAAGCACTTCATGCGTTGCTCGCATATGCCCTTTTTAGCTTCAGTCATTTGTAGATCGATGTACATGTATTTTTCTGAGATGTAGCCGATGTAATTATGCCTTTTGGAATTTATCAATAGAAATACTACTCTTCAAATTCTGTATTTTTTAGTTGAGCAATGGAAATACTCTTCTTGGTCTTTGTATGAGTAGGTCGGACTAAGCCCGGGTTGTAGCTCAGGCATTAATCAGTCGTTGATCAGGGTTTTGTCGAACTTGTCTTACCCGGATAGATCGGACATAGATCGGCTATTGATTAGATCTTGGTCAAGTAGTAATCAGAGAATATACTGAAGCTTTATTAATATAATTTTGAAGTTGGATAATACATAATGAGCGTCATACTGACCTAATTTAGGGGTAGTAGATCTTCAAATTCTCAGCATTTCATGGATGCGGGAGCAGTTGGCTAGTGAGGTCCTCTAGTCGGTACGAACCAGGTCAGGTTATGCTTGATACCACATAGGGTCCTTTCGGACCTAAGGTTCCTGATCATATCTCCTTGATATTCTGGAACGTCTTTCAGAGAACTAAATCTCTAACTCGAAACTTTCTGACCTTGACTCAGGCATTATAGAAGCGTGACACTTGCTGCTGGCGAACAGCAGTTCAGATTGAGCTTGTTCCCTTTGTTCTTCGAGGAGGTCGAGATTGAGGGGCATGAGTTTGGTGTTGGCTTGTTCGTCGAATGAGTCCGTCCGGGCTGTAGGTAGTCTGATCTCTATGGGAGTGACTGCCTCTGCTCCATAGGCTAAAGAGAAAGGGGTTTCTCTAGTAGCTATTCAGGCAGTAGTTCGATATGTCCATAGAACTTTAGGGAGTTCTTCAGTCCACGCTCCCTTAGCATTCTCGAGCTTAGTCTGGAGATGATGCTTAATGATCTTGTTAACTGTTTCGACCTACCCATTTGCTTGTGGATGTTGTGGTGATGAGTAGACATTACGAATTTCAAAGTTTTTGCACATCTCCTAATATTATTTGTTGTCGAATTGCTTCCCATTATCAAAGACAATGGTCCAAGGAATCCTGAATTTGCATATGATATTCTTCCACACAAAGTCTGTGATCCTTTACTCGGTTATCTTTACTAACGGTTCTGCTTCTGCCCACTTAGTGAAATAGTCAACGACTACTATGACAAACTTGGTCTAACCTTTCCCCATGGGGAGGGGGCCGATAATGTCGATCCCCCACTGAGCGAACGACCATGGTCCGACCATAGGGGTGAGCTCTTCTGGCAGTTGTCGAGAGATATTCACAAATCTCTGACATTTATCACATCTCTGGATGAGCTTTTGCGCATTGTGTTGGATGATCGGCCAATAATAACCCTATCGAATGACCTTGTGTGCTAACGATCTTCCTCCAGAGTGATTCCTGCAGATTCCTTCGTGAATTTTCCATAGGACGTACTTTGCTTCTTTGGTCGGACGCTCCTCAGGTAAGGGAGGTAGAATCCTTTCTTGTAGATTTCACTATTGGGTAGGGTATATCGGGCAGCTTTAATTTTCATTCATTGTGCTTCCATTCGATCCCCAGGTAGCTTATCATTCTCGAGGTACTGGATGATCGGGTCTTCCGAGCTAATCAGAAGAACAGTCGTGCGCTCAGCTTCATTGATGCTCGGTCTGGCCAAGAACTCGATCGAGATGGATCTCAAGATTTCATCCTCATTCGCTGTAGCGCGCTTCACCAACATGTCATCATTTGAATTCCTAGCCCATGGAATCAGGGCGACGCTAAATTCTGAAAGCTTCCTATCGATTCTTTGGCTCTTCAAAGGTAAGCTTTCAGATGCTCTTTCTTGGCTTGGTAGACATTAGCTATTTGATTAATAACAAATTGTGAGTCACTGAAGACTTCGAGATGTTGAGCCCCCATATTTGCTTCTAGTTTGAGTCTGACGAGCAAGGCCATGTATTCTGCCATATTGTTGGAGGCTTGAAATCCAAGTCACAAGGCATATTACATGCACGTATGGTCAGGAGTCCTTAGGACTATCCCAACCCCGCTTGCCTTGGAATTGGATAAGCCATCAACATAGAGCATTCATTTTGGCGGGTCAGGAATAACCTGGGAGTCGAACGGTTCAATGATGTCTGAAGCGAGTTCTGGCCTAGGTAGGTTAGTTGTAAATTAGTCCTTGGTCTGATCTTGCTCAGGAGAACAAGTTAGCTCGATAATGAAGTTGGCTATTACCTAACCTTTAATTGTGGCTCGTGGCTGGTATTTAATGTCGAATTTGCTTAACTCGATTGGTCACTTAATTAGTCGACCCGAGGCTTCGGGTTTTTGAAGGACTTGACGCAGTGGTTGATCAGTTAGAATGGTGATCGCTAAGATTGGAAATACAGCCACATGCGTCGGGAAGAGATAACCAAAGCCAAAGCCAACTTTTCTAAGGTCGGATATCTCGTCTCTACAGGGACTAGAGCTTTGCTGACGTAATAGACTAGGAATTGTTTTCCCCCATGCTCTTTAATCAACACCGAGATGATCACTGCGTCGGATACATCTAGGTATAACAACAGAGATTCTCCCATCTCGGGTTTGGAGAGCAAGAGTGGCAATCCGAGGTATTGCTTGAGCCGTTGGAAAGCTGCCTCACACTCTTCAGTCTAGTCTACTATTTATCTCCCCTTCTGTTGTTTAAAGAAGGGGAGACATTTGTCTGTAGCTCTGGACACGAAGCTGTTAAGAGCCGCTCTTCTTCTAGTGAGCCTCTGTATGTCTTTGATCGTCTTTGGAGACTATGTCGAGGAGGGCCTTAATTTTTTCAGGATTCACCTCAATCCTTCGTTGACTGACCAAAAAATCGAGGAACTTCCCCGAGCTAACACCAAAAGCTCATTTGATTGGATTTAGTTTCATTCGTATTTGCAAAGGATGAGGAACATCTCCTCTAGGTCGGCTATATGGTCTGTAGCTTTGATGCTCTTGACGAGCATGTCATCGATATAGACCTCCATCGTCCACACTATTAGGTGGGTGAACATCTTGTTGACTAACTGCTGATAGGTCGCTCTTGTATTTTTCAAACTGAAGGGCATCACATGATAACAATAAAGACCTTCGTCGGTGACAAAGGTAGTTTTAGATTTATCACCATGGTGCATTATAATCTGATTATATCCTAAATAGGCATCCATAAAACTAAGCAGCTCATGTCCCGTTGTACTGTCGACCAACTGATTGATCCTGGGAAGGGGGAAGCTATCCTTAGGGCAAGCTTTGTTCAGGTCTGTGTAGTCCACACAGATTCGCCGCTTCCGGTTAACCTTCTTGACCAGTACGATGTTGGCCACCCAATCCGGGTAGTAGACTTCTTCAATGAATTCGTCTTTGAGGAGTTTACTGACCTCTTTGAAATAGTGGTGAAGACCGCTTGAGTTGAAGTTGGAATATGTCAATATGTCTTAGAGGGGGGGTGAATAGGACATTTTAAAGATTTACAAGTTATTAAAAATCCTATCGCTCTAATCCTAACAAGTATGCAATTTTTAGGATTACTCAAATGTAACTCAACTGGCTTCCAAGCCCAGCAGAGGATCCAATCATAGAACTATTCAAATAATAAGCATGAAGCAGTTATAGTCTATGATGGATGTGAATGTGTGTGAAGTGTGAGCAGATATGAGTTCAGTTAACATAATTACACAAATGATCAAGCATAAGAATCAATCACAGACACAGTCATTTTTATAGTGGTTCAACTACTTGTCTACTCCACTCCCGGCTGCCGCACTCAACCCTTGAGTGTACCAGATTTCACTAAGGAGGTTTCCTAGGGTTCACCTCAAACCTAAGGTTTTAAATTAGGTTCACCTTCAACCTTTACGCGGAGGTTTCTACACAGATGACCTCAAACCCTAAGGTTTTACCAGGTTCACCTAAAACTTAGTGTTTTACTAGTTCACTCTAAACCAGATGTTTATGCTCTTCAAAGAGGAAGGGTCCACATAATGCACCCGGGAGTTTTGCTGGTTCACTCCTAACCAGATGTTTATGCTCTCCACAGAGCAAGGGTCCACACAACACACCCACCACGTACACTCCCACCAGAGGCCTCCTTGAGGACTTCAAAGGGTGAGAACCACTTAAGACCCAATCCTAGAAAGGAATGATCACAAGTGTCCTCTGGACTCTAGATACTTACAAATAAGTTGATGAGTCCCATTAAGCACAATGTTGAAGATCTCCTCCTTGTTGATGAAGAGTCTTCTGCGCCCTTGATTTGTAACACAAAAGATATACAAAGACTATGCTTAGGGTTGGGTCAAGGTGAAGATGAAATCCTACTCTCTAAAGATTTTCCTATTAGGAAGATAGAGTAGCTCCAATCTTATGCATTCAAGGCATCCCAGCATAATAATTTACCATTAAGGGAGTAGCTAGAGAATCCTTGAATGTGGAAGTTCATTCCCCAATCCACTCTATTGAATATTAATGATGAGGGTGGATTAGAGGATGAACTCCCTTGAGAGAAAGGGCTTTTGATATAAGATATGAGTTGAAACACACAAAAGCTCTCTCTCTACTTTCTCTCACAATAATAAAAGACAAGTTCTCTATATATAGGCAAAAAGTTCCAACGGATATAAAATGGTCACATTTATGACAGAGTTCGAAATCATCAGCGTATACTCTCGATAGCATCGATGGTTTGCTCGATGACTCGGACTCAATGTAATACACTTTTGGAACTTCTTGCCAATTGGTCGATGAATCGAAGCTATTGTGGATGTCATTGGATTTTGAACTCCGATTCCATCGATGACAGGATCGATTAATCGACACTTGAAAAATGAGAGAGACTTGACTTTGAGATATTTCAGGTTTTCATGAATGATCGGGGGAACCGTCGAGATCATCGGAATTTGAATGTCGCTGATATCGAGATCAGAGTCGATGCATCGATAAATTCAGCGGATTTGTCTTTAAGCTTGCTGGATGATTTGTGTCCTTGTTCGATGCAATCGACTTGGTATCGATATCATCGATATTTGAATATCAATTTTATCGAAGGGCCCCCGACCATAGTTTAAAAAACTACCTGAAATATCTGTTGTAAGAAATGCGCACCCACAATCGATATCATCGATGGACCTTCGATCTTATCGATATTTGAATTCAGATAATATCGGACGGTCATAGATATATCGAAGGATTTTGAGATTTTCATTAAAAAACAGGGATGCCGGAAATCTGCCTGTTGATCTTATCGAGCCACTCTCAATAGACTCGAAATTTGAATATTGATGGTATCGATAGGTGTATCGATACATCGATAATTCGTCTAGATATGTTATGAAGTTGTTGGACATATTTAGTGCTTTTATCGATGATATCGATAGGTGTATCGATACATCGATAAATCCATCCAGATGAATATTTAGTTGCTAGACATTTTTGGTCCTCTCATCGATATATCGTTAAGGTATTGAGGACATTGACAGTGCAGGTCGATCTTATCGAGGGTGCATTGATAAAATCGACAAGGCGAGAAAAGCTTACAGATTTTTATATTTGTAAAAAGTTTTCTCACCTTAAAAACCCTAAGATGTATATCTTGTTTTAAGGGTTTTAATCACCTGGTGTTTTGGGACATAGGATGTGAGGCTATAATTTACCTATTGCAAGCTTCCATACATCTGGTTGAGGCAGACGCTTGAATTGATCTTCCTATCGAGCTCTGTAGACAGTCTGACTCACCATTCACGTAACTTGACAAACCAGGGCACTAGCAGGTGCACTTTCAATCTCCCCCTTTATCAATTACATGAAAAAATACCCAAAACACCTTAGAATATAACTGGATAAACACACCCTAAATTGTGTGTACATGTTTTTACACAATTTTACAAATTTTCTACCCCATATACATAGCCAGTAGTATCTTCTCCCCCTTACTTCAACACTCCCCCTTTCTTGGTGCAGCTACTCCCCTTAACACCTGCAACAACTTTAAATATATAATTTTCTGCTCGGGGTGTTTTGAATTGTTCTCCTCCTTTTTGTCAGTCATTGGCAAAGGTATAGCAAGTGATATTGACTGAAATTTAAAATACTTGGGAGAACCAAGCAGGTAGAAGCAGAGCATTGATGTATAAAGTTAGCGCAATTCAATCAACCATCAATTTCAGAAATCATGAATGCATATTAGATAAGATATAGCAGTTGTAGAGCAGTGAAAGATATTCATTTAAGGGCATCACATGCATTCCAGAACTTTAATAAACCAGGGGAACTTAAGATAAATATGGCATAAAAATTTGAGCATTCTAATTAGCCATAGAAGAACCAAAACTGCCCCAGACAACAGTTAATACCAAGCACAAAAAAGAACTGTTCAGTCCATTCCCAAAAAAAACATATTGCTCTACACAACAGTAACAAAAAAAATGTCAAGTCCACATATGGGCACCCAACAACATCCATCAACATTAGTCCATCTTTGGGCATATACAACAAAAAAAATGCACATCTAGAAGGCTGTCATGCACACCAATGATAGCGAAGAACATCCAAAAAGATACTGAAGTTCAAATGCGAGATAAGAGTAAGGTGTGTATGACAGCATGTATGAATCGGCCTTACGGAGCAGAATGAGATGGCATTGTGTCATCTCGTCGGCACATCATAAGATCCACCAGCTATTGCATTGACTGCTGTACTTTGTGAACGAATCACTCCAAGACAGTCAGCTGCTCCCGTATAGAATGAATATCTCTCTGGATTGCCCCGATTTTGTCCAGTTTGAACCTTTTCCCATGCCCGGCTGATGATGTGGATGGAGCTGGGTCAAGTCTAAGAGGTGCATCTTCACCCATTGCAGCTCCTTCCATGGGATCGCCACCTTCTCCTTCAACTTCTTCCACCTGGATTTCTTCTTCAGGGTTCTCCTTATACTCGTGAAACTCCAAGTCCATTTTTCGGATATTTCTTTTATTGAAAACTTGGAGCGGGAGTACCGGATCAGTAGTCGATGGGAACCCGATTTTATTGCAAATCATGTTGATAATCCAGGGGTACGGAAGATGGAGATCCCTGGATGTGTAAATGGCATTTACCAATTGAGAAACAATTATAGATGATAGGCAGATCTTTGAACCTTTGGCGATAGAGTACACGATCATGGTCATGAGCCCGGTGAGATCAGATCTGTTGGTACGTCGGGGATAGATGTTAGTACCGAAGATACCATGCAAGATTCAAAATTTGGGATCCATATACCTAGCTTTTAACGCATTCCCTTGATGCCAGGGGATGTCCCTACCATTGCACAGATACCTTCTGGGACCATGATGAGTCTGATAGTTTTAGCTATTGTAGCCGGTGTGATAAACGCATCATCACCACCCAAAGATACCATGAACGAGGGAGGGTCAGCCACTAGTGAATGACACGTAGTAAGGAAGTTGCGTGTTCTCTCAAGTTGGCATGGCCCACTAAAGTTCAGAACAGGTAGCCAATCTATTGCGGTAAACAGGGGTTCCAATTTGTATGGTTTAAGGCATTCCCTGTCAACCCTTCTTTCTTGAATAAGCTTCCTACCCGTGTATTTGGGTGGTCGTGAACTCGCTCCAATTAGAGGAGGTGGTGCAGGCGATTCGGTTTGGGACCCACCTCGCGAAGTCTGTGATCTTTGTCGAGTGGGGTTCCCACTTTCCAGGGCCCTCGCTCTTTCTCTAGATGCAAGGACTTTTTGTCGGGTAGCTCTTGAAGATTCCCCCTGACCGGATGTAACCCCTTTGTCCTTTCCCATATGTCAGATAGAAAGATGAGTGATTTGGGAAAGACGACAAAAACAAAAATAACAAAAACGGCAAATACCCAAAAGAGAAAGGCCTCTTGACGTGTTATAAGGATATTACTGGATTTGTAGAATGATTTGAGTAATCTGATGTGGCTTCAACTGATTTTGTCGAGAGAATCGAGCAGAGAAAGTGATAGTTAAACCTTTGAGAAAATGACCCCATTTTTTGTTTCTCTCGCTTTTATCGGGCTGCATCTTTCGATATGATCGATCATTATTTCGATAATATCGAGAGATTGCTTATCGATACCATCGAGTCTATCTTTGATATCATTCTTAGCCAACTGTCAATCCGTATTCTAAGGAATCATCGATAATATCGACCCTCTACCGATTTAATCGAAAATGTCCTAGCAATAGTCCAATCGCTGATGAATGATTCTATATTTTCAGATGATCCTTCAAGTATACTCTTTGTATTTCTATGAAACAACAGTATACTTGGCAAAATTATGTACAATTACTATACACAGCAAAATTATAAACATATAAAATGTTTATATACAAAAATTTGAGGTCAGGAACCTCAGATGTATTATTTAAAGCTCAGCAAAATTTTGCATCATTTCAGCAAATATCTAGGTCTAAATGCATGACTTGGACTTGTCCTTTTATGCTTGGAATTTCAGGGTATGTGAAGATTAGTCATAAGACAATTTTGTTTTTCTTTTTCTATCCATTTTAAAACAAACTTCTTTATCCTGTCTTTCATCTTAGGTGGTGATAGATGAGTGTTTCTCCTAGGTGGACTCGTGACATTCTATGTTTCTCCAATGTGTTTTGTCCAGAGTTATGTGAAGTTCGTCCAGGTGTTAGGCATTCAATCTCATAATGACCCGTATCACCACATAAATGACAAACTAGAGAGATTCTTATATTGATTCCTAAAGCAAGTGATGATTTAGTTATTGGTGCTGCATTTCCTGTTTTCTTCTTGGTTTTCTCATGCCCTAGGCCACACTTATCCTTTCCAGGCCTTCCAATCCCTAACATCCTTTCAAGCTTTTCATCACTCTGAGAAAATTTATAGTTTATTTCAGCAAATTTTCTAGATTTCTCTAAGTCATAGCACAGTGTGTGGTTCTCATTTTTGAGATGCCTATTTTCATCTTCTAACAATTCAATTTGTTTGGTAAGCTTAGATGATTCAGTTTTTAGGGATAGGTTGATTCTTTCCAACTTGTCATTATCTACATAATATTGCTGTAGATCATTAATTAGGTGTGAATTGATCTCCAGTGTTTTATCTAAATTTTTCTGCAGCAACTTGCTTTTGTTCTCCACTATTCCGAGTCTTTTGAGGATATTGATGCTATGAATATAAAGTTGATTATAGGCATCTTGCAGTTTATCCTCTTCGATTTCTTCTTCTTTTCTTTCTTCAGTTTTTTTTATTGTCAGATGAAAATGATTTAGTGGCTAGTTGTTCTTTCTCATTCTCAGATTCAGTGGGAATGATTGAAGTAGTGGAGACTATGAGTATTTTTAATGATTTTCGATCTCCATCACTTTCTAAGTCACTAGATTCTGAATTTGACTCATCCGTATCATCCCACGTGGCAGCCATTGCCTTGCCCTTGGTTTTACTATTTGGGCATTCAGTAGATAGGTGTCCATACTCATGACAGGCGTAACATTATGGTTCTTTGGTTCTTTTACCAAGTTTGCCTGCAGAAGGTTTATAGTTTACCTTTCTTCCTCTGGAGGGCCAACCACGATTCTTTAAAAGAATCTTCTGAATTTTTATGCTAGCAAGGCCACTTCTTCATCTTCATCTTCCTTTTAACTTTCACTGTCCTCATGAGTTGCTTTCTTTGAGGTTTTTAGGACAGTGTTTTTGGATTTTTGGGATTGAGTGAAGTGTAGTTCAAAAGTTTGTAGGGAACCTACTAGTTCTTCTACTTTCATCTCATCAATATTCCTACACTCCTCAATTGTTGTTACCTTGGGATTGAATCGCTCCGGTAGGGATCTTAAAATTTTCCTACAAATTCTCGGTACCGGAACTTTCTCTCTCAATCCACCCATGGAGTTGCAGATGATATTCAACTTTGTAAAGAACTCCATAAATGTCTCATGCTCTTCCATTCTGAGACTTTCGAACTGTGAAGTCAAGAGTTATAGTTTGGACCTCTTCATAGTGCTTGTTCCTTCAAGGGTTGTTTTCAATAAATCCCATGCTTCTTTTGATGTCTGACACATACTTACCTGATTGAATATATCCTGGGACACGGCACAGTAGATAGCATTCATAGCCTTGACTTCAGATGGTTGCCTTTCTTTGTCGAATGCTATCCACTTTTCTTTGGGTTTGGGCTTTGTGATTGTTGTGCCACTATCAAGTACAATTTGTTCAGTAGGTGGCACATATCCACTTTCAACTATATCTCAAACGTCATGATCCAAAGATCTCAGAAAGTAGTGCATCCTATCCTTCCAGTATGCATAATTTGAGTCGTCAAATACTAGAGGTCTAGTGACTGATGAGCCCTCTCCTTTGGCCATATTCCCAACTTCAGTCTAGATCACACTCTAGGCGGTGAAGCCCTTAAAGAGAGACCTGCTTTGATACCAATTGAAATAGTGGTGAAGACCGCTTGAGTTGAAGTTGGAATATGTCAATATGTCCTAGAGGGGGGTGAATAGGACTTTTTAAAGATTTACGAGTTATTAAAAATCCTATCACTCTAATCCTAACAAGTATGTAATGTTTAGGATTACTCAAATGTAACTTAACTGGCTTCTAAGCCTAGTAGAGGATCCAATCACAGAACTATTCAAATAATAAGCATGAAGCAGTTATAGTCTATGATGGATGAGATTGTGTGTGAAGTATGAGCAGATATGAGTTCACTTAACATAATCACACAAATGATCAAGCATAAGAATCAATCACAGACACATTCATTTTTATAGTGGTTCGACTACTTGTCTACTCCACTCCTGGCTGTCGCACTCAACCCTAGAGTGTATCGGATTTCATTAAGGAGGTTTCCCAGGGTTCACCTCAAACCTAAGGTTTTAAATCAGGTTCACCTTCAACCTTTACACGGAGGTTTCTACACGGTTGACCTCAAACCCTAAGGTTTTACCAGGTTCACCTAAAACCTAGAGTTTTACTAGTTCACTCCAAACCAGATGTTTATGCTCTCTATAGAGCAAGGGTTCACACAACGCACCTGGGAGCTTTGTTGGTTCACTCCTAACCAGATGTTTATGCTCTCCACAGAGCAAGGGTCCACACAACGCACCCACCACATACACTCCCGCTGGAGGCCTCCTTAAGGACTTCAAAGGGTGAGAACCACTTAAGACCCAATCCTAGAAAGGAATGATCACAAGTGTCCTCTGGACTCTAGATACTTACAAATAAGTTGATGAGTCCCATTAAGCACAACGCTGAAGATCTCCTCCTCCTTGTTGACGAAGAGTCTTTTGCTCTCTTGATCCGCAACACAAAAGATATACCAAGACTAGGCTTAGGGTTGGGTCAAGGTGAAGATGAAATCCTACTCTCTAAAGATTTTCTTATTAGGAAGATAGAGTAGCTCCAATCTTATGCATTCAAGGCATCCCAACATAATGATTTGCCATTAAGGTAGTAACTGGAGGATCCTTGAATGTAGGAGTTCATTCCCCAATCCACTCTATTGAATATCAATGATGATGGTGGATTAGGGGATGAACTCCCTTGAGAGAAAGGGCTTTAGATATAAGATATGAGTTGAAACACACAAAAGCTCTCTCTACTTTCTCTCAAAGCAATAAAAGACAAGTCCTCTATATATAGGCAAAAAGTTCCAACGGATATAAAATAGTCACATTTATAACAGAGTTCGATATCATTGAGCAGGTTCGATATCATCGAGCGTATACTCTCGATAGCATCGATGGTCTGCTCGATAACTTGGACTCAATGTCATACGCTTTTGGAACTTCTTGCTAATTGGTCGATGAATCGAAGTTATTGTCGATGACATTGGATTTCGAACTTTGATTCCATCGATGACAGAATCGATTAATCGACACTTGAAAAATGAGAGAGACTTGACTTTGATATATTTTTGGTTTTCATGAATGATCGGGGGAATCGTCGAGATCATTGGAATTTGAATGTCGATGATATCGAGATCAAAGTCGATGCATCGATAAATCCAACGGATTTGTCTTTAAGCTTGCTGGGCAATTTATGTCCATGTTCGATGCAATCGACCTGGTGCCGATATCATCGATATTTGAATATCGATTCTATCGAAGAGCCCCCGATCATAGTTAAAAAAACCACCTGAAATATCTGCTGTAAGAAATGCGCGCCCACAATCAATATCGTCGATGGACCTTCGATCTTATCGATATTTGAATTCAGATCATATCGAATGGTCATCGATATATTGAAGGATTTTGAGATTTTCATTAAAAAACAGGGGCACCAGAAATCTGTCTGTCGATCTTATCAAGCCACTCTCGATGGACTCGAAATTTGAATATCGATAGTATCGATAGGTATATTGATACATCGATAATTCGTCCAGATATGTTATGAAGTTACTGGACATATTTAGTGATTTTATCGATGATATCGATAAGTGTATCGATACATCGATAAATTCGTCCAGATGAATATTTAGTTGCTGGACATTTTTGGTCCTCTCATCGATATATCGTTAAGGTATCGAGGACATCGACAGTGCAGGTCGATCATATCGAGGGTACATCGATAAAATCGATAAGGCGAGAAAAGCTTATAGATTTTCCTATTTGTAAAAAGTTTTCTCACCTTAAAAACCCTAAGATGTCTATCTTGTTTTAAGGGTTTTAATCACCTGGTGTTTTGGGACATGGGATATGAGGATATAATTTACCTATTGCGAGCTTCCACACATCCGGTTGAGGCAGACGCTTGAATTGATCTTCCTATCGAGCTCTGTAGACAATCTGACTCACCATTCACGTAACTTGACAAACCAGGGCACTAGCAGGTGCACTTTCACTCTTCTTCAATCACATCATATCTCTCTGGGCCGAGAGCGCTTCACTTCTGTTGAATTGGTCGGTAGGACGGATTGATGTTCAATTGGTGTGTAATAACAGCGGGATCGATGCCCGGCATGTATTCATAGAACCACGTGAAAACATCGGCATAGCATCGAAGGAGGGCTACCAGCCTGTCTCGTAATGGCAATGTTAAGGATGACCTAATCTGGACGGTCCTAGATGGGTCGGACTCATCCAATGGGATCAGACTGGGGTCTTTCATGGTTCGGCCTCTTTCCTGAGATTCTTCACATGGATCCAAGGATTCAATTGTCATTGCATCATGTGGAGCTCTCAGTGCCATCGCATAGCACTGTCAAGCATCGTGTTGGTCACCTTTAAAGGTTCCCACACTTTGCTCGGTTGGAAATTTCATAGCTAGGTGGTAGACTGATACCACTACTCACAGGATATATTGAGATGGTCGTCCAAGAATGGCATTATAGATGGACGGTTGGTCGACCACAAGGAAGTCGACCATCACGGTGGTTTGATTTTGATCGTCTCCGGCTGAGAGAGGGAGTTGGATAGCTCCTTCGAGCATGACTTGTCTGCCTGAGAAAACTGATCAGTGGAGTCTTTATAAGCCTGAGCAAGGACCGACCAACACCCCTCTTATTGCAGGCTTGGGCGAAGAGCACATCTACTGATAATTATGTGTCGATAAGGATCCAGAATACCTTCTGATTGGCTATGGTAAAAGAGATTACCAATGCATCATCGTGAGGGTGGTGGATACCTCGAGCATCTTCCTCGGTGAAAGTCACACTATACTCTTCCATTTTCTCTCTTTTGAAGGTCTTTTCAGGAGTAAAACTTCTTCCTCAGGACTACCAATGCTCCTAGCATGTGCCTTCTGAGCATTATTCGAGTCGCCTCTGCCTCTGCCACCGCTGAAGATGGTGCAGATCTCTCCAGTTAGCTGATTATTGATCGGTTGTTCCTCTGCGGCTATGACCCGATCTCCCCTGTTGTTGACGTACTCACCAAGGTGGCCATCGCAAATGAGTGCTTCTATTTCTTGCTTGAGGTCGAAGCAGTCACTTGTATTATGGTTGTGATCCCGGTGGAAGAAGCAGTATTTGTTCTTGCCCCTCCTATCTGGATTACTCCTTAATTTGTTGGGCTAATGGAGGAGACGTTTGTCCTTAATTTCCATTAGGACTTGATCTGGTGTTTTGTTGAGGGGGGGTGTATGTTTTGAACTTATTGTCAGGACGTTTGTTCGACTTACGATCGTCTCAAGACCGGTCATCCTTTCTCTTCTTGTTTACGTTGGTCGAGTTGGGCTCTGACTTCACTTGCTACTTAGCCGAGGGATTTTTTCTTTGGGCGACATCCAGCAAGATCTGGGATTCTTCGACGTTAGCATACTTTTCCGACCGGTTCAGGAACTTGGCCATTGTGGTGGGAGGATTCTTGTCCAGAGCAAAGAGGAACGGTTTATCCCTCAGTCTGTTCATGATGGCGTTCAAGGAGACATCGTCCGAGTTCTTTTGAACTTGCAATGCTTCCTGATTGAAGTGCTTAATATAGTCTTTCAGAAGTTCGCCTTCTTTCTGGATTACGTGAAGAAGATGGGCAGGCGCCTTGAGTCTCTTCTTCCTTCCAATGAAGTTCATGACGAAGGCTTGGTTGAGCTCAGAGAATGAACTAATGGACCTCGGCTTTAACTGTTTTAACCACAGCCGAGCAACGTCGGCCAAAGTTAAGGTGAAGGCTCGGCACATGACTGCATCAGAAGTATCATGAAGTTCCATGTAGATCCGCAAAGACTCTATATGCTCCCTCGGGTTGATGTTTCCTGTGAAGGGTGTGATCTGGGGCAGTTGAAACCTATCTGGCAACCGTGCCTGTATTCTTAAATAACTAGAACTAGAACTAGAAGAATATCTAAATCTAAAATCTGGAATAAAGGAGAGTAATTATGAATAAAGTTGATTAAAACTTGTGAATTTAAAGGTGGGAACTAGGGTGCTAAGGATCCACTTGTAGCTATCAAGATGCTACATTGCTTGATTCAAAGAACATAATTAAAATTGGAGTCTTATCCTATCCAATTGGAAGATAAAGCAATTAAATCAAATTTGAACTTTCATTGACCTAGTTCTCAATAGAAGAGAATTGTGATGAGTGGAAGGGATTCCATCACCCCATCATGCCCAGGTGTAACATCTCAGATTTTAACCAAACTAGAATTAGACGTCCTTAGGCAATGGGTCAAGCCTAACACCTAATTAACTTCTCAAACACTAAATTCAAAGGTCTCAAATCCTTTCTTTAAACCATTTCTGGAAAAACCTCACATTTCCTTCACAAATCTCACCTTTCACCACCTCGTTCTTTAAATCCTTCTAACTACTTTCACATTAGACACTATCTTAAAGTTTAGGTGATGAAGAACAATACTTAAACTAAACATTACTATAAAGGACTAAGTACCACCTCAGACAGAAATCATACAGGACTAAATCCTTTAGAAATTAGGTGAGAATTATCTAGTGTTAAACTAGAGTACCTGTGAAATTAGCACCAATCGCTTTAAATACGATTTGCAAGACTCAAAACTTGTAGAACCGTTGATGCTACATTACCCTAAAATCTAAGATCAATATCATTACCCGGCTGCTCTCGGGAGCATCTTAAAATTCCATATCAGATCTGGACCACACGTCGGAAGTCCGATTAACACGAAGTTAAGGAATTAGGATCGCCTTGCTGGGCTTGACAACTATCTCAGAAATCAAATCCAGATAGTGTCTCAGCGCTATTCGCTTGAGCTCTGAGCGAAAAGTGTGAGAAAGGTAAAAATATTTAGAAATAAAATATAAATTTACGTAATCTGAGACTTATCACTTGTGGACCAAATATAAGCAATCAGACCGTCAAAATCAGGCCAAATTACACCCTCAGATCAGGGATATTTCCCCAAACATATCCATGTACTCAAAATCTCCGATCGAGATCCACTGACCGTTGAACTGAAACTGGTCCGCCATTTGCGATCTAGAATCCCGACTGAAACAAAAACTTAGTCATACCTAGATCCAGTGTTAGTGAACTTAAGTCCGACCGCACACAGAAAAGGGGCCGCCAGAAGTGCTCCGTTGAGACGGAATGGACTGTATTTGAATATAACCTAAGTATACTTTGTTCCTAAGTCTAGTTTGGTAAGTTTTGGGCCTATATAAGGACCTTAAACTCTCTCATTTCTAGCCCATACGAATTTGAGAAAACCTAAGAGAGAGAAAGTGTGAGAGAAGTGAGAGCATCTCTCTGCCATGCTTCCCAGCTGCTATACGTGTTTAACCACCTCGTTCAAATCACTTTCCTGACGATTCCGGCTCCGTTCCTACGTAAGAAAACCTATCCCTAACCTGTTTTAGAGTTCTAGGTAGTGTGTCTTATGGAATAGCTAACCTATTCCCTGTTGTAGGTTGCCAAATCACCGTAGATAAAGGCGTTGGGTTCAAACTGGTTTCGGTTCAAGCTTACCGATAAAAGGTGCGGACTTTAGGTGTATAGGTTATGGTTTTCAACACTTTTAATGTCAAATAATAATAGATTCATGATCTGCATGCAATTGCACATGTACAAAGTACTGTCTGTTTTCTGTTTCGATTAAATACGAAGAATATGGAATTTTGTGTATTCTAGGTATTTGTAGAAAGTACCGTATATGTATAAATTTTAGAAATGTGTTTGCCATGATTATTTGCTGTATGAACATATTATATATGCATATAACACTTACTTGGTGAGAGGGTTCGCCCTAATACATGTTTTTACTAATATACACTATGTATGTTAAAATAAAGTATTCTAAGTGTTGTGAAAATGCTTGTAAGAGTAAGTGATTAGATAATCATGCTTTAGGTAGGTGTTGAGATGAGATTCTTAACTACCTTAGAAACGTATATGATTTCCTCCATGATAGTTATTTAATTTAATCGCTTACTATGAACTATATGTGTTTGTATTTCTTGTGTACATTGTGCTTTTTAACATGCTTTATGACATGTTTGTTAACATACTTGAATTACTTTGTTTATTATGCTTTACTCCACATGCTTCTGAATAAGGATTGATTGCGATTGGGACTATGATTATAGTCCAGACAATCGGTACCAGACTTGAGTTCGTGGTTGAGATTCATTTCGCCACGTAGGATGTGTCTGACGAACCCGAGTCGTACTTTGGTTGGCGACAGTGGTTAGGCCATGCGAAGTGCTTATGCACTTCATGTCGTTCGACTGGTCGTGTGCTCGTGCTAGTCTGGCTCGTCAAGTAACCCGATATGTCTAATGTATGTTCACCATGTTTGGACGCTACTGCTTGAACCTAGGGTACCAAACTTACCAATGAAATCCCGTTAACCATGGTACCTCGATCCGCTAAGACTCATGAGCCGGGCATGGTGGTATGGGACACCATGGTCGAGCTGTCAGCCTACGCTGGGGCTACGTGCTTCCTCGTAGCGTCCATTGAGCAACCAGACTCGTGAGCCGAATACGGTGGTATGGGACACTATATTCGAGCTGTCGGCCTACACTGATTGGTGACGAGACCTTTTTAGTGACCTCGAGCATACTTTGAATTTGCGGTGAGGTGAAGAGTTTTGCCACGATGAATAGAGTATGAACTAGGCCTGTATCAATTTAGTGATGAACCGTTAAAAAGGTGATAGGGGAGTGGTGTAACGATTGCGTGTAACAGCCCTGACAGCCTTTGCAATGCCCTAGAACCATACTATCAATGAGATTATCTAGATTTGACGACCCTATAATGGATCATGTTTGGGAATGATACAAGGGAGGTACCTTAGTTTCCCAATCCTGCTGTTTGAAATGGACTAATAACAACTCGGTAATCATGCTCATCATCGCATTGCATGTGCCTGGAAGATGTGAAGCACTGAGGAATGAAAGCATGCCACGAACGTAAGATGGTGTCACATGAGGGAGTATGTCGGTGAGGGCATGCATCATGATTGCATTCATACTTGCATTAATAAGAGTAGTTAGGAGTGTTTGATTGTACTGCTTTATCATTACTGCTTGACTGAATTGATAACATGTTAACCTATGCTTTATTGTTCCACTGAGTTGATCACTCACTCCCACGTTATGGGACGGCGTTGTACACACCAACCAAACTTGTTTGAGTTTCAGATGATGGCGATGCTGCGAAGCGGAGCCGGACTTTTATGAGGATGAGGAGGATTCCTCCTTATGTAGTTTCAGGCGGGTTCCTGTGAGTCGTATCCTGATCGACGGGGCTTTCTGGGATATTGACTAGAGGACCTTACACATTTGGTATATTTTAAAATTGTACTTGTAATTATTTAACCTGGTAATGTTATCACACTCTGGACATTCACCATAGTTTATATATTTTATTAATCTATCACAGTCTTTCGCTTGCTAATTCACTTGTCTCTGGAGTATGATATGCTGTTTTGGCTTAATCTCACTCATGTTCACTACACTAATACAGACAACATTCAATCATCATTCATTTTGTTGCATAAGTGATGCGTTGGAACTCGGGAGTTGAGTTTATGCTCGACCCCCGATTTTCAGGGCATTACAAGATGGTATCAGAGCATGATTTGGATCAAACCGGACCTAGGTTATGGTCACACGACGCACTCTACGCACTCTGACTTAGGAGAGAGTGATGGAATGTAGGAACCGACTTAGGATTTTCCAAATTCGCCGAACGGCGAAACCGACCGAAATCGACCGCTGAGATTGGGCCCGTACACACCCATGATCACACGAAACGATCCTGAATCACTTCTAGGCCATTAGTCGACGGGTTTGAGTCATTCCCTAAAAATCAATGTCCTTAGTTTGTGGGTAAACCACAACACCTTACACTTAATCTCAAAGCCTAAAACCCTTTTTTTTATCCAATTCCTTCAAAATCTCACCCTCCACCACTGTATGATTCATTTCTTTTAAACACATTTATAATATACACCCATCCTAGGGTACAAATGATGAAGAATGATACCGAAATTAAAACTTACCATAAATAGGAAATAAATGGATAAAATGGGTTGTGACCCTTAACCTTTTGGAATCTAACCAAATAAATGGGTTATTCGGATAGATTAACGCCTCCTACCCCAAAATCATATGCTACACGTCACATAAACTCATTTCGGTTTGCAAATTGGCCCCGAAAATGCCTCAAATGGAGTCGGGGGCCACAGTATGAAATCCGGGGGGACTCACGATGGACCTGGGGTGCCATTGGCACCTTAGGAGGGGGGTGGCCATCACCCTACTGCGGCAGCACCGCTCACAGACCGCGGTCAGGTTGGGTTGGGCTGGTCCGGCCGGTGCTGGTCAGGGTCGGCCCGACCCCTAGTTAAGTGTGGGGCCCGCGAAATGTCGCGGGGACCCCTCTTCTAAGTCTGTTTTGCCCCTCTCTCTCAAAACACCCTCCAAGCTCTCCCTTTCCCTCAAATTTCAGTTTTTCTTTCCCAAATCTCTCTCCCAATCACCCAATCTGCCATTTTCGGCCACAACCTATACCCCTCCATTAGTTATAGCAATCCCTACCTCCCTACCCTCTCTGTTGTCTCACATTTGAGCTCTTACACTCCCATTCATGGCTCAAGAGCATACACACCTCTCAACCCAACCCATCTCTCTATTTTCCTTCTTAAATCACTGTCCTTTGGGCCTCCACAATATCTGTTGAGGCTCCAATCCGTGGGAAACCAAACCTCCAGCCTTTTCTCTCTCTCTCTCTCTCTTTCACTTTTTCTTCACTTTTCCATGGCTCTGTCCGAGCTTAGTATGACCACTTTCTCAGATGTCTAGCTATCCATACTATTGTCTTGTAGTTTGCATCGGTTACCGTCTTTGGATGTTTTTGTTTTCATGTTGATGGGTGTAGTAGTTGGTAGAATGTTTTAGATGTTTGAGGATGTTTAGGGCCCGTTCGGCTAAATTGCATTAGGTGAGTTTAAGGTGGATAGAATTGTAAAGGTAATAATAAATGTATGCATAAGGTATGGTCCCTAGATTGGGTGTATCTCATGGTTTCCGATACTATGTTTGGAATGTATGCAGTTAAACATAAATCCCGTATTTTCCTTTCAAATTACACTTAGAAATTCATTATCCTGGGATTTGGAAATCCCATCTCACACTTTCCAACACCAGGTTCATTTTCCAAAGCCTATAAAAATTAATTCTTATCCCACCCACCCTCTTACCAAACATGTCATTCCCAATCCCGAAGTGAGATTAGCAATGCAGTCCTATTTAAGACAATAGGCCCTAGAGTTTTGGACCTAGAGCGGTGCTCCTAGAATTCGACAAGCCTGACCGTGTAGGAAATCCAACAAATTTATAATGTGAACCTTAGGACCCTCTTAGTTGGAATGAGCATATGTGAAATGCTTGAGCGTCAAGTACAGACAATTCAGTTCCAATTAGACAACTTTGACCCTAAGTGATAAAACCCTTCCAGTATTAGAAATGATGTAAAATCATCTAGCGTATGAGCATAGACTTTGGACTACTCCTATGGATTTCCACTACTCCTAAATTTAGACTAGACTACCGGTTACATTAGAGAATGCCAGAGACCGATAGATGTAACTAGGTCAAATCAATACACCTCTTTGATCTGGGTGACGCAGCGAAAGCGTGGTGGACCTTTGCCCCACTGGCCCAAGATCGAATGGAGTTGATCCAGACTATACGTAAAGACAGGTCACTAAATAGGATGAGCTACCCTATCTCGGACATAGAATGAGACGATGATTTTCTTAGACCAAGACCTAAAGGGCAGCCTGAGAAATAGGACATTTAAACCTTTCTGCGATGTGCATTCCCTAAGTTTTTAGAGTGATCGGTCTACAGAGTTACTGAAATATACAACTACGAAGCATTCGCGGCTTGACCCAATTCTTAATCTTGGGCGACTACCAATGGACTCACTGCTTGGCCGAGCAGAAGACCAAGATCCACCAGGATTCTGAAGGGATACGACGAGCTTTCAACTCTGGCCCGGTAGATGATCGATGTATCGGGATCAAGCCCGTTATAACCGTCTCTCCGTGTTGGTCAAACATTGAAAACAACTATCTTACTCTAACTTGTTGGGAATTGTCGTCAAGACTCCAAATAGGTAAAGAAATAAATTGTAGAAAACTATCAGGATATGGAAAATGGATAAAGAAATAAGTTTTAAGGGGGGTAGACTAAAATGAACCAGGCTAATATATACCCTACGCAATAAAACTTAGGCAAAGAAATAATTAAATCTTTCCTTATTACCCTCAGGCAATTTCGGGGATGAAATTTTGTTTTAAGGGGGGTAGATTGTAACATCTCGAATTTTTGCCAACCTAGAATTAGATGTCCTTAGGCAATGGGTCACTCCTAACACCTGATTAACTTCTCAAACACTCAATTCAAAGGTCTCAAATCCTTTCTTTAAACCATTTTTGGAAAAACCTCACCTTTCCTTCACAAATCTCACCTTTCACCACCTCATTCTTTAAATCCTTCTAAGTACTTTCACATTATCTTAAAGTTTGAGTGATGAAGAACAATACTTAAACTAAACATTATTACAAAGGACTAAGTACCACCTCAGACAGAAATCATACAGGACTAAATCCTTTATAAATTAGGCGAGAATTAGCTAGTGTTAAACTAGAGTACCTGTGAAATTAGCACCAATCGCTTTAAATACGATCTGCAGACTCAAAACTTGTAGAACCGTTAACACTACATTACCCTAAAATCTAGGATCAATCTCATTACCCGACTGCTCTCGGGAGCATCTCGAAACTCCGTATCAGATCTAGACCACACGTCGGAAGTCCGATTAACACGAAGTTAAGGAATTAGGACCGCCTTACTGGGGTTGACAACTATCTTGGAAATTAAATCCAGATAGTGTCCCAGCGCTATTCGCTTGAGCTCAGAGCGAAGAGTGTGAGAAAGGTGAAAATATTTAGAAATAAAATATAAATTTACGTGATCTGAGACTTGTCGCTTGCAGGCCAAATATAAGCAATCAAACCGTCAGAATCAGGCCAAATTACACCCTTAGATCAGGAATATTTCTTCAAACATATCCATGTACTCGGAATCTCCGATCGAGATCCACCGACCGTTGAACTGAAATTGGTCCGTCATTTGCGATCTAGAATCCCGACTGAAATGAAAACTTAGCCATACCTAGATCCAGTGTTAGTGAGCTTAAGTCCGACCGTACACAGAAAAGGGGCCGTCAAAAGTGCTCCGTTGAGATGAAACGGACCGTATTTGGACATAACCTAAGTATACTTTATTCCTGAGTCTAGTTTGGTGAGTTTTGGGCCTATATAAGGACCTTAAACTCTCTCATTTCCAACCTATACGAATTTGAGAAAACCTAAGAGAGAAAAGAGAGAGAAAGTGTGAGAGAAATGGGAGCATCTCCCTGCCATGTTTCCCTGCTGCTATACGTGTTTAACCACCTCGCTCTAATCGCTTTCCCGACGATTCCGACTCCGTTCCTAGGTAAGAAAACCTAACCGTAACCTGTTTTAGAGTTCTAGGTAGTGTGTCTTGTGGAATAGCTAACCTATTTCTTGTTGTAGGTTGCCAAATCGTCGTAGATAAAGGCGTTGGGTTCAAACTGGTTTCGGTTTAAGCTTATCGACAAAAGGTAGGGACTTTAGGTGTATAGGTTATGGTTTTCAACACTTTCAATGTCAGATAATGATATATTCATGATTTGCATGCAATTGCACATGTACAAAGTGCCGTCTGTTTTTCTTTTCGATTAAATACGAAGAATATGGAATTTTGTTTATTCTAGGTATTTGTAGAAAGTACCGTATACGTATAAATTTTGGAAATGTATTTGCCATGATTATTTGCTGTATGAACATATTATATATGCGTATAATACTTACTTTGTGAGAGGGTTCGCCCTAATACATTTTTTTGCTAATATACACTATGTATCTTAAAAAAGTGTATTCTAAGTGTTGTGAAAATGCTTGTAAAAGTAAGTGCTTAGATAATCATGCTTTAGGTAGGTGTTGAGATGGGATTCTCAACTACCTTAGAAACGTATACGATTTCCTCCATGATGGTTGTTTAATTTAATCGCTTACTATGAACTATATGTGTTTGTATTTCTTGTGTACATTGTGCTTTGTAACATGCTTTATGACATGTTTGTTAACATGCTTGAATTACTTTGTTTATTATGCTTTACTCCACATGCTTCTGAATAAGGATTGATTGCGATTGGGACTATGATTATAGTCCAGACAATCGGTACCAGACTTGAGTTCGTGGTTGAGATTCATTTCGCCACGTAGGATGTGTCTGACGAATCCGAGTTGTACTTCGGTTGGCGATAGTGGTTAGGCCACGCGAAGTGCTTATGCACTTAATGTCGTTCGGCTGGTCGTGTGCTCGTGCTAGTCTGTCTCGTCAAGTAACCCGATATGTCTAATGTATGTTCACCATGTTTGGACGCTACTGCTTGAACCTAGGGTACCAAACTTTTCCCGTAAACCATGGTACCTTGATATGCTAAGACTCATGAGCCGGGCATGGTGGTATGGGACATCGTGGTCGAGCTGTCAGACGCTGGGGCCACGTGCCTCCCTGTAGTGTCCATTGAGCAACCAGACTCATGAGCCAAATACGATGGTATGGGACACTGTATTCGAGCTGTCGGCCTACACTGATTGGTGACAAGCCCTTTGTAGTGACCTCGAGCATACTATGAATTTGCGGTGAGGTGACGAGTTTTGCCACGGTGAATAGAGTATGAACTAGGCCTGTATCAATTTAGTGATGAACCGTTAAAAATGTGATAGGGGAGTGGTGTAACGATTGTATGTAACAGCCTTAGCAGCCTTTACAGAGCCCTAGAACCATAATATCGTATGAGATTATTTAGGTTTGACGACCCTAAAATGGATCATGTTTGGGAATGATACAAGGGAGGCACCTTAGTTTCCAATCCTGCTGTTCGAAATGGACTAATAACAACTCGGTAATCATGCTCATCATCGCACTGCATGTGCCTGGCAGATGTGGAGCACTGAGGAATGAAAGCATGCCACGAACGTAAGATGGTGTCGCATGAGGGAGTATGTCGGTGAGGGCATGCATCATGACTGCATTCATACTTGCATTAATAAGAGTAGTTAGGAGTGTTTGATTGTACTGCTTTATCATTACTACTTGACTGAATTGATAACATGTTAACCTATGCTTTATTGTTCCACTAAGTTGATCACTCACTCCCACGTTACGGGACGGTGTTTTACACACCAACCATACTTGTTTGAGTTTCAGATGACGGCGATACTGTGAAGCGGAGCCGGACTTTTATGAGGATGAGGAGGATTCCTCCTTTATGCAGTTTCAGGCGGGTTCCTGTGAGCCGTGTCCTGATCGACGGGGCTTTCTAGGATATTGACTAGAGGACCTTACACATTTGGTATATTTTAGAATTGTACTTGTAATTATTTAACATGGTAACGTTATCACACTCTGGACACTCACCACAGTTTATATATTTTATTTATCTATCACAGTCTTCCGCTTGCTAACTCACTTGTCTCTGGAGTATGATATGCTGTTTTGGCTTAATCTCACTCATGTTCACTACACTAATACAGACAACATTCAATCATCATTCATTTTGTTGCATAAGTGATGCGTTCAAACTTGGGAGTTGAGTTTATGCTCGACCCTCGATTTTCAGGGCGTTACACCAGGAGGCGATAGTGAACAACAAGATGTACCAATCTTATAATCTCATAATGGAAAAGAAGATACTCAAAGCTATCATAGCATCAATTGTAATTTGAGTCACAATAAACCATAGAAAAGTAAAAATATTTCTTAAATTCAAACTAGAAATCAATGAAGTTCAATAAGAACAACAATTAAAGTAAAATAAATATCCAAACACGCTACAAGCTTCACCTCTTAGCCCTAGCTAAGAGGTTTACCCAACTATAGACATGATTGAAACCAAATCTCTCAAACAAACCATGAAAAATATACTAGGGAAGAAGAAAACTCTTTGGCGATTGCTCAACCCTTGTGTATGCTCCTTAAAACTTTCCAAGCCCTAGAAGATGCTTTGGAGCATCCTAGGGAGTCTTATTTATAGTTGTGGAATTACAACTTTCGCACCTAATTGAAAAAAATCTAGAAATTGCCTCAAATTTACGCACTCTCCGCAGTTTGCTAAATTAAAGTTCACTCTATGCAGTATCCCAAAATATACTTCACTCTGCACAGCTAAAATAGACTCCGAATTTCATAATATTCTTTTTCAGGATAATTTCAGGAATATGTTTGTTTTAAGGACAATTTCAAGATTCCTCTTCTTCACTTCATATTTGATTCTATTCATTCCTCACTTGGTTTTCTTGGATCTTTGCCATGTGAATTCTTCATTAATGACTTCCAAATCTCCAATCTTCATTTAGTAATCTTTCGAGCATAAATCTTCCTTTTGGCATCAATTTCACCTTAAGCTTTCGAAATCACCTCGCACATGAAAACATGCATTATTAAATCGATTAAGCACTATCATGTTTATAAAATCAAGGTATAAATAGAGAAAATATGTAATATTTCACACTCAACACACACCCCCAACCAGCATTTTGCTAGTCCCGAGCAAAACATGCATGAAGTGATCTTCAATTCTCAATGTACAAAGTTCTTCAAGAAAACAATCATTTTTGTAAACAAGTATGAATGAGTATAATCTAAAGAAGCGAGAGTGAAAGTTTGTAACCCTAGAAACAAATCAAACATGCAATCAATCAAATAGATTCTTCGTTAATCAATCTAGAGCATAAGTTCATATATCAAGTTTTCCCAATGTGCTTAGTGAATTTCAATTTGCTTTGCATAAAAGTACTATTATTTCATAATGTTAGCCATGCTCATCACCTCAGGATTACTTGAATAAACAAGTGCTGATTCCGAACTTATTTCCTTTTCCTTATTTTTTTAGTTTTTTATTTTATATCGACGATCTCGTTTTATTTATTCTTTTCAAACTTCACATTCTTTTCATTCTTTTACATTCTTTTCTAGTCTTTTCACCACACATGACCTTTTTGTCGATCTCACTGTTTTTTAACTAGTTCTTTTAATCTTTTAGGGTGGATAAAATTCTCCAGACTTAATTCTCAATATCTTTCAATGATATACATACTAACAATAAAAAATTCTAGTACCATCTACAAAGAGCAAATTGAACATATCTTGTGACTTAGATTAATATGATATTCAAACTTCCTCTTAATCAATTAGATGCAAGAATTTAGATGATAGTCTACTCGATTGATCAAACTTTAACAATTCAAAGTTCAATCTCCATGTTATCATCATACTTAAAGTATACTTAATTCCACAAATTATCATTTCCTAAACATGTTTTTAACTTGAAATTTTAAAAAATTTCACAATTTTTTGCTCAAAACTAAGAAAACACTAATTAGTTTACCTAATCCACACCCCCCAACCTAAAACTTACATTGTCCTCAATGTAAAAGAAATGAGCATGCAATGCAATTGAGACAATGACAAGAAAGGAGTAGTGATGAAAAGATAGTACCTGAAGAAGGTGAATTGCAACTCTTCCAAAGTTCTCAATGTGAAGATGGGTTAGCACAACGACTAAATAAACTGAAAGTAAATCATCCTAGTCCTAAATCCTACCAAAGCAATAAAGTTAACTACAAGTTTACCCGAAAAAAGGTGTAAATGAGAATTATATAGAAGGACTTTTTGACCGGTTATGAATGATTTCCAAAGGATGTTCCTATCGTAGAATACCTTCATCCTGTCCTTGTAAATTCTCAAGTTCACGTATGCGTCTTTCTAGATTTCCTCAAGTTCATTCAACTATAGTTTGTGCAGTGAACTAGCATTGTCTAAATTGAAGTTCAGATTTTTGATAGCCCAGTAGTCTCTATGTTCCAACTTTACAGGCAAGTGACAAGCTTTTCCATAGACGAGTCTAAAGGGAGACATTCCAATGGGGGTCTTAAAAGCTATACAGTATGCCCATAAAGTATCAGTCAAACGGATTGACTAATCCTTAAGGTCAGGGTTAACTATTTTTCTCCAAAATGTGTTTAATTTCCTTATTGAAAATCTCAGCTTGCCCACTTGTCTGCGGGTGGTATGGAGTGTTCACCTTATGAGAGATGTCATATTTTTTCATTAAGTTTTTAAATGGCCTATTACAAAAGTGTGAACCTTCATCACTAATGATGGCCCAAGGCATTCTGAACCGGCAAAGTATATTTTCTTTTAAAAGTCGAATGACCATATGATGGTCATTGTTCCGACACGGGATCTCTTCGACCCACTTAGTGAAATAGTCTACTACTAGCAAAATGTACAAATTTCCAAATGATTGGGGGAATGTGCCCATGAAATCGATGCCCCAACAATCAAATGCTTTAATGATAAGAATGGGGTCAGAGGCATCATATTTCGATGGGACAATGCATCCAATTTCTGACAATGCTCACAAGCTTTGCAAAACTCATGAGTGTCCGTGAACATACTGGGCCACTAAAAGCCACACTGCAGAATTTTAGTCATGGTCTTTTTAGCAGAAAAGTGACCACCACAGGCCTATGAATGACAGAATGAGATGTCACTTTAGTGTTCATTGTCTGGCACACATCTCCTTAGAATTTGGTCTGTACAATATTTGAATAAATACGGGTAATCCCAGAAGAACTTATAAACCTCGGTGAATTTTTTTTTCTTATCTTGCGCATTCCAATGAGGCAGTGTGAAACTTGTGACAATATAATTAGCAATGTCAGCAAACTAAGGTAATTGAGAGAGTTTAAACAATTGTTCATCAGGGAACATATCATTTATAGGTGACATTTTAAGGGAATCGGGGAGATCAAGTCTCGAATGATGGTTAGCCACTGCGTTCTCTACTCCCCTTTTGTCCCATATTTCCAAATCAAATTCCTAGAGTAGGAGGATCTATCTTATCAAGCAAGGCTTAACATCATTCTCAAAGAGAAGGTACTTCAACACCGCATGATCATTGTAAATGATGATCTTAGATCCAATCAAGTAGGACCTAAATTTATCCAAAGCGAACACTACGGCTAAGAGTTCCTTCTCCATAGTAGAGTAGTTCACTTGGGCAGAATTTAGAGTTTTACTTGCATAGTGAATAACATAGGGCTTCTTTTCTTTTCTCTGGCCTAACATTGCCCCAATAGCATAGTCAGACACATCACACATAATCTTAAAAGGAATGCCCCAATCGGGTGGTTGTATAATAGGTGAGGTAGTCTACATGCCCTTGAGATTAATGAAAGCTTCCCGGTATTGCTCAGTCCACTCATATGGTACATCCTTTTGAAGTAGATTGCATAAAGGACGAGAGAGGTGACTAAATTCCTTTATAAATCGGCTATAAAATATGGTGTGTCCTAAAGAGGATCTCACATCTCGTATGCTCTTGGGTGGAGGTGGGTTAGAGATAAGATCAATTTTAGCCTTATCTACCTCTCCCTTGGACGAGATGATATGTCAAGAACAATTCCCTTACGAACCTTGAAGTGACACTTCTCCCAATTTAGTACCAAATTCTTTTCCTCACATCGCTTCAGCATATTTTTCAGATTTTTCAAACACTTGTTGAAGGATGGACTAATTATAGAAAAGTCATTCATGAAGACCTCTAAATATTACCCCACTATGTCAGAAAATATACTCAACATGCATCGCTGAAAAGTGGCGGGGGCATTACATAGTCCGAATGGCATCCTTCAGTACGCAAAGGTGCCATAGGGACATGTAAACGTTGCCTTTTTCTAATCTTCAGGGGCTATCTTTATTTGATTGTAGCTCGAATACCTGTCAAGGAAGCAATAGTAAGAGTGACCAGCTAGCCTTTTCAAAATGTGATCAATGAAGGGCAAAGGAAAGTGGTCCTTCCTCGTGGTGGTATTTAATTTTCTATAGTCAATGCACATTCTTCAACCAGTAGTGACTATAGTGGGCACAAGTTCATTATCAGTATTAGCTATAATGGTGATTTCGAACTTCTTAGGAACCACCTGAGTTGGACTCACCCATTGACTGTCGGATATAGGGTAAATGATACTCACATCCAACAACTTGAGTACCTCTCCTTTAACCACATCCATCGTATTTGGATTTAGTTCACGTTGTGGTTGTTAGGAAGTCTTCGCATTATCCTCTAGATGAATGCGGTGAGTACAAATCAAAGGGTCAATTCCCTTGAGGTCCGTAATCGACCATCCAAGGGCTCATTTATACTCAATGAGAGTAGAAATAAGCATACTCTCTTATTCTTTCTCAAGGTGGGAAGAAATCACCATCAGGTATGTATCATCTTGACCTAAGTAGTCATATTTAAGATCAGTAGGCAAAGGTTTTATGTCAAGCTTCGGTACTTTGAGGCTAGACGGTAGAGGCACTACATCGGTTTAGGGCAATTTCTCAAATTGTGGCCTCCACCGATTAACTTCAAGTACCGGCGTAACATCAAGCAGGGCATCTATCTCCCTAACACGTCATCATCTAAATCAGGGGAGTGGGCCAAGCATGTCTCTAGAGTGTTAGAGTATAGAGTCAAAAGTGCTCTATCTTCCACAAAAGAATCGATCATGTTAATGTCATGGGTATCGTCATCATCCTTTGACTGTTTGTCCATATAGAAAAAGATGTTGAGCTCCAAAGTCATATTTCTGAAAGATAGATTCATAATCTCATTCCTACAATTAATGATAGCATTTGATGTAGTAAGGAATGGGTGACCAAGAATGACGGGTATCTAAGTGTTCACATCCACGATGGGTTGAGTATTCAAAACAATAAAATTACTGGGTAGTAGAATTTATTAACCCGGACCAACACATCCTCAATCATCCATCTCGGTGCACGAATTGATCGATCAGCGAGCTGTAACATGGTCCGAGTGGGTTTTAATTCACCAAGATCCAGTTGTTCGTATATCGAGTAAAGAATCAGATTTACAATCACCCCCAAGTCAAGAATTGCATGCTCAATTCGGTAATTCCCAATTACACAAGTGTTGGTTGGGCTACCAGGATCTTTGTATTTTTGTGGCACATCTTGGTTGAGGATGGCACTCACTTTTTCTATCAAAAAGATTTTCTTTTATATGTTTTGTCATCTTTTGGTAGTGCATAAATCCTTTAGAATTTTTACATATGAAGGGATTTGTTTAATGGCATCCAGTAGAGGGATGTTGACCTTCACTTGTTTAAGCACCTCTAGAATATCCTGAGAGTTAGAAAGAGGTTTTGGTGCAATCAACCGCTGGGGGAATGATGCAATCGACATACTTTGAGGTTCCGATTCTAACTCATGTGAGGCATTGCTAGGTCTATCATTCTCAATTTCTTCCAAGTCCTTGGGCTTTTTAGCCCTTATCGGAATAAATATGTTAATTGTATTTCCACTCCTAACAGTGGTGATAGACTTGGCTTGATCCAGTTGATTTGAAGAGCTTGGGTCACTAATTTCACATTGTGGTTTTGGATTGGGGAGGAGATGGGCTGGAAGCATCCCTTTCTTCCACTCGCTAAGTGTGACTCAATCCTTTGAATGGACGATGCACACATTCCCATTATTGTTTTGAGATCCTAGAATGCTTGCACTGTATTCTGGTTGAATAACTCTTGATTTTGTAAGAATTTTTGAACCGTATCTTCTTGAGGCCTCTTTTGATTTAAGAATTGCATAAGGGCCTCTTGAGCCGTTTGTCCCTTCCTCCAACTGAAATTTGGATGGTTTCTCCAGCTAGAATTGTATGTATTTAAAGTGGGTCTTCTAAAGGGTCTTTTGTAGTTGTTCACGGCATTCGATTGCTCATTCAATATCTCTTAAAAAGCAGGAATTGTTGGGAAATTCTCAGTTGTATGTATATTACAAGCACAAATACCATAAATAACTTCCACAACCTTATCAGATTTGATAAGTCCTGCCTTCTTAAGTTTCATGGCCTCAACTTTTCTTGTGAGATTGGCCAGTCTTGCACTTATATCATCTTCCTCTTTTAGAACATAAATTCTTCATCTTTCCTCTGATTGAGTAGGCTTAGAAGTGGTGAGTCTTGGAGAGGTGTCCCATGATTGTGCGTTTTCTGCCAATCGATTAAGGTAATCCCATGCATCATCGGCCTCTTTGTTCATGAATTCACCATTACACATCATCTCTACGAACTGGCGCATTATTGAAGTTAATCTGTTATAGAAAAAGTTTATTGTTCGACATACTTCGTAGCCATGATGTGGATAGGAATTCGTGAGATCTTTGAACATTTCCTAACATTGGAAGGTCTCTTTCTCTTTTTGGGCAAAGTTCATGATTGCCTTCCTTAAAGTGTTAGTTTTATGAAATGGGAGAAACTTTTTGAGAAATTCTTGGGTCATTTCAGCCCATATGTCGATAGATCTTGGCTTTAAGGAGTGCATCCATGTCTTAGCCTTCTCTTTCAATGAAAAAGGAAATAATTTATGTCGCACTGTGTCCTCATACACGTTTGAAAAGTGTAATGTAGCGACTATTTCATCAAACTCCTTGATGTTCAAATATGAACTGTCAGAATCTAGTCCATGAAACTTAGGAATGAGTTATATCACTATAGGTTTAATATCCACGTTTCCTACATTAAGTGGAAAGACCATGCAGGGAGGTGTACTCACCCCCGCTGGTTGTAAATAATCACGTAGATTATGAGCTAGGGGTGCATTATACACCTCATTTTCATCTTGAACTTCCTCAACTGGTGGTTGAGGATGAGCTTGATTTGCAGCCATCACTTCAATTAACTAAGAGGATCTCAAGTGGTGTCTAATCCTTTGATGGATAGGCAACCCTTTGACTAATCCTCCTTCACTCAAGAGACGTTGAGAGTTCTCACAAACCCATTTGGGCATGAAACATGGACAACCCTCAAGTGACTAAACAATTAAACCTTTAAAAAAAAGTAGAAAAACTAAAACAAATAAGAGATCTAAAAAAAATAAGAGAGAGGGTTGGAATAAAATTACCAAATAAGAGTTGCTATGTTAGGAATCCTACAAAATAGAAAACAATGTTAGTTTCTAAAAATAATTTCAGAAAAAATCCTAACCTAAAAAAATAGCAGAAAAATAATTCCCAATCTTAACCTAACTCTAATACCATTTAATTCCAGAAAAACGTAACCGTGATCCCCGGCAACGGCGCCAAAAACTTGTTCACAACCCTAAGTGTAGGGTCACGATGTAGTAATAACTTGGTAAGACCATGGTTGAATTTATAGGGACTAAACTTGTACGTATTCTTAAATAACCATAACTAGAACTAGAAGAAGATCTAAATCTGAAATATGGAATAAAGGAGATTAATTATGAATAAAGTTGATTAAAACTTGTGAATTTAAAGGTGGGAACTAGGGTGCGAAAGATCCACTTGTAGCTATCAAGTTACTACCTTATTTGATTCAAAGAACACAATTAGAATTGGAGTCCTATCCTATCCAATTGGAAGATAAAGCAATTAAATCAAATTTGAACTTTCATTGACCTAATTCTCAATGGAAGAGAATTGTGATGAGTGGAAGGGATTCCATCACCCTACCATGCCCAAGAGATGATGGTGAACAATAAGATTTACCAATCTCACAATCTCATAAGGGAAAAGAAGATTTTCAAAGTTATTATAGCATCAATTGTAATTTAAGTCACAACAAACTATAGAAAACTGAAAATATTTCTTAAATTCAAACTAGAAATCAATGAAGTTCAATAAGAACAAAAATTAAAGCAAAAAATGCTACAAGTTTTACCTCTTAACCCTAGCTAAGAGGTTTAGACAACCATAGACATGATAGAAATCAAATCTCTTAAACAAAGCATTAAAAATAAACTAGGGAAGAAGAAAAACTCTTTAGCATCTGCTCACCCTTGTGTATTTTCCTTGAGACCTTTCCAAACCCTAAAAGATACTTTAGAGCTACCTAGGGAGTCCTATTTATATTTGTGGAACTCCAACTTTTGTACTAAGTTGGAAAAATCTAGAAACCGCATCAAATTTACACATTCTCCACAGTTTACGAAATTAAACTTCACTCTGCGCAGTTTTCCAAAATATACTTCACTCTACACAGCTAAAATAGACTCCGAGTTTCAGAACATGCTTTTTCAGAACAATTTCAGGAATATGTTTATTTTAAGGACACTTTCAGGATTCCCTTTCTTCACTTCAAATCTTTGATTCTCTTCATTCCTCACTTGGTTTTCTTGGATCTTTAGCATGTGAATTCTTCATTAATGACTTCCAAATCTCCAAATCTTTATTTAGTAATCTTTCAAGCATAAATCTTCCTTTTGACATCAATTTCACCTTAAGCTCTTGAAATCACCTCGCACATGAAAACATGCATAATTAAATCAATTAAGCACTATCGTGTTTATAAAACCAAGGTATAAATAGGGAAAATATGTAATATTTCATACTTAAGAGTTAGAGGTACCTCTATATATAGGAAAGGGAGTACAATTGTATGAGTACTCTTTCCTAATATCTTGGAGATCCGTAGTGATCCGGGATCTTTATGAGATTACCGGTTTCTGAGATTATTGGGATATGATGTTATCCTCCAAAGTTCTTGGTAGAGATCTTCAGGATGTTGGGAGATTCTTTGAATCGGTAGCTCAGTTTTAGGTCAGCTTCCATACGCGAGTGATGAGTTGGGAATAAGCGACACCGATCTATTTGACGGATCAACATTCACCATTTTTGACCAATGGTTGGGTCAGAGGGTCTGTGTTCCCTTCAGCAGGGCACTAATGGTTCCTGACATTGTCATGAGACGTCGCCGACCTATAACCGAACCATAGTAGATCTATAGCCATCCAATAGCCGAGCTATGACTGAACTATAGATGGATAGCAACCGATATAGGGTTGATCTATGGTAGATCTATATCTGACCTATGACCGACCTATGATCGATCTGTAATTGACTTATTAGGTCAGAACATGACTTATTTGAATGGGCTCATAGTCGTGTTCTTTGAGTGTCCTTACAGTTGCCTCAACCTCCTTGAAGGTCGGCCTGTTTTTAGATGTAGCCGCCTAATCAGGCTTTGGTTTTACTGGACCCGTGCTGGTTCGATAGAGTTGGTCCATTCCATAAGCTGACTTATCGACTTGTCTATTTTCCCCCCAACATCACTCATATAACATAAGAGATCTCTCTCTGATCTATCATAACATGAGGAGTTGAGAGAGCCAGCGTCGGATTTTTTTATAGGTGTTAAGGCTGACGATTGCCATCCAAACTAGTCAACAACACACAATCACACATGTGGAAAGATGGGAGATGATTTACCAACAATCTCTCTTTCTCTAATTTCGAAGAGGGTGGACTTCTAGGTTCTTTCTATTTCTTTGTTATTATTTTATTTATAATATGATCATATGTGTAAGAAGGGATTAGGGTTCTTAATGATCACTCAGTATGGTACTTCACCACTCTACGAACTTATTTGTAAACCTACCATGAGGGAAGTCTACCTCATCTATGAATATAATCATGATCTAATCTTCTCATTGTTATGGTCATCCACTAGAGATGTATATCCTATGCTGATTACATAATGAACCATTAGATCTAGGTCGACTATCATATCATCATCAAAGTAGTTTAAATAGTTAAAACAAAACTTTAATAATTGAAAACATTTTAAAAGCTAATTAAAATATTTGAAATGTTGGGTCCAATGAAAAAATTGCATAATAAGTTTCTCTCTATGTAAAATTCAATGAATCCTGTATTGGCCCGTGCAAGAATATGATGGAAGTACCCAGCCATGTTCGCTTTTAATGGTGACATGGTAGCCTTGTAGGAAGAGTAAAAACATTATCAATTAAGATTGCGACCTTTACACATTATTAGGTCTAAGGATTAATTATTTTTCATGCAACATCAAGTCTTGCTCGTCCTGATCATTTTTGCTTACGCTAGTGGGCCCCAAACCAATTACTTAACCTTGATCCAAACAATGTAAATGCAATAGTTCTAACCTAGATCTTGTATCCATAATAAACTCACACTCCCATGCAGGGTAAAAATGAAGGGACACCAATACCAAATCGGCTCCATGATGGTGGACACTTTCTATCCTAACTCAAGTTAGTCTCTTTACACAAGATGATTGTACATCTCATCAAAGAGTGTCTACATATGTGTCCTATGTACTTGTGATGGTCATGTTTCAAACATGGTACTGAGATTCATGGACCACAACTTTCTCTAGATAATGACCATCATGTCCAATATAAAGTTCCCAAAAACTACCAAAGGAATCACTCATTTACTAATCCACAGTCATATAAATTCAAGATAACACTAAACACTAAGGGCTCGTTTGGATTCACATTTAGGGTTGTATTATATGGTATTAAAGGGGATGATGTGATATGTACAGTGTTTGGTTAGGAGTTAAACACTGTAGACTACCATGCGCACGAATACCGCATGGAACCAGAAAAATGCAGCCATGCAATTGTATTGTCTAACGTCTCGGCTGCCATCTGTACAACCGATTGAATGTATTATTCTCGTGTGCGACTGACTTTCAAAACCTTATAGAGACATCTCTCCATAAGGAGAATGTTCAGGTTTCTACACCAGCACCTCCTTATATCATCGCCGACCTTCTGCATGTCAATTTTCTACTAAGAAGGTGATTGAGAAGATGATCTTCCAAATGCCAAGATCAACATATATGCAACATGATAACCTTCTTATCATCCATTGCTCATTGCAAATCGACATTCCAATAGTAGATCGTGTTGCGAAAACTGCATCATATTCATGTATCTCCCTGCTTTGATGGTATGCGATATCCAATGGCCGGTAACCATGAGCGGATTCTGGGCCATGGATGTTTGGCCCTCTTGGAGCACAAGGCGCCCCTTCTTAATGGTGTGTATATGGCGTATACACCACTGTCTATCAACGGCCTACTCCCTATCCAGCTATGCCTATACCGCCGATGGGAGGGAAATCTCAAGCCGTCGAATCAAACTTGGAATTTTACCATATCTGCCTGGTAAGGTTGGAAGATCGGAAAGGACATGTGCATGCGACCCTGTAACAGGTACATGAGTTGTCCGTGGGTTGCAGTTTTTGAAACGTAGATTGTTTCTCTTTATAAAAAACCCTCCATCGTAATTTCTCTTCAAAACCATCTCTCTTTGCGAAGTTTTCCGTTCTCAACAGGCCCTGCTTCATCTGATCAGATCTATCTTAGAGGTACTTCTCTTTTAAAACCTCCTTAGACGCAAAATGCATTCTTTTTTTTTGCCCAAATCGATTTGCAAGGGCCCTTTTAAGATGATTCTATATTTCTCTTATGTTATCCATTTTCAGCATCATAATCCTTTTTTTTTTTATCAGGTTGAACACTGTATGATGTTCCCCTCATTACATTTATATAAGCTTTTTTTTTAAAGAAAGGTTGTAAGGCTATGCGTGGCATTATCTGAGAGATTCAGTGCTACCTTCATGCCTTCCAACTTTGAACTTATATTGGTCAGTGCCTGTATATTCATGCTTGTACATCACTGTGTGTTAACAGAGACTCATGGCTATCCACCTTTGAAGTTATAAGCTTGTGGGAGGAAATCCATGCCTATACCGATTGATGTGTATATGGGCAAGTTGTCAATTGAACTTGTGACAGTTGTTTGTTAACTATTTTATTTTATCAATCTGTTCATCAGAAAGAAAAAAATTTATCTAATAAGAAAAATAACTGGTACAAGAATTACTATTAACTGAGTTTCATGATATTCTCATGATTACACATTCGTGGTATGATGTTCATTGACAACTTTTATACATTCATTTTAACAATATGTACATCAACAATGTTAATAAAACAAGTGTTTACATACCAATATTTATAAAATCTCGACTACGATAAATGTGTTTGTCAGCAACATTTAACAGCTAAATGGTTCACTATGGCTGGAAGGATATTGATTCACATTTATAAATGTTTGTTGTAGTATCATTTCATGTTTCTATAGATATAAAATTTACAATTTATTGTAATTCCCATTCAAATAATTTTCAATTCCTTTAAACTGCAATGACATCTGACAGTGTGAAAATTTTTTATGAAAGGACCTCTAACAGTGAATGGACTGAGGCTGAAATAGCTGCTACAGTAACAACCATTGCAACTTTTGTATGTGTAATGGGTGCGGTTGAATACTATCGCCGTTACTGTATTAAGGCAAAGTCCAATGATTGTCACATTGAGAGGGATAGATTCATCAGCCATATAATACGTAAAAGCGATACTAAGTGTCTTACGCAGCTGAGGATGGGCAGAGATAATTTTTTTGAATTATGTTCACTGTTGAGGGATCAGAAACTACTATCCGATAGCAGGACATGCAGTATGGAAGAGCAAGTTGTCATGTTTCTACATACTATTGGACACAATGTACGTAATCATGTAATTGGTCATCGATTTACACGATCTGGTGAGACTGTAAGTAGACACTTTACTATAGTATTGGATGTTATAATCGGTCTATATCAAGAGTATGTGAAGTTTCCAGGATTATACACACCCAAAGAAATATCCGACAACCCTTTATGGAGTCCATACTTTCAGGTAACACGGTAGAAATGTTGGAATCGATTTATAAATTTAAACTTAAGAGTGAATGAATCAACTGATCATGTGGCACACTTTTGATTATAGGATTACATCAGAGCCCTAGATGGTACCCATATCTTGACTTATTTGCTAAAAGAATCAAGCTTAACTTTCAGAAATAGGAAATGATTTCTGTCATAGAATGTTTTGGCTGCATGTACGTTTGATGAGAAATTTGTATACGTACTTGCTAGTTGGGATGGATCCGTATCTGATGATTATGTGTTACAAAATACACTAACTCGTTGCCCTAATTATTTTCTTATTCCACATGGTAATTGGCTATAGGGGGTGATTGTTTACATTATAACTGTTTATGTATGTAATTCAACTGAAACATATCTCGCAATGGGTAGGAAAATATTATGTTGTTGATGCTGGATATGCACATTTGACTGGATTTATGGCACCATATTGAGGTGTGCGATATCACCTGAACGAGTTTCGTACTAGAAGGAAGTCTGCTAATAAAAATGAACTTTTCAATTATTATTATGCACAATTACAAAATGTTATAGAGTGTACATTTGGGCTTCTACAAGGCCGCTTTCCTATTCTACGTACTCCTCCTCAGTTCAAGTTTATAACGCAAATGAAAATTGTTATAGCTTGTTGTGTTCTTCATAATTTCATCCGTGTCTATGGTGATGATGGACTGGCTAAGGAAGTTGAGGATAGTGGAGACAATACAGAGGATGTTTCGCCTTCCCCTGTAGATGTAACTCTGGTGGAAGAACGACAAGCGTTAGTTCGGGTGACAGATCGCTCACGTGATGATTGCACACGTAAGAGAGACGAGATAGCTGAAAGAATATGGAATGATAGTCTTTCACGCACAAGACAACGTACTTAGACTTGCCTGGTTTATATAATGATCTGCTTTATTGAAAGCAAGAATATTTTAACATATTTTCACCAGCTTCTTGATAATGATACAGTTTATTTGTGATGAACTTCATTTGTGTCTATCTATGACTAATATAGACGTGCATCACTTGCCTTTAGTTGTCATATTTCTATTAACATTTTCTGCTTGTAGGTTCAATGAATTTTTTAAGGAGCAAATTCAAGGACATGAAGAAGAAAGAAGTAGAGTCATCACCTGGTAAGAAGGTTGTTATGTCAAACCAGTGCCCCAGCTCACCTGCTAGAAAAAGTGGAACTCCAAAAAAAAAAACACCCTCAAGGACCCGGCCATCCCCAAAAAATGTCTCTCAACCTAGGTGTACTTTAGGTGGTTTAAGTCGAGTAAGTAGAATTCAATTGACAGATACCATGGATAACACATTAGTTGATGCGTTGGTGGAACAGGTGAATCTGAGCCTTAAAAGTGACAACAGGTTTAAACCCGAAGCTTATAAAGCCACAATTAATGAGATATATGATACTTGTGGGATATTGTTGGAGAACCGTCATATTTTGAACCGGCTCCGGACCTTAAAGAGGCAATATTGGGCAATAAAGGACATGCTTAATGCCTCAGGATTCAGACAGGACGAAGACCACAAGATGATGATTGCTACCGAGGATGTATAGGAAGGATACATTGTGGTATGAATTGATTTTAAATTTGCTTTATAAATTTTTACAAACTGATTTTTTTATAAATGATTACAATATTTTGTCGTTGTGTGTACAGACCCATTCCTATGCTGAATGGGTTCGAGGCAAACATGTGGAAAGATGGGACAACCTCGCCTTCATGTGTTGGCAATGATTTTGCCTATGGCGAGTTTGCGAGTACGATATATTCTTCTCCCATATCTGGGAAACGGTGCGGTCATGACGAAACAAACTCCGATGATGACTTGGAAGAGGAGCCCTGCCAGATTATGCGTCTCTCATCCTCAGATGAGGATGATCGAAGGGCAACTCCCCGAGTTTGCGGTGGTCAGGGATCATTAAATTAGGCAAAGCGAGTAAACAAAAGCCTAATGAAAGCCACCTCATGTTCTCGTCATAGTCATGCTGATGGGAGTGAGATAAGCTGTAGGAAGAGTAAACTGAGTAAACACATCGGGGACAGGATGGGGGAGGTCACAGAAGCCGTGAACAACTTGACCATTACAATGGCGCAGGGGAAAAGTATGACGCGTGTGCAACGTCTGTTGGGTATCCTTGACGAGGTGGATGGTCTTTCCAATGAAGACCAAATTCGGGATACAAGGGTGTTGCAGACTGATATAGTCAGTGCAGGTTTTTTTATAAAGCTGGGACATGAACGACGAAAGGAATGGATAGAGAAAGTTATCCTTCCTCATTGTGGCTAGGAATGAAAATGGGCCTTTTGTTTTTTGTGTAGACTATTATGTTGGGGGGATACCTTTTTTTATGATGCGTTTGTGGTGGATACCATTTCAACTGAGTCTGGAATGCTCGATTTGGTGGGTTAACTTTTTGGCAACTCTACGGATGATATGATTGCTACTGGAGAAGCAATTAAAACTTTAAACTCCTGGACTGATATATATTGAATCTACAATGCTTCTTTATGTTGCAGGTTCTGACTTTAACTGTTATGCAAAAATTTGATTCAAAATTTAACTTAATACAATTTTTAGCTTGATATAGTTGTCATTATTCAGTAGCAATTTCCGTTGGGTTAATATGCTGGAGGATTTCTGACTCTCACTTATTTGGAATGCTCTGTCTCTATTTGATATATAACTGGACATCACTAGAGTAGATGTATTTGAAAACTGGCAATTTTTCAGATATGCTTTTTACCTCGATCATATATTTCTGGATTATACAACGCTCTGCTGATTATGATTCGGTTATCTGTTTTCATGTAAATCACCTAGTTTACTTCGGCTTATTGTAAAGAAATTCAGATTATTACTGGTAATGATTCTTCTATTGAGAAGGTTATATTGTTGAATGTCAATACGAATATTTAATTTTGGACTAATACACTTTTCTCTTGAATTAATCTTGACAGATTATTTTTGAATTCGGGGCCCTGAAATTCGAGTTTTACTGAAGCTCTCCTATGTTTGAAAATATATCCAGGTGGTAAGGAGATTTCATAATTTTTTCCACGTGTGAACAAGTTCTATGGGACATTGTTGACGTTAACATTTCATTTTATTTACAAAGGTGGTTGTGGGGATCATTTTCTAACTTGTTTGCCAAAGAAATGAAATTTGGTGCCCACATCTTCGAAAGATAGGTAATATCAAGATTACATAGTACAATTGGAGCAGCAATTAAAAGTTTAAACTCTTGGATTGATAAATATTGAATCTACACTGCTTCTTTATGTTGCAGGTTCTGACTTTAACTGCTATGCGAAATTTTGATTCAAATTCTAACTTGATACAAATTCTAATTTGATACAGTTGTCATTATTTAGTAGTAATTTCTGCTGGATTAATATGTTGGAGGATTTCTGACTTTCACTGTTTCAGAATGATCTTTGTCTCTATTTGATATATAAGTGGACATAATAAAACTCTTCTGTATTTCCTAATCATGAGAGAATATTGTTGAATTACTTGTTCTGATTCAGGGTTTTACCTATTGGAGACTAGCTTTTTATTTTTCTGAAATTTAAACTTACAATGACATCACTAGAGTAGATGTATTTGGAAGCTGACAATTTTTCAGATATGCTCTTTACCTCGATCATATATTTTTGGATTATACAACGCTCCACTGATTATGATTAGTTATTTGTTTTCGTGTAAATCACCCGGTTTACTTCGACTTATTGTAAGGAAATTCAAATTATTACTGGTAATGATTCTACTATTGAGAAGGTTATATTGTTGAATGTCAATGCGAATATTTAATTTTGGACTAATACACTTTTCTCTTAAATTAATCTTGACAGATTATTTTTTAATTCAGGGCCCTGAAATCCGGGTTTTACTGAAGCTCTCCTATGTTTGACAATATATCCAGGTGGTAAGGAGATTTCACAATTTTGTCCATGTGTGAACAAGTTTTGTGGGACATTGTTGACGTGAATATTTCATTTTATTTGCAAAGGTGGTTGTGGGGATCAATTTCTAACCTGTTTGCTAAAAAACAAAATTTAGCGCCCACATCTTCAAAAGATAGGCAATATCTAGATTACATCATACAATTAGAGGCAAAAGGAAGATGAATGTTTGTTTTTCCGGATATCCTACAGATTAAGGCATTGATTAATGCTTGCAGCGGAATGAAGCAAAAATATTATGTGGTGTTTGTGGGGAGGAATCCCGAGATCTATGCAACATGGGATGATTGCAGTTCTCAAGTTCACGATTTTAGTGGATGCAAACACAAGTCGTTCCTGACTTTCGAAGATGCTATGAATGCCTGGAATCAGTATCAGGTATGTAGGATACTATTTATTTCATATGTAGATTGATTTTGTTAGTTGAAGTAGTGAAGATTACATCATATCCATTTATTGATTGGCAAAATTTTTTTTGTTTACTATATCATTTTGGTTTCTTTCCCCGATTGAATGGCACGAAATACAACTGGAAGTGTCGCTATTCGTACATCTCATCATCCCTCAACAATGGACAGTGGCAACTGTGTAGCTGCTCTCACAGATCGAACCCAAATCGACACCAGGAATATCCGGGAAGATGCCAACGCTGAGAGGGTGACCGTTGCTAATGTTGGAGACGATCAATGCATGACTCGGCTTCTTCGTTTGCTACTTGGATTGTTGATTTTTTATGTCGGTATCAGGTTGTTCTTTCGGTTCTAGTATATGTATGGCTAAGGATAATGAATCAGTTATATCTTTTTTTTTTTTTTTGTAAACATCGTGGCTGGGTCCTCTGATTGTATCATGGACTATTTTCCAGAGACGTTCAAATCGAGTTGGATAAAATGATCACAAATTAACAGATGAAGTTTTTTTAACTATTTTGGTAATTAATTTTTAAATTTTCCATATAGTGAAATATATTCACTGTTATTTAATGTTCAGCGTGGTTAAGCGACAAACGATCAGGATCCTTCACTGTTCAAGAAATTGTGCCATTTCGTGCCGGAACACGATTGGCAGAATTTTCCAAATCGTGCTAGAGCACCCCATATCGTGTCAAAGCACTCTAACAAAGTTCCATACCTTGTGTTTTTTTTTTTTGTGGGGACATACTATATCAAATCTTTCCAGTGACTCTGGTATATAATATCTGATCGGATGTGCGATTTGTGTTTTAATTCATTTGGAAATGTCTGTGAGGAATTTTTTTTATAAGTTTTAGGTAACTTTATCATATTATTTTGTCTCACCTTCTCCCTCTGGGATATAGTACGACACAAAGGTGGCCCAGATCAGGGTCGGTCAGCTCTTTTAAAACCAATTGATAGTCCGGATGAGCTCTGACCTCATCGTGGGGTCTACGGTTGGCCAATCGATTGAGCCTTATCCTACAGTTAACTGTTTTTTCCTTTTTTGGACACACATTTCTCCTAGCATGTTCCTACGCTTGTAACTCACGTGGGCGTCATATCATTTTCTCATGGTTGATCAGAGGTCATGGTCGATGTTGCTGATTTTGGCAACATTAGATGACCTTGATACCGTTGTTAACGTGAATTCTTTGAATGGATGGATATGATTTTTCAATGGATGGATCAGATGAAGCATATCAACTGACGGTGGCCACCACCACCTATGAACTAGATAAGAATTGAAAAAAAAAAACCAAACCGTACAATGGCTATTGTATGAATGGATGGATAGGATTTTTCAATGACAATCATGTTGGACAGATCAGATCATGTTGGATGGATCAGATGAAGCATATCAACTGACGGTGGGCACCACCACTTATGAAATGGACGAGAATTAAAAAAATAAATGAACAATCTGTACAACAGCTATTGTATGTTGTATGTTTGTACAATACGCAGGCCTAATACATTGTATCCAAACATTGATCTATACAAGATATTGTATACTTGCCCGCACAATACCTCATATCCAAACATTGATTAATGGCATGTTGATTTGGATGTATTGTGAAAACCATCTAATGTATACATGAACAGTACCTGAATACAATACAATACACCCTTATACACGAATCCAAACAAGCCCTAAGGAATTAAGTTGTCCACATGGGACACATGGTCATCATGATCTACGGTTGAGATTAATCTTATCCTCTCCATATGGCTAGTCAATCTCCTTACACAAGATGAATGTACATCTCATCAAATAGTGTCTAGATATGTGTCCTATGTACTTATGATGGTCATGTTCCAAACATGGTACTAAGATTCATAGACCACAACTTTTCCTAGTTAATGACCATCATGTCCAATTTAAAGATCCCAAGAACTACCAAAGGAATCACTCATTTACTAATCCACATTCACATAAATTTAAGATAACACTAAACATTAAAGCATTAAATAGTCAACATGGGACACATGGTCATCATGATCTACGGTTGAGATCAGTCTTATCCTCTCCATATGGCTAGTGGATTAAGACACATATTCCAATACTCGTCCACATTAAATAAATGAAGGGTTGTGATACAAAGCTCATGTCAGACATCCAACGGATGACACAAGTCTCAGTGATCTTGGCTACTGATCGATAAGGTAAACTCTGAACATGTCATTAACCAATAGTCCACTAATAAGGTAGGTCATATATATATATATATATATATATATATATATATATATATATATATATATATATATATATGGGATTTTGACTGTACTAGCATTGAGTTATGGTAAAAATCTCTAAATGGATAGGAAGTTTCAAACATTCCAAGGGTAGTCATTTGACAGGTTTTTTATTTTGTTTGGACTAAATTTCCCCTCCTAGGAACTTAGTCTTTATACGAAACCTTTTTTTCTTCTTTCTTTACAATTTTCATAGGGCTTCTTCTTCCTTTTCAAAAATATTTTCCCATGACCCACCACCACTCCTTTCGAATACATTTTCCATCGTACGTTCACTGCCATAAACTTTTTCGATATATGAATAAGCCACTGATACATGAAAGACATTTTAAATGAATTCTTTATTTTATTTTTTATAATAACATTTTCTTATAGACGGAAACTACTTTTGGTTGTGTATAGAGAGGAATGGCAGTGGTTATTGTTGTCATGGGGAGAAGTGATTGTTAAAAGGAATTTGAGGTAGATAAGGATGTTATGCCCCAAACTTGGAAATCGGGCTCACAAACTTCCTGATCACCGAATCCGGCGCCGACAGCCTCCGTAATATCCCATTCTCGGCTCCTGGCACCGATATACCAGGTTCCGATCCTGGGATCCTACAAGGAGGATTTTCAACATGAATTTGTTCCATAACAAGCATAACCAAAAGCATAACCCATGAACAATAACAAGAACACCATCACAAAATTCACTACGATAAAAAAACTTTCAAGTACAATGCGCATAAAGGAAATACAATGATAATATCGGGGCTCCGAAAGCTTGGCTGCATGCACCTGCTCCTGCTCAGCTACTATTGCGCCATGGCGTCACCTACACGCATCTATCATGCATAAGCTTATAGAAAGCTTAGAGGGTGGTGAAAGTATGTGCATAAGGTAGAAATGCAAGAATGCAATATCAGAGTAATGCGGAAACATGCTAGTAAGTCCATGAATGCTAACAGCTGTACTAAGGCTATGCAATATAACGCATGAATGTTATCAAACATACCAAGGCCATACAATGCAATGCAAGGCCTACATAGCCAATGTCATATGTAAGGTGCAGCTCAAGCATACCAATCCACATATCAATCCAACTCATCTCTAGAGCATCATAAATCAGTACAGTTCTCTCTGGATAATCACCGGGGTATAGTACACTATACACCAGATTGTCGTCCCACCCTGGACGTACAACCATACAAGGGGAAGAGACCTCACTACCCGCCTAACTAGCAATTTGTCAATATTTACCCGGCACATCGGTCGCGGACCCATTTACGAGTTGGTCAAATTTAGCTTAGCAATTGCCCCCTACCCTTGGGCGGGTAAGGCCACAGCCCCTTCCAATTGACCTCGACATAGTGGAAACATGGCCTCCTAATATTCAGCCCTCATGCGCTCATATATCCACTCGGTCGAGGCATTAGAGCATCCTTTATGGTACCATAAGGTTTGGGGACTTTCACCTGGGACATCTATCGTGCCCCCCTGCTTAACAAGTATTTCGGGTATCCAATCCTGTCATCCACACTATATCTGCAGAGGCTACAGTGCTGATGTCGCTAGGGCGTATAATAATCATAACACACAATGCAAGATGCATGAGTCACACAATCCAATCATGCACCATTCCTGCGCATATCGTGCGCTCATTTGGGGCAACTCTACTTATCAAGGAGTCCCATAAATAACCTGCCCAATGGCATATGCAATGGTCAACAACATCTCATAACAAGCATGCAGATGATGCATATGGGCATGTATCATGATGCTATGCTATCACATACTTATAATTGGTATCGATAATCGGCCTATATAAAAGGCGAGGTCCATAGATGGGCAGCCGATCCATAACATAAAAGTCAATCCTCAAGTGTGGATATACCAAACTGACAGCACAGATCCCTCCATCTACGGTGATGATGTACTCTCCTCATATCAAGGTTAGGCCTAGGTGGCATACCTATATTCATAAGGATCCGAAACGGGCTTCCTTCACCATACTATCATATAGTCCGCTAGATGCCCTAGGGGGCCCAAATAAGTCCTAGATGGACTCTAAGATTAAAAATAGTCCTACTAGCAACCAATGGGGGCCCAACATCTTGGGTTATCCCAATATGAATAAATGGATCATGCAAATATCAATGGGGCCCAATGATTTGGGTCAACCCACTTAGAGAAGGATGAGAATGAGCTTAACAAGGGCCTATGAAAATGTCACAATGTAGATATTTAACCATCATTGCCCATCAATGTGGACATTTAACCAACATTGCTCCCAAGGAGTGACCTACATAGAGCTAAACATATAGTGAGGCCCATGGCCTCACACAAGGACCTAATGAAACAGTCCATAGCCCTAATAATGGTTGGAAATAAAATGGACTTCACTCATGTTATCTCACAATCAATATTGGGCCTCTTGGGTCAGCCCATAGCCCACATACATCAAGGTGGGTCACATGGGGTAGCCCAAAGCCCAAAAATGATAAGGTAGGCTATGTCTAACATATCCAACATGGTGGGCCTCTTTAGGCAGCCCATAGGCTCCAAAATTTTAGCTGGGCCAAGTGGACAACATACCCCACATAGTAGTTTACAATTCAGGCCATGAAGTCCACCATAATGGATGGATAGCACCTCACCAATAGGAATTCTAAGGCTAGATATTCAGCCCATCTGGCCCATTAAACATCCAGAAAATCTGGGCAATCTGGCCCTTATACAATCAGGTGAAAGGTGGGCCTAACAAGGCATCAAAGGGGCCCAAATTCTACTTAACAGGGCTGCGAATATCATACAAGGAGATGGGCCTGCTGCTGGACTTTTGGGCCAACAGCAGTCTAGTCAATCTGGAGGTCCAAAGGATAGACGGCTGAGATCAAATTATACATCAAATGGGTCCCACCTCCAGGGGGATGGACAACATAGATACAACACATCAAGGTGGGCCTCACATCTAAGGGATAGACAGCGAGGGTATACAATACATGCATCATAGGTAAGTCCTAACGGACAGTGGTTCCCACGCAGCAGTATGCTGCTGTATTGACGCCAACAAGTTCTGGGTTTGATCATGAGGTTTGTATTATATCCATACCGTTTGTTAGTCTGGGACCCACCCCACACATGCTACATGTGTGGAGGTGGGGCCCACCAGAAGTATACATTGTATATTCACCGTCCATTGCTGGGCGGTGATAGGTGGGAGCCCACCATGATGTATATATATCCAAGCCATCCGTCCATTTGGTGGGATGTGGGACCCACCCCACATGTGCTGCACGTGTGGGGGTGAGTCCCACCATGATGTATGAATTTTATATTCACACTGTGCATCTCTAGATGGTGTTGCGTGGGGCCTACTTATGATGCATTTATTGTATACCCTCATCGTCCATCCCTTGGACGTGAGGCCCACCTTGATGTGTTGTATCTGTGTCATCCATCCCCCTAGATGTGAGACCCATTTGATGTGTATTTTGATCTCAGTCATCCAGCCCTTGGACCTCTAGATTGACTGGACTGCTACTGGCCCAAAAGTCTTGCAGCAGGCCCATCTCCTTTTATGAATTTATAGCCCTGTTGAGTAGAATTTGGGCCCCTTTGATGCCTTGTTAGGCCCACCTTTTACCTAATTATATAAGGGCCAGATTGCCCAGATTTTCTGGATGTTTAATGGGCTAGATGGGCTGAATATCCAGCCTTAGAGTTCCTATTGGTGAGGTGATATCCATCCATTATGGTGGACTTCATGGCCTGAATTGTAAACCACTATGTGGGGTATGTTGTACACTTGGCCCAACTAAATTGTTGGAGCCTATGGGTTGCTCAAAGAGGCCCACCATGTTGGATATGTTAGACATAGCCTACCTTAGCATTTTTGGGGCTTTAGGCTGCCCATGTGGCCCACCTTGATGTATGTGGGCTATGGACTGACCCAAGAGGCCCAATATTGATGTGTGGATAACATGAGTGAAGTCCATTTTATTTCCAGCCATTATAAGGGCTATGGGCTGTTTCATTAGGCCCTATGTGAGGCCCATTATGTTGTATATGAGGCCCTTGTGTGAGGATATGGGCCCCACTATATGTTTGGCTCTATGTGGGCCACTCCTTGGGAGCAATGTTGGTTAAATGCCCACATTGATGGGCAATGATGGTTAAATGTCCACATTGTGACCTTCCATAGGCCTTTGTTAGGCCTATTCTCATCCTTCTCTAAGTGGGTTGAACCAAATCATTGGGCCTCATTGATATTTGCATGATACATCTATTCATATTTGGATAACCCAAGATGTTAGGCCCCCATGGGTTGCTAGTAGGACTATTTTTAATCTTGGAGTCCATCTAGGACTTACTTGGGCCCCTAGGGCATCTGGCAGGCTATATGATAAGCCCGTTCCGGATCCTTAGGAATATAGGTAAGCCACCTAGGCCTAACCTTGATATGAGGAGAGTGCATCATCACCATAGACGGAGGAATCCTTGCTATCAGATTTGGTATATCCACAGTTGAGGACTGACCTTTATGTTATGGATTTGTTGTCCATCTATGGACCCCGCCTTGTATATAGGTCAATTATCGATACTGATTATAAGTATGTGATAGCATAGCATCATGATACATGCCCATACGCATCATCTGCATGCTTGTTATGAGATGTGGTTGACCATTGCATATGCCATTGGGTAGGTTGTTTATAGGACTCCCTGATAAGCAGAGTTATCCCACATGAGTGCACGGTAGCGCAGGATTGGTGCATGACTGGATTGTGTGACTCATGTATCTTGCATTATGTGTTATAATTGTTGTACACCCTAGTGACATCAGGGTTGTAGCCTCCGCAGATATAGCATGGATGGAAGGATTGGATACCGAAAATACTTGTTAAGCATGGGGGCACAATAGATGTCCCAGGTGAAAGCCCCCAAACCCTTATTGTACCATGGAGGATGCCCCAATGCCTAGACCGAGTACATGTATGAGCGCATGAAGGCCGAATACCTGGAGGCCGCATCTCCACTGTGTCGCAGTTGATTAGAAGGTGATGTGGCCTTACTCGCCCAAGGGTAGGGTGCATTTGCTAGGCTGAATCTAACCAACTTGTAAATGGGTCTGCTACCAATGTGCCGGGTAGATATTGGCAGACTGCTACTCAGGCGGGTAGTGAGGTCTCTTCTGTTTGCATGGTTATGCATCCAGTGTGAGACGATAATCTGGTGTATAGTGTACTAGACCCCGGTGATTATCCAGAGAGAATTGTACTGATTTATGATGCTTGAGAAATGAGCTGGATTGATATGTAGATTGGTATGCTTGAACTGCACCTTGCACATGACATTAGCTATGTAGGCCTTGCATTGCATTGTATGGCCTTGGTATGGTCGATAGCATTCATGCCTTACATCGCATAGCCTTAGTACGGCTGTTAGCATTCATGGACTTACTAGCATACTTTCGCAGCACTCTAATATTGCATTCTTGCATTTCTACCTTACGCACACACTTTTACCACCCTCTAAGCTTTCTGTAAGCTTATACATGATAGATGCGTGCAGATGATGCTAGGGCGCAGTTGTAGCTGAGTAGAAGCAGGAGCATGCAGCGAGCTTTTGGAGCCCCGATATTATCATTATATTTCCTTTATGCGCATTGTACTTAAAAGGTTTTTTATCATGGTGGATTTTGTGATGGCGTTCTTGTTATTGTTCGTGGGTTATGCTTTTGGTTATGCTTGTTATGGAATAAATTCATATTAAAAATCCTCCTTGTAGGATCCCAAGATTGGAACCTGACATATGGGTGCCGGGAGCCGAGAATGGGGTACTACGATGGCTGTCGGAGCCGGATTCGGCAATTGATAATTTTGTGATCCTGGTTTTCGAGTTTGGGGCATGACAAAGGATAGTTGTGGTTATCATGTAGAATACAATGAAGGAGATAAAATTTGGATCGTGTAATGCATTAATTATCTTGGAAGATAAGGAACATATATAATCTTTTTAAGGGTTAAGGTTGTGTGTTAGGGGTCTGGGTCATGGTTCTCATGTGTTAAGGTTGAGGTTGTCATTTGAAGGGTCAGCATTGTCATATGCTAAGTGTGGAGGTCTTCATGTTATAATGGTCGAGGCCATGATTGTAATGTGTTAAGGGTCGAAGTTGTCATGTTATACGGGTCAACATTGTCATGTGTTAAGTGTGGAGGTCTTCATGTTATAAGGGTCGAGGCCATGTTGTAATCTGTTAAGGGTCGAGGTTGTCATGTTATAAGGGACGGCGTTGTGGTTGTAATGTAGTAAATGTTGAGGTTGTAACGTGGTAAGGGTTTAGGTTGTCATCTGAAAGGTCGATATTCTCATGTGCTAAGGGTCGAGGTTGTGGTTGTAATGTGGTAAGGGTTGAGATCATCATGTTATAAGGGTTGAGGTTGTGGTTGTAATGTATTAAAGGTCGTGGTTGTCATGAGGGTTGATGTTATAACGTGGAAAGGGTCGAGGTTATCATGGGAAAGGTCAATATTTTCATGTGTTAATGGTCGATGTCGTAATGGGTTGAGGTTGTGGTTATAATGTATTAAGGCTCAAGGTTGTCATGTTATAAAGGTCAGGGTCGTGGTTGTAATGTGGTATGGGTCGTGGTTGTAACATGGTAAGTGTCGAGGTTGTAATGTGGTAATGGTCGTGGTTGTAATGTGGTAAGGGTCGAGGTTGTAATGTGGTAAGGATCATAGTTGTAATGTGGTAAGGGTCGAGATTGTCATGTGGTAGGGGTCGAGGTTGTCATGTGAAAGATCGATATTCTCATGTGCTAAAGATCGAGGTCATGGTGTATAAGGGTCATCGTGGTTGTATAAGGGTTGGGGCTGTGGTTGTATAAGGGTTGTGGTTGTGATTGTATAAGGGTCGAGGTCATTGTTGTAATGTAATAAGGGTCAAGGTTGTAAAGTGGCAAGGGTCGAGGTTGTTATGTGTTAAGGGTTTTGGGTCCTACCGTGGCTTATGTGTTGAATCCACTCTGTTCATTGGATTTAAAATTTAATTTAATGTCATGGGCCAAAAAAAGAGTTACATCCTAAAATTTTATGGCCCCCAAAAAGTTTTTAATGGTAGGTTTTCAATCTCAATGCTTTTTATGGTGTGGTCCACATAAGTCTTTGATATTACTCATTCTTGGGCTCATGCCCTAAAATGATCTTTCGAAATGGATAGACGATGTGGATAAAATATATACATCACAGTAGGCCCCACAGGACCATCTATCTCTAGATAGGTCCAGTTACCCAATCCGCATCACGTCACATTAAATTGATGTGGATATCGAGAGAAAAGATTTTTGGAGGCAGTGTTTACTTATTTAAGCTATGTTGGACCCACCGTGATGTTTTTGGGAAATCCACTTAATCCATTCATTTTGGAAGATCGTATCAAGACATGAAACAAAATATTGGTTAGATTCAAAACTAAGATGGACCACGTGACTGGAAATAGTGGAAAGGAATTGCCTACCATTCAAAATTTTCTAGGCTCCACTATGATGTTTATATGCAATCTAAACTGTTCCTAAACTGGCCCAAATGCTTATAAACTCCTTACCATGGGGATGGACTGGAAGAATAAAAATATTAGCTTGATCCAAAGCTTATGCAACCCTATGAATGTTTTAACTGTGGGCATATGATTTCCACTGCTTTCTGTTGTGAGGCCTACTTGAGATTTGGATTTACCTAATTTTTGGGCTCATATCATAAAATGATTTGACAAAACATGTGAGCCATAGTGGGCCCCAAAACATTTATCTATCTGAATACCTCCTGCATATGTGGCATGTAAGCTCAACGCAAAAGGTACCAAGGGTAATTTCATCCCAGTATTTAAACAAAAAAAAAAAAGTCAGGTGACTAGGTAGGACATTTGTTTAATCCTTCTTATATTTGGGGCATTTAGGAATACCACAATGCTTTTTTTGGTCAAAATCCAATATATATATATATATATATATATACACACACACACACAGAAACGCTCACTTGCGAACCAGTTCGTACGTACTACGTACCAACTTTTTTGAGAACCCATCATACGTGATGTGGATCCAAAATCAGAACTGTTCATGTGAAGCAGCACCTCGTGAAACCCCCCAGGCCCAAGTTTTACTTTGATCTAAAACTTTGATGGGCCATGAAAAATGAAAACAATTTCCTCCCTTGATTTGCATTTCTCTTTGCTATGGCCCACTAGAATTTTAGATCGGGGTGAAAATTTGTTACATGAGGTTTCATTGGATTCCGTATCACGTAGATCGTTCAGATTAGACACCCATGGCACGTGTTCAAAGGTGTGCACGTGCGTAAGTCGCAGGGGAGCATGACTCTCTCTCTCTCTCTCTATATATATATATATATATATATATATTATATTAGTGGTTAAATAATGACTTTAGTTATGCAAATTTAAGGCCCACATGTGGTTCACTTGATAAGTTTACTACCTTATTTTTGGCACATGGAATGTTTAAAGTGCTCTATACCCCATACTCCTAGATCTGTCACGCTTGTTATGCTCCTTGCCATAAGGAGCCCTTGTTGAATCATGGCCATCGATAGATAGTTCTTATAATATGCAGCTTATAATTACACAAGTGCAAAGGACTGGAATCCTCCCCCAACTCTATGAAGCTTGTGCAACATCAGAGCTCAATGCCTAACGCCCATCTTTTGTATGTGTCCATGGGTGAGTTGTAAAGCCTCATACTCAGTGTACATAGAAAAAAGTGAATTGACCCAAAATTCATATGGGGCAATGTAAAATCTTGCTTAAGAGCTCTAAATCCAATCAATGTGTCCCACCTAAGTTTTAGATGAAGCTAATTTTTTAGATGTCTCATCATCATTGTGGTTGTAACTTAATGAACTAGTTAAAAGGAATATGAACAACATGGTGGCCTCCAGGAGTTTTTTTTTTTTTTTTTGGTATATGTTCCCATTCCACTATTCCAAGTGGTTTGGCCCACTTGAGGTTTGGATCAGCTTGATTTTTGGGCTTAGTTCCTAACATGAGCTGATTCAACTAATAAACTGATTAGATGTCACAACCACAACCACAACCCTCAGAGCTCAAATGTTACATGCTCTTCCTACAACATGTATCGGAGAAGATTTCGTTGAAATAGAGAGAGGGAAATTCTAAGTTTGGGTAAGCTGAGATCTAAATGGGGGACCTCACCGGGTCCGGTAAGGTCGGACCCAATGAAGATTGGCATCTTGTTAGAGGTAGACGAAATGGAATCTGCAATGCAGAACTACCCCAACCCTACGTTGCAGCGCCGGCTGGATTTCCGCCCCCAGCTCCTAATAGGTGGATCCAGTATTCCAATAGTAGTGACTTCAGTCTATTTATCAGAAACATTACCTTCGCCACTTCGATGGAAGATCTCTTCCAGATCTTCAGAAAATTTGGGAAGGTTATTGAAACGTACATCCCGAAGCTTCCAGGAACTCTCAAGCTGCGAGGCTTTGGCTTCACTCGCTTCAGATATGAGCAGGAGGCAAAAAATGCCATGGATGTTCTAAATGGCAAGAGAATTGATGGCAGAATAGTTGAAATTAAATGGGGCCGGAGGAAGGGAGGTCAGATGGTAGAAGCGCAGACTCGAGTCAATCCCGCCCAGAGGTATGTTCTGGTAGTCTCTCATGCCACTCGCTCTTTTGCAAATGCAGTGAATGTTGTAGCTCATTCGCGGCCTGTAAGAGATCCACCAGAGGCAGAGGATGTCACCACTGCAGACCGGAAAGCAGTTGAAACCAGATTGCAGTCATTAGAATTGGGGGTGGTTATCACGGTTTCAAATCTCAACATTTCGATCCTCCGGATCAGAAGCACTCTCAAGGCATCTTGCTTCGGACCATCCATAGGTGAACTCACAAGAACATCCCCAAATAAATTTATGGTAGTATGGAAATCCAAATAGGCGCAGGAGGCATTTCTACTGGATTCTGAGCTCCACAACATGTTGAACATATCCAATGTAGCAATATGGTCCCCAGAGGTAGTTTTTGGAGGGGAAGGAGTCTGGATCAGGTTATTCGGCATACCAGCTCATGCTTGGATGGAGTCGGTTTTACTAGATCTAGGAAATCAACTGGGTGCAGTCACTCAAATTGATTTGATAAGTGCGTATGGAATTTTCCAAAGCTTTGCTCATATCAGGCTGGTCTTATGTCCCCGGAAGAATAAGCTTAATGTCCTCAATCTTATGGTTCTAGGGAAATACTTTCTGATTATTGTTGAGTTAGAACCCATCAGTTGGGCTCATATCCCATCTGGGGTGCAGGGTACAAAGGAAAGCATGAGGGAGTGGGTGGAAAGAAGTTTCAACAACAAACAGGTTGACACATTTTCAGGCTAGCATCATGTTTGTGAAAAGGCGAAGGAGGCGTCAGAGAAAGCAACTGTTACATTGTGTGAGCAGTAATTCACTCATATGAATGAAGAACTGGCAGATGGAAGATCAGGAGAAATCATACCTATCTCTCATGTAATGGAAATGGACAATTCAGCAGGGCGATTTCATTTAGATGACAATGTGTGCGCAGCCCCAAAACAGCCTTGGGTAGCATAGAAATTTCAGTTGTAAATGGTTATAGTCAACCAGAAAATGCTGTTGTTATTGACACAAATCATGTTCTAGGTCAAATTGACCTACCTGCAGTGAATGGCGAAGGCCAGCAGGGGGGACCTTCCCAGCATGCTCAGTGACAATCCACTAGCCTGGATCTTCATGTGGAGCCCCGGATTGCTACTGGCAGTAGTGCTTCTAGCGGACCTAGCCCGTCAATCCTCCAATGCTAAACATCAAATTTCCAACAGCAAAAATAGCAAGTTAGAAGTGTCATGGCTGGCAAGGTTTGCACAGCCTCAAAACAGGCCTTGGGTAGCATCGAAATTTCAGTTATAAATGGTTCTAGCCAACCAGAAAATGTTGTTGTTATTGACACAGATCATGCTCTGGGTCAAACTGACCTACCTGCGGCGAATGGTAAAGGCCTATAGGGGGGACCTTCCTAGCCTACTCAAAGACATCAATCCACTGTCTTAGATCTTCATGTGGAGCCCCGGATTGCCACCAGCAGTTGTGCTCCTAGTGGACCTAACCCGTCAATCCTCCAATGTCAAACATCAAATTTTCATCAGTAAGTTAGAAGTGTTATGGCTGACATGTCCAGGGACCTCTTCAACATGGAATTTGCATCAAATGACCATCTACAAATTCGGCATGAGCCCTTCAAGGGACCAAACTCATACAACAAGATATCGAGAGTGTACAGGCATTGAAGAATAAGATCGGAAGGAAATTTGCCTTACATGTTGGGCACACAATCTTTGAATAGATTGGAAGGGTCTCAAACAGTTACTGAGGACTTCTTTGCTGATGCAAAAGCTGAGGTGAATGAATTGCCACTCTCGCCCACCCAACTTAATTTTCAGGAGGACTCACAGCTAGCAGACGATTTTAACTCTCCTCCAAGGGAGAACTTGCTGCTCAACTACCAGTTCGAGATCGATCTATCTCCATACTTTGAGCAACAAGGCTTTCAGACCATCGCAGGTGAAATGGTTATCTTGCAGGAGCAACCCCCACCAGATAGACCACGTCAGAAGGGAGGTGATCCAGTAGCCCAAGTTGCAGAATCTCAGTAGAAACACGCAAAGAAAGAGCAGAGCTTTGAACAGGTCCCATCCAAAAACCCAACGAACAGTCAGGCGGAAACTCAGAAACAAAACTCCCTGGGAATGCAACTGAATATAATTATCAATGTTCAAAGGAGAAAGCTGCACATTTTCTATAGCAGAGGTGATTAGGAAACCAGGTTGAGAAGACTTAAACGAAGGGCAGTGAACTCAGGATGTATCACGGTTGGATAAGATTCTTATTTGGAACGCGCGGGGCATTGGAAACCGTAGGACAGTCAGAACCTTGAAAAGAATGATGAGGACTCACAACCCCTGGATTGTGGTGATTCTTGAACCGATGATCAGAGACTCATGTAGAGTGAGGCTTGGCCTGTCCCTAGGCTTTCACCTCTCCTTCTCTAATGCTGAGGAGGGTGGCAAAATCTGGTTCTTTTATAAAGATTTTTTCCCCTGTTCTATTTTAAAAGCATTTAACCAATTTCTGTCTGTTAACATGTTCATCCAAAACCTTCAGCTGTCTATCAACTTAACTACTGTTTATGCTAGCTGCTCTCGACTGACTAGGAGGCAGCTCTAGAAAGACTTGGCGGATATTTCTATTGGCATACAAGGTCCGTGGGGTGTTTGTGTTGACTTCAATGCCGTCAGGCTGCTGATGAAAGAATAAGCAGGGGAGCTTTTGACAGACAAAGTGCTAGAGAATTCTGCGAGGCGATCAAGAACGCCAGTTTGTTCGATGCAGGATTCTCGGGTCTAAGGTTCACCTGGTTGAACAACCAGTCTGGCTCATCAAGGAGTTGGGCCAGGTTGGACAGAATGCTCATAAATACAGCCTGGGGCTCCTCCTTTCTGTCATTCCAAATTGATCACTTGCCACGGATTAATTCGGACCATTGCCCTTTACTGCTATCCTTCCCTCCTTAACTGCCAAGCAAACTAAAACTGTTCAGATTTCAGAAGATGTGGATAAAGGACAGCTCGTTCTTGCAGGTGGTCAAGGAGGCCTGGGACAAGGTAGACTCTTATCATCCAGTTCTCAACGTCCTAGTTAAGCTGAAGAGTGTGAAATCTTAGCTTAAATCCTGGAACAAGGAGCACTTTGGAGATATTTTTGAGAGGCTAAAGGCAGCAGAAACTAAAGTGGCAGCCTTAGATCTTCAACTCCAACTGTCAGATTCAAGCTAAGGAAACGACACGAACCTACAACTCAAATTTCAGGAGGCATCTGAGCATCTGAATCAGTGGGAGACTAAACATGAAATCTTTTGGAAACAGAAGTCCAGAGTTAGTTAGTTAGACAAGGGGGACCGTAACACCAAGTTTTTTCATGCCACAACTACTGAAAGACAAAGAAGGGCTAGAATTACGAGTATTCAGCTAGTATCAGGGGATGTAGTGACGGAGAAGGAAGAAATCAAGAAAGACGCTATCTGCCATTTTGAGGAATTGTTTAAAGGCAGACCTAGCATGGTAAATTCAGATTTTCTTCAATGGGTGCCGCATCTACTGATGCAGGAGATGAATGATTGTCTCATGGCACCTCCTTCCATCTAAGAAGTGAAATCAACTATTTCCTCCATTCCGTCAGAAAGTGCGCCAGGCCCAGACAGTTTCTCAGGTGTATTTTACTCGATTGTTGGGATATTATTGGACCAGACATACACAAGGCAATGGTCTATTTCTTCTAGGGAAGGAAGATTTCCTGAGCTGTTAACTCCTCACTGATTTGTGTCATGCCCCAAATTCGAAAATCGGATTCACTAGAATCCCGATCGCTGAATCCGGTGCCGATAGACTCCGTAGTACCCTATTCTCAGCTCCTAGTGTCCATACGCTAGATTTCAATCCTAGGATCCTATAAGGAGTATTTTCCAATGTACATTTAACTCATATAAGCATAACCACAAGTATACCCAAATCGTAAAGGCAACATTATCATCACATATCCACTAATATAATCATTTGAGTACAATGCTGAAAGGAAATACATAAATTGAAAATCAAGCTCCAGAAGACCGTCGCATGCTCCAAGCTCAACACTGCTGCAACCTAACATCACCTGCATGCATCTATCGTGCATAAGCTTATAAAAAGTTTATAGGGTGGTGTAAGTATGTGCACAAGGTAAGTGTCAAGCATTCAACACAATGTCATAATCATACAATGTTGAAATAGGTGCAAGGTCATGAATCATACGTTATCAGAGTAAGCGAAAATACTAACAAGTCCATGAGTCAAGTAATATCAGAATACGCAATACAGATCAACTATGCAAACGAGGAATAATATAGAGTCAAATATCAGATGTTGTATCTAAACCATATAAATGCAGAAACACCGGTAACCCAAAATGTCATATGCCGCGAATGTAATGCAATATGCGGTGCGAATGGAATGACTACGTTGGAGTGTGAAGTCGGGATGATAGTACGTAGTATCGCAGGCTATGGCGTCCATCATAAGGGACTTCTATCCAAACCAGTCCCATACCTAAATTTGGATAGTCAGACTCAATGTGGTAAACTCCTGATCTCAGGTTAGTCACACGCCCCAACCGAAATTCTGGCCATTACGAAAGTTCACATAATAAATAGTTGCGCACCACTAGCCTGAGTGGATAGTGAATAAATAAATGAATGAATATGTAAATCCTGCTCAATAAGTCCACATAATAGTACGGTTGATCTTTGGGATCATCACTGGGGTTTAGTACACTGCAAATGGCACTACCGCTCTCCCAATGGCATTGTCCAAGTGAGTGTAAGAAACCTCACTATGCGCCTGGCTAATAGTCTGTCAATACTTATTCGGTACGTCGATAGCGGACCCATTCCTCGAGCTGGTCAGACTCAGCCTAGTAATGCCCCGTACGCTCAGGTGAGTAAGGCCACACCCCCTCCCAACCGACCACGACACAGTGGGAGACGCGGCCTCCTGGTATTCGGCACTCGGGTGCTCATGTATCCACTTGGTCTCGACATTGGGGCATCCACTAGTATTAAGAGGGTTTTAAGGATTTTCACCTAGGGCCATATATGGCAACCCGATACTATAATAAATTTTTGGTGCCCCGTCAGGCCATCCATGATATGCCTATGAATGCTACGGCCCTGATGTCGCTAGGGCGTATAGTAATCATAATGGAAGATGCATGAGTCATACTATCCAGTCATGCATCAATCCTACGCATACCGTGCACTCATGTGAGATAACAACCATCTATTAGGGAGTCTCATAACAACATGCTCAATGACATACGCAATGATCAACCACATCTCATAATAAACATGCAGCTGATGCGTATGGGCATGTATTATGATGTTATGTTGTCACATACTCATAATCGGTGTCAATAACTGGCATCGACAATCGACCTTGGCAATGTGGACATTTAACCAACATTGCCCCCGAGGAATGACCCTCATGGATCCTAACATATAGTGGACCCATGACCTCACACAAGGGCTAAATATATAACACCATGGGCCTCACTCAAGAGCTTAATACACATTACGATGGGCCTTTCACATGGGCCTAACCTACATCACAATGGTCTTCATCTCCCGGCCCTCAAATGCACCACAATGGGCCTCATCACATAGACCTCATATTCATCACATTAGGCCTTAAACATGGGTTAAATACACACCACAATGAGTCTCAAATACCGGCCACATATACATCACATTGGGCTTCAAACACGGGCCACATATACATCACATAGGTCTCGACAATCGAAATTGACACTCGAAATCAGCCTTGATACTCGGCCTCGACAATCGGAGTCGGCCTCAATACTTGGCCTCGACAATCGGGGTCAGCCTAGAAACTAGGCCTCGACAATCGAAATTGATCGATAATCGGAATCGGCAAAAGCGGTCACGACAATCGGGACGATCGATAATCAGAGTCGGCAAATCGGTCATGACAATCGGGATCGATCTATAATCAGAATCGGCAAGTTGGTCACGACAATCGGGATCGATCGATAATCAGAGTCGGCAAATCGGTCACGACAATTGGGATCGATCGATAATTAGAGTCGGTAAATCGGTCACTTCAATCGGAATCGATCGATACTTAGAACCGGCAAATCGATCACGATAATCAGGATCGATTGATAATCCAAGTTAGCAAATCGGTCACATCAATCAGAATCGATCGATATTTAGAATCAGCAAATCGGTCACGACAATCAGGATCAATCGATAATTAGAGTCGGTAAATCGGTCACATCAATTGGAATCGATCGATATATAGAATCAGCAAATCCGTCACGACAATCAGAATCGATCGATAATCAGAGTCGGTAAATTGATCACGACAATCGGGATCGATCGATAATTAGAATCAGCAAGTTGGTCACGACAATCGGGATCGATCGATAATCAGAGTCGGCAAATTGGTCACGACAATCGAGATCGATCGATAATCAGAGTGGCAAATTGGTCACATCAATCCAAATCGTTCGATACTTAGAATCGGCAAATCGGTCACGTCAATCGTCCACGACAATCAGAGTTAGAATTAACCTCAACCATCGGCCACGACAATCGGAGTTAAAATTGACCTCAACCATCGGCCTCGATACTCGGCCTCGATAATAGGAATAGGCCTATACGATCGGCCGAACAAGGCTTAAGGAAAGGTCACAATGTGGACATTAAACCAACATTGCTCCCAATGAGTTGCCCATATAGGGCCGAACATACGGTGGACCCACGGCCTTATACAAGGATCTAATATACATCACAATGGACCGAATACACAGGCCTAGTATACATCACCATGGGCCACGACCCATGGTCCTCAAATACATCATAATGGGCAACGACCCATGAGCCTCAATATACACCAAGTAGACCGCATTAATGGGTCTCATATACATCAAATGGGCCACATACCTAGGCCTCGAATACATCAAGTGGGCCACACATTATGGGCCTAATACATGTCATAATGGGCCTCTGTAACGCCCTGAAAATCGAGGGTCGAGTAGCAACTCAACACCCGAGTTCCAAAACATCACTTATGCAACATAAACACTTATGATTGAATGTTGTCTATGTTAGTGCAATAAACATGAGTGAGATTATACCAAAACAGTAATCCATACTCCAGATTAATGTATAAAATGTAAGCGGAAGACTGAAAAACATATATAGATGTGTATTGATCAGGGTCGAATATTGCATATCAGACCCAGTAATAATCAGCCCACAAACCATTGATCCCTGGCCCACCAGATACCTGGATATGCCTCAATTTCGGACTCAACGCCTAAAATAATCTGAGGAAACGGATGGACGGAGCAGATTTCGTACGAACATCATAGTGGGCCCCATATGTAATGCATGTATACCATGCATTCACAAACACCGGCCGTGCACCGGACCGGCTAAAGCGGTCAGCAAAACGCTGACCCGCAGCCTCTCCCTCTCAAAACGGCTCTTCGTTCCAGCGTCTGCGAACCGACGGGCTGATCTCAGTTGTGGGCCCCACACATTGCCCAAATGTGTGATCAGGACCGTCTATCAGGTCTAAAGGAAGGCCTTTGTCAAAGCCTAGGTGTCAGAATCGTGAACGATCATTAAGAATAGAATCTAGCCGTTCAACAATGCAATGGACGGTGAGACAAGATCTTTCGTGGCCCACACCAAAATGAAGAAAAACTATGTTTTTCTGACCAAAATTTCGTTATAAATCCGGTGAACAGAGTGGATTTCGCTGAAAACTTCGTTCGTGGGACCCACCATCACCACGGCCATCGGTTCGCCCGCATAACGCACGGCCGCTGGACGTTTTTATGAAGGACAGTGGGCCCCGTACGTCAACCCTCCGGAAGATCTGATCCGTCCATCGCGTAGAGGGCCATGAATACTACAAAACCATGCTGATAGTTCACTCCCATGCGTACACACGTGCGTGATACAGAGGCCACAAAAGGGCTACCCGGCGACGTTCAAATCTGATCTTTTTGAGATTTCTTCTGTTGGCCACGTTAATGGACCTTCAAAAACACCCAATCTTGACTGAAATTTCGTCCTGAATCCAATGGACGGGGTGGATTTTTCAGAAAACACCTCTGTGGGGCCCACCGATCACGGTTGCGAAAAATTGCACTTCGAGTCCTTTTTCGACTCTGCCACCGATTCCAGCCATCCAGCAGCTATAAAAGGGGAGTTTTGGACGTGGGGAAGGCATTCATATCCAGGGAATTTGAGATCCAGAGCCAGGGAGAGAAGAAAGAGAAGAAAGAGAAGGAGGAAGAGAGAGAGATCGATTGGTTTGGTGTTTAATTTTTATGAATTTTATTTAATATTTTTTATGGATTTTATGGGTCACTAATCTCTCAGCTAGGGCTGAGATGAAGCCCCTAATTTGATCAGCTCTTGTATTGGTTGATTTACTTTGAATTTTAATTAATTTGTTTCTTTCTCTGAGTGGGCTTTATGGGTTTAAATTCCATACTTCTCCATCTATGAACTTGACCAAAGTATATATATGGATGTTGTTTGGATGCTTATTACAGGTACTTGTGTCTGATCAAGAACAGGTTTCCTATAGAGGAAGGAACAGGGTGCTTTAATGAATTATACATACCATGTGCCCGACCAAGGACATGGGATGTATTGTTCATGGCATTGCTTAAAGGAATTAGACATTCTGTATGCCCGATTTAGGACACAGATTGTGCTTTCTCTATTTAAGTGGTATCAATCTAGATCAAGGTGAATCAACAGACAAAACAAGGGTTAGGATAATTAGGGGTGGATTCGAAAGTCCTAGTGCTTTCTCTCTGATTGAATTTTCTTCCATGTTCTTAATTGTTTTTTTTTTTCTTAGAATTGTGCTTAGTAGTTCATACCATTATTTGTTGGATTAGTTAAGGAGAGTCTTAGATTTGAGTTGTGACGACCAGTCCTCGTGGGATTCGACCTCGATCTTACCGAGTTTATTACTACATCACAACCCTATACTTGGGGAGTGAACAAGTTTTTGGCGCCGTTGCCGGGGACTGTTTCGTTCCAAATTGAATTTAGGATTCTCTCTTATCATAATTCATAGCTTAGGATTTTACTAACTTTAGTCTTAGATTATTTATTTATTTATTTATTTGATTTTTTTTTTTAAATTTAATTTTTAGAACTAACCTTTCTGTCTTGTAGGGTCGTTGATAGATCTTCTAACTTGGTAACTTCGTCCTAATTTCGTTACTTTATTTATTTATTTATTTATTTTTTTTAGATTAGGTCTTATCCCCTAGATACTAACTTGTTTTGTTTTGTTGTGCAGGTTTTTAACATAGGAACTTCTACTCTAGTAACATCTTTCTAACTTCTCCTTTACTTTCGGTATTGCTGTAGGATTTTGATTTCTTCTAGGATTAGACTCAGAGTTAAGGTTCTACCATGGAATCATGGGTACATGCATATGCTGAGTTGGATAGGTTTTATTGGGAAATGCCTGAAGGTTGTGGAATTCAACGTATACCTCAAGATTTCTCTCCATCGAGAACAGACATTGAGAACCGACTAGAACATTATGTTCCATCGGTTAATAGGGCCGTATACGATCGTAATTATGGGAATGAGGATTATTATCAACCATCATATTCTCCCATGTATGATCAGCATGACTATAACCAGTGGAACCATCAAAACTGGGAAGATGAACCAACAGCATATTGTAATAATTATTCTCTTGGATCCCATACCTTTGAGATCCAACCAAAAACGATCCAAGAGGATTCATGTTTTAATCCAGAACAATTCAACCAGCATGTTGCGAAATTGATGAAATCATTAGACGCACTCAATTCGCGCATTGAAAGGATAGAGGAAGCTCGCTCATCCCAACTACAATCCAATCCAGAAATACAATGCAAGGACAGTGATCCTCACTCGCTTTTAATGAAATCTGGAATTTGGAATGAGAAGTTGGATTTCATTAATGACCATACGGTTCAATTCCCCGATGAGTCGATCTTAATGACCGTTCAAAAGGATGAGGAAGAAACATGGTTGTCTTTCAAATATAATGATGATGATACACCCCACTCACATGACACACTTGAGTTCAATAAAGAGGAAGAGGTTAGTTTATACGAACCTCAACCCAATCTGGAAATAGAATGTGAGGAAGCGATCCCATCCCAAGTGTGCACTGCATGGAAGTAGACAATGATGCATATTGGGAAGATGATTATGAATGTGCAACCCAAATTCCCTTTGAATCAATCTCAAATTTGGTCCAAGTCAATGATCAAGACGTACACGAAGTGGTCGGTCATAATGAGCCACTCCCCTCACCTGACATGTCTGATTTTAAGATAGAGGATGGGCCCCTTACAACCGACCCTTCTAACTCTTGTGAAACGTATTTGGACCACTCCTCTGAATTATATGATGATATGATTCGGGAGATGGACAAGCTACTCGATATGACTCTCGAATTTGATACCACCCAGTTGAGGCCACTATCTGAACTGTTGAATAATGACGATCCATCACCTCTTCTGAGTAGTATCAATGAACAGAGTCCACACATCAATTCTACGTATACTGATCCTCAATCTGTCTGTACAAGGCTGGAGCAGGAGAGCACACCTCCGTTTACCTTCAAAAATGATGGATTCCTTGGGCAGATCATCACGAGCTCTAATGTGGACAATGAGTCACTCTCAGCTGAATGTCCCAACTCTTTGGATGACTGCTTGGCACACTTTGCAGATTCAGACGATCCCATGTTAAGAGACATAGTGAATGCCTTGCAAAACAGTATCTCGGTAGTCATCACTGACCGAGAGGACCCTTACTCTGAAGCCCCTCCCTCCCCAAATCTTGAATATTTACCATTAAGGGAGGAGGAGCTAACAATTGAACCGAAGTCTGCTACTTCGGAATGTGTTGAGACTACGTCACTTTCTGAGAATTTTTCTGACTTTCATCTATGTGTAGTCTCTGATTCACCATGGGATACTAACTTCGAAACTTCTTCTGTCGAAGGTGAATCGTATATACTCTGGATACCTCAGGCGAATCAACGAAAAATTTCTTATGAGGTACATAAGTTTCTTTGGAAAGTCAAGCTCCAAGGCATCCAAGCCTATTGCAAAAATGGCTTTTGGATGATCCTGTTGAGAAATCTACTGAGAAACTTATCAAGATACTGGCCGGAAGAGGAACCTTGCAGCATGACTGAGTAGTTTTTCCCTGCTTTCTTAGGATTAGGGTAGTTTCCTTTATGCTATTTTAGGATAGACGTTAAACTTAGCGATCCTGGGAGGCAACCCAGCCTTTTTGTTTTCTTGTATTGCTTTTTCTTAGTTAGTTATTTCAATGTTTGTGGGTAACATTACTGCAAACCCTCACGAGACGACAACTCGTCCACTAGGGGTAACCTAGGGGTTTAAAGGCTTGTTGCATACGCTAAATGCAATCGAGAGCACCTGCGAAAGTGGTATAGGTAGGATCTTCTTTTATTTTTCTTTTTGTTATTTTTGCTTCTATTGATTTCTCTCTTGTGCTATCTCACTTTTACGTTGAAATTTTTTTGAGAAAGCTTCTGGATTCTCCATCCAGGTATTATCTTTACATCACTACTCTTTTATTTTCGTTGTCCCATCTGCGTTGTATGCTTATTTCTTTTACATTGAGGACAATGTAGATTTTAGGTTGGGGGTGGGAGATTAGGTTACCTAATCAAAATTTTCTTGGTCTTGAGCAAAATTTGTGAAAATTTTAATTTTTTTTCTGGAATTTCTATTGAATTCAAAGTGATTTTGAAGGATAGTTGTGATTTTAACATTATAAGATACGTGATGTTGGTAACTTATGACTCTTGGATTCGGCCATCTGCTTGATTTCACAGTCAATTTTGAATTGTTAATCCATGATTAGAAGGTGTAAACATTGATTGAGCCATGATTTCCCATATCAGATCTCACTTACACATTAAGTTTTCAGTTCGATATTAAATGGTAACTTGGTAATCATTAGGCATGAAAGGAACCAGCCTGAGAAATTTGTTAACGTCAGTTTATAAAGAAGAATTGAAAGAGTTAGTCACATAATCTTCACCATAGGTTTGCTCCCTATAGGTGCAGATTTGATTCTCCATAGTTGACATATGAAAAAAAAAAAAAAAAGAGAGAGTTAGGCGACAAGTTTTCGCCATAGGTTTGCTCCCTATAGGTGAGAATTTGATTCCCCTCATTTGCGTTACTGCTCATAAAGGAAATCAAAAGCTGGTAAAATGAAAAGTTAATCTGTGTGATAATTGTTGGTTTTAAGTTTTGATTGTCACGAATTACTAATGATATCATGAAATTGACAATTGGATCTCTTACTGATTGTAAGTCGAGATTATACTTTACACTCGTGGAACTCAATGTTTAGGAATGTTCTAATTGATGGATTAATATTTTGAACTTGATTATGAAGTTTACTATAAGCTTGATTCCAAGAGAAAAATTCCACACACCAATCATGAATCTTAGAATTTTCACATCTCAGCTATCTGTTCACAAGTCACTTGAATTTACAGGAATTGTCTTTTATTTCTGAAATTATTTTTCGCATGTTTTGCTCGGGACTAGCAAAATGCTGGTTGGGGGTTGTGATCAGGGTCGAATATTGCATATCAGACCCAGTAATTACCTGATTTTACATACATGATAATGTTTAATGCCGGATTTTAATTATATTTTTATTACAGGACGAAATCAGGAGCGTTAATTGGAAAATGATGTTAAAAGTATGGATTTGACGCTCCGAAATTACCAGAGCATGGGATGAACTCCAGAAAACCAATGGTGCAGAATATACACGCCTGGGATCTGAGGAAAGCAAGCCAAATGGGCCCGAAAAACGTCCAGAATGCAAGATCACATGGTTCCCACCATCCGATCAACTCGAAACTTCATACATTTTCTAAGGGCCACAAATTAACCGTACATATAAAATTTCATCCCTTGGATCACTATAGAAGTGCCCCAAATGGCAAATCAGCCCACAAACCATTGATCCCTGGCCCACCAGATACCTAGATATGCCTCAATTTCGGACTCAACGCCTAAAATAATCTGAGGAAACGGATGGACAGAGCAGATTTCGTACGAACATCACAGTGGGCCCCATATGTGATGCATGTACACTGTGCATTCACAAACGCCAGCCGTGCACCGGACCGGCTAAAGCGGTCAGCAAAACGCTGACCCGCACCCTCTCCCTCTCAAAATGGCTCTTCGTTCCAGCATCTGCGAACCGACGGGCAGATCTCAGTTGTGGGCCCCACACATTGCCCAAATGTGTGATCAGGACCGTCTATCAGGTCTAAAGGAAGGCCTTTGTCAAAGCCTAGGTGTCAGAATCGTGAACGATCATCAAGAATAGAATCTAGCCGTTCAACAATGCAATGGACGGTGAGACAAGATCTTTCGTGGCCCACACCAAAATGAAGAAAAACTATGTTTTTCTGACCGAAATTTCGTTATAAATCCGGTGAACGGAGTGGATTTCGCTGAAAACTTCGTTCGTGGGACCCACCATCACCACAGTCATCGGTTCGCCTGCGTAACGCACGGCCGCTGGCCGTTTTTGTGAAGGACAGTGGGCCCCGTACGTCAACCCTCCGGAAGATCTGATCCGTCCATCGTGTAGAGGGCCATGAATACTACAAAACCATGCTGATAGTTCACTCCCATACGTACACACGTGCGTGATACAGAGGCCACAAAAGGGCTACCCGGCGACGTTCAAATCTGATCTTTTTGAGATTTCTTCTGTGGGCCACGTTAATGGACCTTCAAAACCACCCATTCTTGACTGAAATTTCGTCCTGAATCCAATGGACGGGGTGGATTTTTCAGAAAACACCTCTGTGGGGCCCACCGATTACGGTTGCGAAAAATTGCACTTTGAGTCCTTTTTCGACTCTGCCACCGATTCCAGCCATCCAGCAGCTATAAAAGGGGAGTTTTAGACGTGGGGAAGGCATTCATATCTAGGGAATTTGAGATCCAGAGCCAAGGAGAGAAGAAAGAGAAGAAAGAGAAGGAGGAAGAGAGAGAGATCGATTGGTTTGGTGTTTAATTTTTATGAATTTTATTTAATATTTTTTATGGATTTTATGGGTCACTAATCTCTCACTAGGGCGAGATGAAGCCCTAATTTGATCACTCTTGTATTGGTTGATTTACTTTGAATTTTAATTAATTTGTTTCTTTCTCTGAGTGGGCTTTATGGGTTTAAATTCCATACTTCTCCATCTATGAACTTGACCAAAGTATATATATGGATGTTGTTTGGATGCTTATTACAGGTACTTGTGTCTGATCAAGAACAGGTTTCCTATAGAGGAAGGAACAGGGTGCTTTAATGAATTATACATACCATGTGCCCGACCAAGGACATGAGATGTATTGTTCATGGCATTGCTTAAAGGAATTAGACATTCTGTATGCCCGATTTAGGACAGAGATTGTGCTTTCTCTATTTAAGTGGTATCAATCTAGATCAAGGTGAATCAACAGACAAAACAAGGGTTAGGATAATTAGGGGTGGATTCGAAAGTCCTAGTGCTTTCTCTCTGATTGAATTTTCTTCCATGTTCTTAATTGTTTTTTTTTTCTTAGAATTGTGCTTAGTAGTTCATACCATTATTTGTTGGATTAGTTAAGGAGAGTCTTAGATTTGAGTTGTGACGACCAGTCCTCGTGGGATTCGACCTTGATCTTACCGAGTTTATTACTACATCACAACCCTATACTTGGGGAGTGAACATGTATAAAAACAAAACGATCTCGATCTGTCTCCAGAGTATAATTACTTCGCTGAGTCATCATATACATGTACTGAATCAAAAACAAAATATCAAAAATAGTCCAACTGTCGTGATAGCCCAGTAATCCCGTAAATCCGGATTGCCTAAGCAAAGCCACCGAAAAACTGCATGAAGGAAAACTCACCCTGATCTTCATAATAATCAGGCTCAGCCTCCAGTGAATCGTCGGTACCTGCATCTAAGATAGAGTCTGGTGGGTGTCCAGAACACCGTCCCGTAATGTGGGAGTGAGTAGCTAACTCAGTGGAACAATAAAGCATAAGTTAACATGTCATGAATTAGTCGAGTAGTAATGATAAAGCAGTACAATCAACATTCCTAAGTACTGTAATTAATGAAAAGATGAGATGCGATTATGATGCATGCCCTCTCCAATATACTCCCTCGTATGGCACCATCTTATGTCCGCGGCATGTTGTCACCCTCAGTGCTCCACATCTTCTAGGCACATGCAATGCGATGATGAACATGATTACCGAGTTATTATTAGTCCATTCCAAACAGTAGTATTGGGAAACTAAGGTACCTTCCTTGTATCATTCCCAAACAAAGATCCATTCTAGGGTCGTCAGTCCTAGATAATCTCATACGATGGTGTGTTTCTAGGTCGCTGCAAGTGCTGCCAGGGTTGTTACACGGAGTCGTTACACCACTCCCCCATCACCTTATCAATACAGGCCTAGTTTATACTCTGTTACTATGGGAAGGCTCGTCGCCTCACCACAGATTTAGAGTATGCTCGAGGTCGCTACACCGGGTACGGTCAGGGCTGTTAGGGCTATTACACAGAATCGTTGCAGCACTCCCCCATCACCCATCGAAGCAATGTAGGCCGACAGCTCGAATATAGTGTCCCATACCACCATAATCGGCTCATGATTCTGGTTGCTCAATGGTCACTACGGGGAGGCTCGTGGCCCCAGTATAGGCCGACAGCTCAACCACGATGTCCTATACTACCATGCCCAGCTCATAAGTCTTGGCAGATCGAGGTACCATGATTTTTGGGATTTCACTAGTAAGGTCAGTACCTCAGGTTCAAACAGAGGCGTCTAAACATGGTGAACATACACAAGACAGATCGGGTTACTTGACGAGCTCGGCTAGCTTGAGTGCATAACAAGTTAAACGATATGAAGCGCATAAGAACTTTGTCTGGCCAGCCACTATCGTCAACCGAAGTACGACTCGGGTTCGTCGAACACATCCTACGTAGCGAATGAATCTCAACCACGTACTCAAGTCTGTTACCGATTGTCTGGACTATAATCATAGCCCCAATCACAATCAATCCTTAACCAGAAGCATGTAGAGTAAAGCATAATAAACGAAGTAATTCAAGCATGTTAACAAACATGTCATAAAGCATGTTACAAAGCACAATATAAACAAGAAATACAAACACATATATTTCATAGTAAGCGGTTAAATTAAACAACCAACATGGAGGAAATCATATACATCTCTTAGTTAGTTGAGAATCCTATCTCAACACCTGCCTAAAGCACAATCATCTAAGTACTCACTCATATAAGCATTTTCACAAACACTTAGAATGCACTACTTAACATACATAACGTATTGATGTTTTATTTAAACCAACATGATTTAAATGATTTTTAAACTCGCAAGTATACGAATCTGTAGACACCCTACCCAGGCTAATATCTTTTGTTAAGACAATCTGAGAACCATGATCATATCCTAAACCTACCCCTAATCCTAACCTGAGCTATCATGAATCATCATTCAATCCAAACCGTGTCCAAAATCGACCTATTTCTCGAATCATTTTCCGGTAACCATCGAGCCAACTTTAAGCCATTTAGAGTCAAATATCCAAAAAGAACTTTGTTTCACTCTAAGGACCCAAAAAAGGACTCACCAGATGAATTTCAAGGAAAACCGTACCGAGGTGGTAATCGGATTACCGCCGGCGGTAGTCAAATTACCGCTTCCTCCCAGAAAGTGCGCACGGAGCCAGGCACACGAGTTCGGACTCAACCAGTCCCAAGCGGTAGTCGGACTACACCGGCGGTAATCGGATTACCGCCGGCGGTGATCGAATTCATGCGTACGATTGAGCGAGGGGGACAAATGTCTCGGCGCCCAAAGTCAACTCTTCCTGGAATTTGCCCCTCCCATCTCCACTATTTACAGTTTTACCAGCCTCCATAGCCAATGAGAGCACGCCACGTGGCATCTCTCTCCTCTCCACCAATCACCTTATGCCACATCAGCATTTGCCCTCCTTTTATCCCCTATTTACCAAACAACCATTGGAGAGGGCTATAAATAGTCCTCTCCCCTTTCATTTTCACATATATGGATGAGAGCCACCAAGAGAGGGAGAGAGTGAGAGAGAAAGAGTGAGAGGAAAAGAAAAGAAAAGAGAGAAAGAGAGAGAGTGAGGAAGAGAGTGAAGGAAGGGAAGGAGCTCCCAAGCCTTCAAGCTCACATTTTCCAGCCACCTCCTAGCCTTCATCTCAAACCTTCCCACCCACAAGCCTAGTCCAAAATGATCATGGTTCAATCTACATCTTAGCCTTTTCAAGAATCAAGTCAAAGATCCATTTGCATACAAGCATTCATCATGACATCTACTCCCTTCTCAACCCCCTTGCTTCTCTAGATCTCTAGCGGACGTATGCTCTGTGACTTGCCGTACATCGGATCCTGTCACATCAGAAATTCCTAGTGATCTAGTCCACTTTTCTTGTGTTTTTTGTATAAGCATCATCACATCCGCCCTCTAGACACATTGTCGGATGTATGCTCTGTGGCCTGCCGAAATCTCGGATCTTGCTACATCAGAAATCCACATGTGACTAGTCCCATCATGACCGAAGCATCATCATCATCCCTTGAGATTATTTTACCACACTAAGTCGAGACCGTACATTTGTACGGGCAGAGAGGGTGCCTAACACCTTCCCTCTTTGTAACCGAGGTCCCTTACCCGGAATCCCGGATCGTAGACCAGGAGTCAATCTAAGGTCGGAGGATTTTCGGATTTCTCCAACCTTACGTATTCCGTGGTTCTAGCCGACCGCGGGATTCTGAGATTATTCGGCTAGTGGCGACTCCAACAATCACAAATCAGCTTAACCACCCCAGACCACCACAACAAGACATTTTTCACAACAAAGTGGACGCCCGATTTTTCAGTGTCTACAGAATGGCGACTCCACTGGGGAAGAGTCTAGAACGTACTAGCTGAGACCCGACTCGACAACGTGTGGTATACTAATCTCAAGGGATATTCATCAGCGCATTCATACAAAACCAAAAAAAAATCTCTTTGGCTTACACTTGCTTAGGTAAAGATCCGAACCATGACCACTCGATCCCGTGCAGCCATGACTTCTCAAGCGACCCATGAAGAAGAGCCGGCACCCCAACCAGCTCCTGAAATATCCGCACATGCACCCACACCCGCACCCATACCTACATCCGTACCCTTACCAATAGCTCCGACAGAGTTGCCAGCCAATGTCACCACACAAGAGCTACTACTTCGAACAATGCAAGAGCTACTGCTTCGCCTAGTGCCAAGTGCCACAACGAATATGCAAATGACCCAGCCTAGTGTGCAGAACAGCTCACTCCCTCAAACTCCTTTTGCCTTCTCTCTCATTCCTCCAAAAATCCTCGTGCTCCTCCCCCGAAGAATCAACACAAGATCAACAACAGCAAGCAATTGGGAGCAACCCTCCCCCACATCTCTACTCAACACATCACAATAATTCGGTCACAGCACATGCAAATCACAGGCAAGAATTGGCGGATGCCCACGAAGGGGGCCAGTTTCGAGTCCAGCTCACTCCCCCTAACGGGAGTAACGTCTCGAAATTGGCAGATACCCCAGGCGGGAGCCATTTCCAAACATCCCATCCTCCTCCGAAAGGGAGTGGTGTTCAATTCCAGCTACCTCCCGCCACCGGGAGTCCACCTTCTTTCCATCAAACCCCCATTTTGGATCCATATGAAGAAGAAGCGGCACAAGCCCTACAGCAAGGGGCAAGATACCCGCAGCAAAGTAAGTCAGAGATCGAGGAGTTACGAGAGCAATTACAAATGATGCAAAGCCAGCTTCAAAGACAACAAGGAGTGGATCACCCATCCACTAAGTTCAGGGACCTCTGTCCCTTCCCAGACGCCCGGGTACCTCCAAATTTTGAGATACCAAAGTTCAAAAGGTATGACGGTAGCGGGTGCCCCACAGCACATCTAAAAGCCTTTTGTGGGGAGCTCAATGCGATAGCAGGGAATGATGGGGCTTTAATAAGACTTTTCCAGAAATCCCTAAAGGGTGACGCTCTGGATTGGTACACCTCACTAGATAGCCACCAAATCAGAACCTGGGAAAAACTTTCCCAAGCATTCATTGACAGGTTCTCATACAACCTGAACATGGCTCCGAGGAGAGCCGACTTGGCTGCCCTGAGGCAAAAAAGCGATGAATCTTTATCAGCATACGTAGGACGATGGCGAGCTATGGCAGCTCGAATGAGAAACCCCATCGATGACGAAGAGCAGATATCCATGATTGTGCATTCAGCACATCCCAGCATTTCAGGATATCTGATCTCATATCCGTACGTAAACTTCTCCCAACTCATCCGAGCCGAGAACAAGTAGAAGCTGGGATCGAGTTGGAACCATCTCCCCATGGCCACATCAGGCCCCCTCAATTAAAAGAAATAAAGTTGAGGGAAACCCGTTGGATACGGGAATGGAAACAGCACTGCTCCTATGCAACGTACTACTGAAGTTAACAACATCATCGCTAACACTCAAGGCAACCAGTATGCTCTACCATCGAGCCACGGCAGGGAGCAGCAAGCGGTACCACAACGTAATAGGCGTGCCAACCCCAGCAAACCCAACAAGGATATCAGGCACAGTCATCTCAACAAAGAATCACAACAGCCTAGGGGAAATGCGCAAGGACCATACAAGCAAGGAATGTTAGGGAGGAAGTTCACTCCATTGGCACAATCATACAGCCAAGTGCTAACAATGCTCATGCAAAAGCAACTGCTAACACCCCTCCAGCCCTGACTTCCACCAAATCCCTTGCCTCCTGGTTATAATGAAAATCAGTACTGTGCATATCATCAGGCTCCTGGTCATCTAACGGACCGCTGCTTCACTTTGAAACATGCGGTCCAAGATTTGATCGAAAGCCAGAAGATTGCGGTCACCCCACAGGCCAGCAATACAATTCAAGCCAATATTCTCCAAAATCCCCTGCCCTCGCATCAGGCAGGACCTAGCACATCCAAAGACTCTCTACCAAGTCAATCACATTGAAGGGGTCAACCCACACATGCTTATCCACATCATTCCATCCAAGCAATCATGCCCGACACGACCAATCGGACATGGGGACACCAAAGAAGCACCATCGCACGGGCCACGGTGTCCCTTGAAGCAAAGACTACTATTCAACCTCTCATATTTCTTGAAGCGGCGCCACAAGACTTCATCTCTCGAGACTTTGGAAACAACACCCAACAGTCATACCCTTAGAACCTCGCCCTCCAAGGGGCACATTCAACCCCATCCTCGGCATTTCCAAAAGGTTGAATTCGAACTGTCATCCTCCCGATAGGTCTCCCGACCTAACCACCGCTAACCTTGCAAGGGGCACCCTCAGCTCATACCCCGCAATTCCCGATGCCTCACCAATCGGCACATACCCAAAGAATCCCTCCCACACATCAAAGGAAAGAGGAAAGATCCATGGCCACAACTAATCGAACTTGGCGGCACCTCAAGAGATATCACCGAGTCTACCACGAATCCGCTCCAAAGAATGACCCCTCGCCTTCAAGAACCATTGGCATACTTGGAAGGAAGAGCGGTTCCTTCCTATAACCCGAAAGGGCCCCATGGCATTATCCGAGAATGTGATGAGGTGGGTAACAATGGGAGATACCTCGGAGAGATAATCGAGAACCCAAAAGAAACTCGGGAATTTTATCGGAACCACCAAAGAAAAGCGACATCGCTTATGATATAGCAGCCCAACTCAAAACCATTCCTGCACAAATATCCATCTGGGAACTCCTATGTACGTCAAGGTCACATCGAGAGATCTTTGCGAACACCTTAAATGATGCTCATATCTCTCCTGATGTACCTCCTGAAATGGTGGCAAGCATGATTGGCCAACTTCTCGCACCACAAGCCATCACCTTCTCTAACGATGAGCTACCACCTGAAGGTCGCGAACATAGGCGATCACTAAACATAGTGGCCCACCACAAGAATTTCAAGATCCCACTAGTGCTCATTGATAATGGATCAAGTCTTAACGTTTGCCCTTCAAGGACTGTTGAACGGTTAGGGATAGAACCATCCTCCTTCAAACCCAGCACCATGAGTGTCAGAGCCTTCGATAATTCCCGAAGGCAAGTAGAAGCGGAAATTGACCTAGAATTACAAATTGGACCAGACATGACCCTTGTCACATTCCAGGTCATCGATATTCCTGCCTCATTTAACCTTCTCTTAGGACGGCCATGGCTCCATGCTGTTGAAGCCATCCCATCTACCCTCCACCAAAGGGTTAAATTCCCTTCGGGAAATCGAATCATTTCAATACTGGCTGAGCCAGAAACCATCCTCCCGGTGATGGTCAGTATTCCAGAAACTGACATTCCAGTGATTGACATTCAGCATACAGAAGGCGATATTCCATATCACAGTTTTGAATTCGAAAAAGTGAACGCGATCGCTAACCCTCGCCCTCTAGCTGCTGAATACGTCATTCCCCCTGCTGAGCGATTGATCCTAAATTACCGTACCGAGTTCCATGAAAAAGGTATGGTAGTGAACCAGCACCTGCCAATGTACAGAGACAGGGACTGGGATATCAACCGACACCGGAAGATCAGGCTGAAAAGCCAAAAAGGGGTCAACTGTTTAAATGCACACCCATCGAGTTTGTTAAAGCTGGGACAGTTTATGAGGACAAAATGGTATCTCCTGAGGACCAATTTCAAGCACTTAGACTCACAAAACAGACTAGACAAGAGTCTATCTGGCCACCAATAAGGTGGGATCGGATCCTTAGGATACCAGAGGAGCACACGAGGCCAGGGGCAGAACCCCCAGATCCATCGCATGAAACTAGGGGCATGGAAACGAGTCCATTAGCAAATGACTCAAAACCGAGAATGTCCTTTGCAAGCAATGTAGACCGGAACAGGGGGACACCCATTCAGGGGAATACAGGGCAGAAGCAACCCATCCACTGGGTTGACAAAGGTAAGTGGCTTGCTCTGGATTGGACGAATGTTCAAATCCCGTCCCAGAAATCCGTGGAACAAGAAGAACTTCAACTCCTAAGCACAGAGGTCGAAACAGATTCGGACTCGAGCCCAAATTTCACAGACATCATGGTCATCGAGACAGTGACCCACAGAACAAATGGGGCGGATCAAAGAAGATCGAAAGAAGAAAGGAGCTGAATGGTCACCATCCCCCTAACAATTGAATCAGTTAGCGAACCATTCGCTAGCACCAACCTAAAAAAAAAAACGCCAATGTAAATAGCAATTGGTATCCTGAACCAGGACAAGACCAATCATGGTTTGCAACACCGTCCTGTTCAGGATATCTTGGCAACACCAAAAAATCAAAAATCCTTCAAACACAAAAACATCGATATTTTCAAAATACAAAAACATCATATATTCCCAAAATCACAAAACATCAAAAAAATTCCAAAATACAAAAACAATAGAAAACTTTCCAAAATCAACATGCCAAACAATTCTCATGACAAGCACGAGTTTGAAGTCGACTCATATGATTTCGATCTAGAGTTGGACTTCGTGCTCATGGGTTTGGACGAAGCACTGGATGAGGGAAATGATGATACAGCTCTCGAATTCAAGGATTCTTTTGAAAAATTTGAAACAAAGGCCAATGTTGTAGCAGATGACTTCGAAATTGTGAACTTAGGGTCGGTGGAATCCCCCAGGGAAGTACGTATCGGGAAATCACTTCCCCCGGAATACAAGCAGAAGATGATGGAGTTTCTGAAGCTGAGGTTGTCCAACTTTGCTTTCTCCTACGGGGACATGCCAGGGCTCGATGAAAAGTTGGTGGTGCATCATCTGCCGACCAAGCCAGAAATGAAGCCAGTCAAGCAAAAGCTGCGAAGGATGAAGCCAGAATGGGCCCTGAAAATCCGTGATGAAATCATTAAGCAATACAATGCGGGATTTCTGGTAGTCTCCAACTATCCGAAATGGCTCGTAAATATCGTACCAGTTCCCAAAAAAGATGGGAAAGTCAGAATGTGCATCGACTTTAGGGACCTCAACAGAGCCAGCCCTAAATATGACTTCCCTTTGCCTCATATCGACACACTGGTAGATAATACTACTGGACACAAGATCTTCTCCTTCATGGACGGTTTCTCCGGTTATAATAAGATCAAGATGGCCGTCGAAGACCGTGAGAAGACCTCCTTCATCACGCCAAGGGGAACTTTCTGTTATCGGGTCATGCCCTTCGGATTGAAAAATGCAGGAGCTACATATCAGCGAGCCATGACTGCCTTGTTTCATGACATGATAAACAAGGAAATGGAAGTTTATGTGGACGACATGATTGTCAAATCTCGCACGATCGAAGGACACTTTGAAGATCTCAAAAGCTCTTCGACAGTGGAAAAAGTTCAAGCTCCGCCTCAATCCACAAAATGTGTCTTCGGTGCAACCGAGGCAAGCTTTTAGGCTTCATTGTCGGCCGAAGACGGTATCGGGGTGGATGAAAACAAAACCAAAGCTATCATCAAGATGCCACCACCCAAGACCGAGAAAGAAATTCGGGGCTTCCTCGGGCGAATCCAATATATCACCATTCATCGCACAACTCACTCCTGGTCTGCGAACCCATATTCAAGTTGTTACGAAAGAACTCTCCAAAAGAATGGAATGACAACTGCCAAGCGGCCTTCGATAAAATCAAAAGATATTTGCTAAGTCCTCCAGTGCTCGTGCCGGCTACTCCAGGTAGGCCACTTCTGTTGTATATCTTTGTCACAGCGGAAGCAATCGGATGCGTCCTCGGTCAACACGACGATACGGGAAGAAAGGAGCAAGCGATCTACTATCTAAGCCGACGGTTTACAAGCTACGAAGCCAAATATTCCAGCTTAGAAAAAACATGCCTCGCCCTAGTTTGGGCAACACAACGACTAAGGCAATACATGATCGCTCACCCGATACTACGTCTGCTCGCCCGCATGGATCCGTTGAAGTACTTGTTCGAAAAACCAAAGACTCGACGGGCGGGATCGCAAAATGGCGCTCTTCGCTTTCGAGTTTGACATCACATATGTCACTCGAAAGGCAATCAAGGGGCAAGCACTGGCCGATCATTTAGCAGCACACTCCTGCCCAACTACCAACCTCTGAAGACCTTCTTCCCCGACGAGGACATCCTCCAGATCGAGGGAAAAGAGGAAAGAAAGGCAGGAGAATGGACACTCTTCTTCGACGGAGCTGCAAACGCAAAGGGGAGTGGAATAGGCGACATACTCTACTCCCCCGAAGATGTCCCAGTTCCTATATCCAGAAGACTAGCATTCCAGTGCACCAACAATGTAGCTGAATATGAGGCATGCATCGCCGGTCTAAGAGAAGCCATCATCCTCAACATAAAGAGGTTACGAGTCTTCGGAGATTCGCAACTCATCATCAACCAGATAAATGGCGATTGGAAGACCAAGGATGAGAAGCTGATTCCATATCACGTCTATCTGGAGAATTTGATCGAGGAATTTGAGGAGATCACATTCTCTTACATGCCTCGGGTCAAGAATCAGTTTTAGCGACGCTCGCTACCCTCGCTTCAATGCCGGAAATCCCAAAAGGAGTTCTTTGAATGGGAACTCACTTTGTCGAACTCCAAGAGGAACACACGTGCATTCTGCAAATTGAAGAAACCGAGCCTGCCCCAAATGATCAGCCATGGTACACAGACATCAAAAAATACCTCGAACATCAGAAGTACCCGGAAGGAGCAGCTCTGACTGATCGACGTACAATACAAAGATTAGCAGCTCAATTCGTGATCATTGGGGGCATCCTCTACAAGCGATCCTTCAACCAAGTCCTCCTCCGCTGTCTCGACGAGACAGAAGCAGCCCTGATTATGTCAGAAATCCACGAAGGACTATGCGGCCCGCATATGAACGGGCACATGATGGCAAAGAAGATCCTACGACTCGGCTACTACTGGCTTACAATGAGAGACAGATGTCTGCAAGCACGTCAGGAGATGCTTCAAGTGTCGGGAGCATGCGAACCAAATCCATGCGCACGCCTCCGAACTCTACAACTTGACAAAGACCATGTCCCTTTTCGTATGGGGGCTCGACATCATAGGTAAGATCGGCCCTAAAGCCTCAAACGGGCATGAATACATCCCGTGGCGATAGATTACTTCACTAAATGGATAGAAGCGATCCTACACCACTATCACAAAGATCTCATGTGGTCAAATTCATGAAGAACAACATCATTAGCCGATATGGGGTCCCTCAAGCCATTATCATTGATAACGGAACTCCGTTCGTCAATAAAAGGATGGGCGATTTCCTCGACAAGTTTAAAATTCAATGCCATCGGTCGAGCCCCTACCGCCTCGGATGAATGGCGGGGTAGAAGCCATGAAACAAAACTATCATCCGCATACTCGAAAAGATGGTGAAGACATATCGTGGTCGGGTCGAAATGCTTCCTTATGCACTCTGGGCTTATCACACGTCTGTACGGTCTTCTACAGGCGCAACTCCATATGGGCTCGTTTACGGAATGGAAGCAGTACTACCAGTCGAAATTGAAATCCCATCACTACGGATACTACTGGAAAGTGAAGTCAAGGAAGGCGAGTGGCAACAAGCAAGGTACGATCAACTGCATCTGGCAGACGAGAAGCGCATGCGGGCGCTAAACCACTCCCAATGCTATCAAAGAAGGATCGCTCGAGCTTACAACAAGAGAGTCCTAAGAGAAGTTTCAAAGTCGGTGACATGATCATGAAACGTATCTTGCCGCCGCATTTGCCAGATCCCAGAGGAAAATTTAAACCATTGTGGGACGGACCACTGATCATTCGGGAAGTACTCCCAGGAGGCGCTCTTCGGCTCACCAATCTGAAAGGCGAGGATCTTCCCGAGCCCATCAACGCCGACAATGTAAAAATCTATCACGGGTAACCCTACCTAACTTTGTCAATGATTACAATCGAAAGGCTGCATCTCTCAGAAATAAAACTGTATATATCCACCAATTACCCTTTTTCAGAAATACCCATCATGTCCCAAAAAAAAAAGGAAAGAAAGAAAACAAAGCAAAAAAAGAAAGAAAAAGAAAAAAAAGAAAAGACAAAAAGAAACCTCAAAAAAAAAAAAAAAACAAAAAGAAAGCAAAGAAATCCATCCCGCATCCCTAAAAATCTATCCTGTATCCCCAAATAATTTCAAGCAGCTTACGATTATGATTAAAGACAAGGACAGGCGGGTAGCCGATCGGCCAGCTATGACGGAAGTCCCCCTGTCACTCCTAGCACTTCAACAAAACTAAAAAAAAAAAAGAATAAAGACATGCCTAAGCGAAAGGGGCGAGTTGAAAACCTAAAAAGCGACTCGAGTAAAAACAAAGAAGCATGTAGCGGACTTGGTGAAAACCCGAAAGGCGCTAGGGTAAAATAGCATAAGCTGCCAAGGGGCAGGCAAGATCAAAACCCGGGACGTAGTGAAAATCCGAGAGGACACTACGGGCAAAAATGACGGGAAGAGCCAGACGTAGTGAAAACCTGAAAGGACGCTACGGGTAAAAATGGCAAGAAATAAAAAAAATGAAATAAAAGTGCAGAACGAAGAAGCGAAGGCAAAGAAAATGACACAACAAGATACAAAGAAGGATCAACTTCGATCGGTACTCCATCGATGTTTGTTCAAATCCGGGATGCAATCCCGACACCGTCTCAAGAAACCAAGACCCCAAGGAGCACAGTCTAGAATACTGTACATAACGAGGGCTGAGCCCAAGAGTCTGATCCCAATCAGCCAAAGTATTAATCCAAACATGAGTAAACATGGCACGAACAAAATATTTCACTTTCTTAAATCATTTCACAAATACACTGTCTTTCCTTTTATAACAAAAATCCTCCGTGCATACAAAATAAGTAGTCAGTCAACAGCAGAAATTGCAGGTAAGCTCCTACCTCTCATATGCCAACAATCTCTCCCTGAGCCTCTCTATCTCCATGCGCAGGTAGAAGATCTCATCTCTATCTAGACGATGTGACACAAGCATGCTCTCATCGTATCGCCGCTCTACGGCTAATCGGCGGGCCATGTCCTCACACGAGTGGCGAAGCACAGCAATCTCACTGATCAGGTGGCCATGCGTGGCCAGCAGAAATGAAGGATCAATGAAGGGCCGCTCCTCAAAAGCCTCGAAAGAATCAATAACGCAGGAGGAAGACGAAGCAGTGTCACCTATCATATCCTGATCAGCAGCCTCATCTGCCAAGTGCCAGCCTGGAACCTGACGGTACAACGACTGCTCTGCTACCCATCGCTGGTATGGTACCGTCGCCATAGGAGGAGCCCAAGACTCAAGGCCTAGAGCCGTCGCATCCAAAGAACCCTGCCAGGAAATCCAGACTCGCCTATACAAGGATGTCAAATCAGATGGAAGAGACGAATGTCCAAATCCAGAAAAGCGAACTCCGGGACATCCTGCCAGAAACCAAACTGGCGAAGGAAACGTACGGGATAATAGGAGCAGCATCCCCGAAGGCCAAGCAACAGCAAAGAAGTGCGAGCCGCGCTACAGATCAGGGGCGCTCGATAAAGCCAAGTAGCCTCCCAGCTGATCTCCCACCCTCGAAGCTCAGAAAATATACGGCGATACAATGACTCCGTGGCCTCAGCACCACACGGAAGGTCGTCGAGCAACAAGCGCAGCACGTCATTACGACGAGAATCAGGAAATGCAAGCACAGGAGTCATGTACAAGTGTTCCCGTAACCATACCTAGGAGAAGCTTAAATTAAGCTTAAAATGCCAACAAAAAATGGGACGCATAAGAAAGTGGCAAAAAAAGCAGAAAGTACCTGAAGAAATGGGCAGCAGCCTCTGAGGATGCGGGTATGTCCAAGGGAACACTCAGTCAACCCCAAGAAAAGCTCGGCCAGCACTACCGAAACAATGCTCCTACGATAAAGGACACATCGGAAGACATCTAGCAAAACTACCAGCGACGATCGTCTCCATCCTGAAAAGAGCAGCTCAGCCAAAGTGCAAAATATCAGTGCATTCGGCACTTGGCCGACAATCGATCCGGGCCTCCCACGGCCAAGAGAGCGGGTCATATAAAATCTCCAGAGAAAGCTCACCAACCCCACCCCCTGCAGTAGGAAGATCAACGGCAAAACCGAACCAGGCAATTAGATCAGAAGGGCGAACCAACTCTGAGAAAGGAATATACGCCTCTCGAGTCAAAAGAAGGCCTGACAGACGCGCAAACTCCTCCAACGATGGACCCACTCCAGATCATTGAAGGAAAACAGGTTCAGGGATGGTACCCAGTCATACAATGCCGCACTCAGCAGTCGCCAATCTAAGCGGACTCGGTGAAAGTGGAGAACCTCTCGAAAGCCCAAGGAGTCCAACTCGAAGATCTCGGACTCGGTCAAACTGTCAATCCAAATATGTAATCGCTCAGAAACGGGTGCCACGCGGCTGCGACCGACAAGTCCGAACAGGCACACCCTCAACAATCTGAATCCCAGGGGCCACCAATGGGTCATCAAAAATTGGCATACCCTCATCTAAAAGATCGATCTCGTGGTGGAGGAAAAAGCCAGACGCGCCCATTGCATCTCGCAGTGTATCCCAAAAAGCCCCAACAGGAGGACCTGAATCCCCGACAACTGCTACATCGGGAGGTGTCTGAAATGAAGAAGCCCCAATAGCTGCAACCTCTGATGCATCCCAGTGGCACATAGGAGCTACATCCTGTACGACACCAGGAGCTGACTGACCGACCATCACCTCGAAATATGTGCCCAAAATCTGACCCAGGCCGCCTGTCGAGAGTCCATCATCTACCAAGTCCAAACTATCTAAAGCATCAAGAGGAAGCCCATCATCCACCAAAATCTGATCCACCTCATCCATAGCCATCCCTCCATCAAGCAAGCTATCCACACCATCCATAGCAACCATCCCATCCATGCCATCCATAGTCATCCCTCCATCAAGCAAGCCATCCACACCATCCATAGCAATCATCCCATTCATGCCATCCATAGCCATCCCTCCATCAAGCAAGCCATCCACACCATCCATAGCAACCATCCCATCCATGCCATCCATAGCCATCCCTCCATCAAGCAAGCCATCCACACCATCCATAGCAATCATCTCATTCATGCCATCCATAGCCATCCCTCCATCAAGCAAGCCATCCACACCATCCATAGCAACCATCCCATCCATGCCATCCATAGCCATCCCTCCATCAAGCAAGCCATCCACACCATCCATAGCAATCATCCCATTCATGCCATCCATAGCCATCCCTCCATCAAGCAAACCATCCAACCCCATCACCATCAGTAGGAAGAAGATCCAAGCCATCAGTGGTGCTCATTCCTTCAAAAGGACCCATCAATTCTTCATCTACCCCCATAAAATCCTCATCATTTATGGAGCCACCCACCTTTTCACCACCAATAAACACACCCAAATCATCATCATGATTGGCCATGATGAGTCAGAAAAGGAGAAAGGAACAAAGGAGGGATGAGGACAAAGAAGAAAGGACAAAATGGAGACAAAAAGGATGATCAGAGAACGGACGGACGAGAATGCCGGAGGAAGGGACAAAGGGAATGAACAGGGAAGAACAGGGCTTGCTGGAAGAAAAGATGGACGGGGGCGGTAATCGGATTACCGCTAGCGGTATTCGGAGTACCGTTTCAGAACAGAGGTGTCATCACTGAATCACTGACTGCAAAGACCACGAACAGTGCGAACGGGCAAATGTCAACTGGCGGTAGTCCGATTACCGCCGGCGGCAGTCCGACTGCCGCTCCGGCCCAGTTCCAAGTACAATTCAGGACAGGTCTACTCGGGAGGGTAGAAAACAAGTAATTTGCTCCTATGTGCGCAATTGGATAAATGCGACTGTGAAAGCAAAAGACAATGCCAAACAAACTAAAATTTTATACCAAATGAAGGAGATTATACAGCCGATGAACTAATCATCATCCGGAAAATAGGTGTCACTATCCTTGCTATGAAAATGAGGACCCAAGATCCCTCCTCCAGCAAAGCGGGCACCACCACCCGGAGCATAACCAGGCTGAAGAATCGGACCCATGCCGTACTGCTCGCTCCAAGAGCTATACTCTCTGTCTGGGTCAACAAAGGTGCTGGCTTCATAACCCTCCAAAGCAGCAACTAGCTCCCTCTGTGGCACAGATCTCCAATCAGATGGTCCAGATGGTGGACTAAGCGGGACCAAAGGGTCACGCTCAATCTGCCAAAAAGTCTCTCTCCCAGATACCATTTGGTCACCCGCGGATCCTCCAGGATGCGGCGTCGTCGAGAGGCCTGAAAAGCCTCCTGTGCACCAGGAGTAAGAGCTGCGTTCGACTGAAGGTATGGCCGAGTATGAAACTGTAAAAAAAAGAGGGGTAAAAATTGTCAGACATGCAGAAAGCAACATATAAGCAATACAGGGCAAGACGGATCACTCACATCGTCAGGAACGAGGGCATCAACATTCGACCTCCAAGCAAGATCGAGAAAACAAACGTGTACGGTGCGGTTATCCTTGTACCACAAAGATCATGCGCGGGAATGGAGGCGAATGATTAATCGAGTGGGTGCCGTGAGGAAAGTGATCAAAAAGTAAACTGCGCTACACCAAAATTAAGAGGAGACACACCAGACCATCCTCAAGGAAAAGATGACGAAAAGATCTCGAGAAAGTACCTCAATGATCGGGTAAAAACCAAATATCAAGGAGCGGCCGATCACGGCCGATCGGCCTTATCCACCCTTCGTACAAATGCGCCAAAAGGGTGCATTCCAGTTAATACGGAATGGGAAAAGTAATGTCTGCCACAAGCGATAACAAACGGAACTCACTAATTCATTCCCATGGCAGAAGATCATCGCTCCCATGGTATATAAAATCAGGGCCGAGCTTTTATCACAAATGCAGAATTACTTCTTCACTCGAGGATGCACTGGCGAAATTCGAGGAAAGCCACAAAAGTTTAAATCGATGGCCCGAAAATTATGTGGCATCGGCATCATCCCTAATAGCTCCATCCAGTCATCCTCAGTAGGTACTGGAAGGTCCTCCTCAAAGGGCACAGAACCACCATCATATCTAAGACCCAGCTGCATATATATGTCATATGGGGTGATCCCCCACTCTCCGAAGGGCAATTGGAATGTATGTTTCTCGGGGTGCCATCGCTCGGCCAAGGCAGATAAGAGCGACATGTTCGTCTTGCTTAGACGAACCCGGAAAAGATGCGCAAAAGGGGTACGCTCCAGAACCTCGAAGAACAAAGGCTGAGGATCATAAAACCAGTCAGGCCAATGCCTCCTGACCCCACGCCCCCTAAGAATCGCAGGCGCACCACCTTCCCGAGCTATATCTGAAAAATGCCTACCCTCCCGCGGCACGAAACATGGGTCGGTCGAATGCTGAGACGGACCAGCCTCATTCCTACCTCGACGGGGCATACTGCACAGGCAAAGCCTACGGGTGAGTTCCATGCCAAGTCCATACCTCAAAAGATCCATCTCAAAAGCCCCCTTTCAAGGACAATCTTAAAAGGCCAAAAAAAAAAAGAAGAGAAGGTTCCATGGTGAAAGGCCCATTTCGGAGGCCCACGTCCACAAACCCATCTTCAAGATCCCGTTTTCTAAAATAACCCATTCCAAATCCTTCCCGAAGCCATTGATATTTCAGAATCAAAGGCCCACTCGAAAATCAAGGCCCGTTCCAAAACAAAAAAAAAGGGGGGAGGCCACTTCAGTAGATCCATGTATGATCCAATGGCCCAGATCACTCATACATAGTCTAGATCATTTCATCCAATGGTCCAGATCATCCCATCATCCATCCATCCACACACGATCCAGATCAATGGTCCAGATCGCCCATCATCCATCCGTCCACACACGATCCAGATCAATGGTCCAGATCGCCCATCATCCATCCGTCCATACACGATCCAGATCAATGGTCCAGATCGCCCATCATCCATCCGTCCATACACGATCCAGATCAATGGTCCAGATCGCCCATCATCCATCCATCCATACACGATCCAGATCAATGGTCCAGATCGCCCATCATCCATCCGTCCATACGTGATCCAGATTAATGGTCCAGATCATCCACCATCCACCCGTCCATACACGATCCGATTAATGATCCAGATCGCCCATCATCCATCCGTCCACACATGATCCAGGATCAACGGTCCCGGATCACCCATCATCCCTTCATTCATGCATGATTCAAGTTAATGGTCCGGAGAACATCCATCATCCGTCCATCCATGCATGATCCAAATCCATCGTCCGGATCAATCATCCATCCACCCATCCAACGGTCCTGGATCGTCTAAAAAAAAAAAAAAAAAATCGAGATCAAATAAAAGGTGGGGCCCCTTTCTTATCACACCCCACTCTAAAGCAAGTGAAAATAAAAACAAAAACAAAAAAATATAAATACAATCAAGAAATTGAATAAAAAAATATATATATAAAATAAATAAATAAAACAAATAAATAAAAATATGCAAAATCCCAAGATCCAAAGGGTCTAGATTTCACCAAAATCGATCAACGGTCCCGGATCATAGCCCTCCTAAAAATAATAAAAAAAAAGAGAGAAAGATTGCAAGATCTCCTCAAGAGGATGGTCCACCAAGAACCTAAGGAGAATCCAATGGCCAAGAATACATGAAATCAAAGAAAATACAAGGTCAAAATGAGCTCCAGGGATCACAGATGCGTCCCTGGACAATCGGGCGAGCAGGCTAAATGGGAAGAAGGCTGCATCGGACGGACCAGCAAAGAGGAACGGACCAGCGGTCCATTCGACGGACCGGCGGTAGCCTGATTACCGCTGGCGGCAGTCCGATTGCCGCCGCCGACAATCTGACGTGGGGCAGCGTGCTGTCCCCCATCCCCACCTCCTGTGACCGGTTTTCCCTTTGGACCAGTGGATAAAGTCAAAAGAATTTCTAAAATAGACTTCTGTTTCCTCTAAGGTTTAAAAAGGGTCTTTAAAAACTCCAAGAATAAACCTCTGATTCTCTAAAACCTTCAAAATGTCTAAACCTTTTTTTAAAATAAACTCCAGTTCTTCTAAATCTCCAAAGAGGTCCCAATTTTTTTAAAAAATAGATTTCAGCCTTTTTAAACTCTTGAAAAGACCCCAGAGAATTTCGAAAATAAACCTTTGTTCCAAAAAACTCCCAAAAAAAAAAAAAAATTCCAAAAAATTCCAAAATTCCCAAAAAAAAAAAAAAAAAAAAAAAAAATCCAAAAATCCCAAAATTCCAAAAAATCCCAAAAATTCCCAAAAATTCCAAAAATCCCAAAAAAAAAAAAAAAAAAAATCCCAAAATTCCCAAAAATTCCAAAAAAATCCCTAAAAACCCAAAATTCCAAAAATCCCATAAGCTTTCAAAAAAAAAAAAATTCCACAAAACATCTGAATTTTCAAAAATCTCAAAATACCAATTAATTCTAAAATAAATCCCCAGGCCCAAAAGGTTTGCTTCTTCTAAAAAATTAGCCCCATTAATTTATTAGTGGAGGTCATCTGACTTTTTACAAAAAAAATAATAATAATAAATTTTAGCCCCATTAATTTATTAGTGGAGGCCATCTGACTTGCAAATAAAAACCGTTAGCCCCATCAGCTCACTAGTGGAGGCAACGCAACTGTTTACTTAACTTGCGAAAATAAAAACCGAACGACGACGCCCACCCGCGAGATCGAACGGATATTTTCCCAAAAAAAAAAAGGGTTTCAAATAAAATCCTCAATGAGCCTAGCTCCAAAGGGGATAGTTTTTCAAAAAAACGCACGCGTCGCGCAGTATACTGAGGAATCTTTTATATTCTCCAGTTGCGGTCAGTGCAAACAGCTAAATAAGACCCGATCTCTTCCAGTTTCCCCGAAGGACGATCGAGTCCGTACATGATATATCTACGATTGGCCAGATCTCTATAACTGGGTAGTCGTACAAATGCTAGTAAGGTGAGTGGATCTATCTCTGGAAAGAATAATCAAACTCGAAGTGAAGACAATCCACTGTAACCAAAGTGTCAGACTCAGCAGATTGCATGACAAATAGATTACCTGCACATACCTAGCCCAAAATATTTGCAAAATTTGATCGAGTCCAAGTCGGCGTAGTGAGTTCCCCGTAAGGCCGCACCAACGCGCAGGGCAACTAACCACTTTGATGATCAAATGGAACGAACATTCCTAGGGTGATTACATAGCAAAGGAACGACAGACCTAACAGTACGGGAATCCTCGTAAAGCCGCGACAAATGCGCAGAGGCCCTTACTTTTCAGACTTACCCTCCAATGCTGTAAACAATCCGATGTGAAGAGGTTGTGATTGGTGATCCGTAAAGCCGCGACAAATGCGCAGGAGACAATCACAACGTTTTCCTCAACCCTCGTGGTATGTGCAAGTCCTCTTTTTCCAAACAGTCGACTGATGATGATACAATGGTAAGCAATAGATTTGAATCGCTACCCTTCATTCCGACCAGAAGGGTGGGGTGTCCACTTGCTTTGACCTTCGGTTGCCCGCAACCTCGGTCAAAGAGGGGCATCTGTAGACACCCCACCCAGGCTAATATCTTGATTTTGTTAAGACAATCTGAGAACCATGATCATATCCTAAACCTACCCCTAATCCTAACCTGAGCTATCATGAATCATCATTCAATCCAAACCGTGTCCAAAATCGACCTATTTCTCGAATCATTTTCGGGTAACCATCGAGCCAACTTTAAGCCATTTAGAGTCAAATATCCAAAAGGAACTTTGTTTCACTCTAAGGACCCAAAAAAGGACTCACCAGATGAATTTCAAGGAAAACCGTACCGAGGTGGTAATCGGATTACCGCCGGCGGTAGTCAAATTACCGCTTCCTCCCAGAAAGTGCGCACAGAGCCAGTCACACGAGTTCGGACTCAACCAGTCCAGCGGTAGTCGGACTACCGCACGGCGGTAATCGGATTACCGCCGGCGGTGATCGAAATTCCGCCGCGTACGATTGGAGCAGGGACAGCTGTCTCAGCGCCCAAAGTCAACTCTTCCTGGAATTTGCCCCTCCCATCTCCACTATTTACAGTTTTACCAGCCTCCATAGCCAATGAGAGCACGCCACGTGGCATCTCTCTCCTCTCCACCAATCACCTTATGCCACATCAGCATTTGCCCTCCTTTTATCCCCTATTTACCAAACAACCATTAGAAAGGGCTATAAATAGCCCTCTCCCCTTTCATTTTCAAGATATATGGATGAGAGTCACCAAGAGGGGGAGAGAGTGAGAGAGAAAGAGTGAGAGGAAAAGAAAAGAAAAGAGAGAAAGAGAGAGTGAGGAAGAGAGTGAAGGAAGGGAAGGAGCTCCCAAGCCTTCAAGCCCACATTTTCCAGCCACCTCCTAGCCTTCATCTCAACCCTTCCCACCCACAAGCCTAGTCCAAAATGATCATGGTTCAATCTACATCTTAGCCTTTTCAAGAATCAAGTCAAAGATCCATTTGCATACAAGCATTCATCATGACATCTACTCCTTCTCAACCCCTTGCTTCTCTAGATCTCTAGCGGACGTATGCTCTGTGACTTGCCGTACATCGGATCCTCCGTCACATCGAAATTCCTAGTGATCTAGTCCACTTTTCTTGTGTTTTTGTATAAGCATCATCACATCCGCCCTCTGACACATTGTCGGATGTATGCTCGTGGCCTGCCGAAATCTCGAGATCTTGCTACATCGTAAATCCACATGTGACTAGTCCCATCATGACCGAAGCATCATCATCATCCCTTGAGATTATTTTACCACACTAAGTCGAGACCGTACATTTGTACGGGCAGAGAGGGTGCCTAACACCTTCCCTCTTTGTAACCGAGGTCCCTTACCCGAAATCCCGGATCGTAGACCAGGAGTCAATCTAAGGTCGGAGGATTTTCGGATTTCTCCAACCTTACGTATTCCGTGGTTCTAGCCGACCGCGGGATTCTGAGATTATTCGGCTAGTGGCGACTCCAACAATCACAAATCAGCTTAACCACCCCCAGGACCACCACAACAAGACATTTTTCACAACAAAGTGGACGCCCGATTTTTCAGTGTCTACAGAATCAGATGTAGATATGGTACGTATTACGAGATCGTTCCCACGAGGACTGATCGTCATAACTCAAATTCACAATTCTTCTTAACTTATCCAACAAATAATGGAATGAACTACTAAGCACAATTCTAGGAAAAAACAATTAATAACAGGGAAGAAAATTCAATCAGAGAGAGAGCACTAGGACTTTCGAATCCACCCCTAATTATCCTAACCCTTGTTTTGTCTGTTGATTCACCTTGATCTAGATTGATACCACTTATACAGAGAAAGCACAATCTGTGTCCTTAATCGGGCATACAGAATGTCTAATTCCTTTAAGCAATGCCATGAATAACATATCCCATGTCCTTGATCGGGCACATGGAATGTACAGTTCATTAAAGCACCCTGTTTCTTCCTCTATAGGAAACCTGTTCTTGATCAGACACAAGCACCTAGAATAAGCATCCAAACAACATCCATATATATACTTTGGTCAAGGTCATAGATGGAAAAGTATAGAATTTAAACTAATCAAGCCCACTTAGAGAAAGAAACAAATTAATTAATATTCAAAGTAAATTTAACCAATACAAGAGCTAATCAAATTAGGGGCTTCATCTCAGCCCTAGCTGAGAGATTAGTGACCCATAAAATCCATTAAAAATATGAATAAACAAAATTCATAAAAAAAAGAACATCAAACCAATCGATCTCTCTCTCTTCCTTCTTCTCTTTCTTCTCTTTCTTCTCTCCCTTGCTCCGGATATGGAATTCCCTGTTTCTGAATACCTTTCCCACGTCCAAAACTCCTCTTTATAGCTGCTGGAGGGCTGGAGTCGGTGGCAGAGTTGTAGCAGGACATGGAGTGCAACTTTTCGCAGCCATGATCGGTGGGCCCTACAGAAGTATTTTCTGAAAAATCCACCCCGTCCATTGGATTCAGGACGAAATTTCAGTCAAGAATGGGTGGTTTTGAATGTCCATTGACGCGGCCCAGAGAAGAAATCACGAAGAGATCAGTTTTGAACATTGTAGAGTAGTCCGTTTGTGGCCTCTGTATCATGCACGTGTGCACGCATGAGAGCAGAATATCAGCATGGTTTTGAAGCTCTCAAAGCCCTCTACACGATGAATGGCTTGGATCATCCGGAAGGATGACGTACGGGGCCCACAATCAACCGCAATAATAGACAGCGGCTGTCGTTATGCGGACGCCAAGACGGGGACGCGAATCTCTTCTGCTGTGACAATGGTGGGGCCCATTTTGATTCTGTATTGATAAATCTAATCCGTTCACCAAATTCATCTCGGAATTTCGGTCGGAAATACAAAATTTTTCCTCCGTTTTGGTCTGGCCACAGAATATCTCATCACACCGTCCATTCTGTGTTTGAATGGCTGGATTTCACTCTTGATGATCATTCACGATTCTTCCATCTAGGTAGTGTTAATATGCTTCACTTAGACCTGATGGACGGTCCGGATTGGTGGTTTGATGGACGTTGTGAACCCACAACCGATGGCAAGTTAGCCGTTTGCGGACGCTGGAACGGCAGCTGCCATTTTGACGAAGAGGGCATGGGTCAGCGGCTTGCTGACCGCCTTAGCCAGTCCGGTGCACGGCAGGGGTAGTGAGTGCATGGTGTACATGCATCACATATGGGGCCCACTGTGATGTTTTTACAAAATCAGATCCGAGCCTCTGATTAGTTTCCCCATTTAAGGCGTTGAGACCAAATTTGACCCAATTCCAGATATCAAGTGGGCCCATAATCAAAGGTTTGTGGGCTAATTTGTCAGTTGGGGTACTTCCGTGATGATCTAATGGATGAGATTTTATATGTACGGTTAATTTATGGCCTCCATTTCATGTATGAAGTTTTGAATCAATCGGATGGCGGGAACCATGTGATCTTGCATTCTGGACCCTTTTCGGGCCCCTTTGGCTTGCTTTCCTCAGATCCCAGGCGTGTAAAATCTTCATTATTGGTTCTCTGGAGTCCATCCCGTGCTCTGGTGACTTTGGATCATCAAATCCATGCTTTTAATTCTCTTTTTTTCAATACACGCTCCTGATTTCATCCTGTAATAAAAACACAATTAAAATATGGCATTAAGCATTATCATGTATGTAAAATCAGGTAATAACTGGGGTCTGAGATGCAATATTCGTCCCTCATCACGTATATTAACCAAAACATGTATTTGGGCGAATCCTTTCGCCGAGTAAGTATTATACACATATATATCATATACATATAGTCATTTATCATGGCAAACACACTTTCAAAATTTATAAGTATACGGTACTTTCTACAAATACGAGGAATACAATATATTCAACATAGTTAACGTCTAACCAAGAAATGAAACGGACAACACTTTGTATATGTACAATAACATACAGATCATGAATCTATCATTATCTGACATTAAATGTGTTAAAAACCATAACCTATACGTCTAAAGTCCGCACCTTACGACATAGAAGCGTAATGAACTTGGTAGGAACGCTAAGCTTTCTTTCACGACAGTATAACAACCTAAAGCACAAGTAGTGTTAGCTATTTCACTAATTGAATCAGTTGAAACCCTATATCATATTAGGGTTAGGGTTTTCTGATCTAGAATGAAGTCGAAAGCGCCGGGAAAGCAATTAGAATGGAGTAGTTAAGCTTGCAGAGTGGCAGGGGAAATAACAGGGAGATTCTCCCACTTCTCTCACATTTTCTCTCTCTTTTCACTCTTCTCTCTCCTAGGGTTTTACTCAAATTCGTATGGCTGAATGAGAGAGGGTTTAAGGTCCTTATATAGCCTAAAACCTCACCAAAATTGACCCAAGGTCAAGGTATACTTAGGTTATGTCCAAAGTGGATCTGTTACAGCTCAACGGAGCACTTCTAGAGGCCCCCCTTGAGCCAAAGGTCAGATTAAGCTCACAGACTATGGATCTAGGTGGAATTAGGTTTTTGTTCCAGTCGGATTCCCAGATCACACGTGGCGGACCAGTTTCAGTTCAACGGTCTTCGAATCTCGATCAGGGTTACAAGTACACAGACATTTATGGAAAATGTTTCCTAATCTGAGGGTGTATTTAGGTCAGATTCTGACGGTCTGATTGCTTATAATTGGCCCGCAAATGTCAAGTCTCAAATTACTTAAATTTTATTAAATTTCTAAAGAAAACCAAGTTTTCTCACACTCCTCGCTCCGGGCTCAAGCGAATAGTCGTGGGACACTATCTGGATTTGATTTCCGAGATGGTTGTCAAGCCCAGTGAGGCGGTCCTAAATCTATAACTTCATATCATTCTTACTTTCGATGTGCAGTCCAGATCTGATACGGAGTTTTAATGTGCTCCCGAGAGCAGTCGGGTAATGAGTTTGATCTTAGATTTTAGGGTAACCTAGCGTCAATGATTCTACAAGTTTTGGGTCTTATAGATCGTATTTAAAGTGATTCAAACGATTTTCGTGGCTAATCTAGTTTAACACTTAGTTAACTTTGTCTAATTTCTAAAGGATTTGATCCTAAGTGATTTCTGCCTGAGGTGATACTCGGGCCATTGTATGGAATTTTCCGAGTCGTTACACCCTCATATTTGTGCTGCATATATATCACTATGGGCCTGCTAATTGGGCCTCAAGTACATCACGATGGGCCACAACTCCTGAGCCTCAAATACACAATAGGTGGGCCCAACACATGGTCCTCATACACACCGAGTGGACTACATCAATTGTCGCACTAATGGGCCTCATAGATGGGCTACGAATATATCAAGGTGGGCCTCATAGATGGGTCACAAGTATATCAAAGTGGCTTCCCGAATGGGCCACAAAATACATCAAAGGTGAGCCTCATGGATGGTCCATCAACACATCAAAGGTGGGTTTCCACTATCCAGTTCACAGGGAAGGTGCGGATACAACACATCTTCAAGGTAGGGCCCATTATAACGTTATTTTCTATCCAACCTCCTCATATGGTCACAAACACCTAAATCTAGAGGAAAAACGAATACTATATTGATCCTGAACTTTTGTACTCTCAAAAGAATTTCAACGGTGTACGTTCAATCTTAATTGTTTCTACAATGTGATCCACTTGATAACTAGATCTGTCTGATTTTTAGTCTCAAGCCTAGAGACAGACTCACCAATTGGATAGACGGTAGGGATACATCACATGCATCATGGTGGGGCCAGTCATCAATGGATGGACGGTAGGGATACATCACATGCATCATGGTGGGGCCAGTCGTCAATGGATGGACGATAGGGATACAACACCTGCTTCATGGTGGGACCGTGCATGGCTTACATCACGGTGGACTCCACCCTCAAATTGGATGGACGGCATGGACGTCAGGCTTGCTGCACCGTCTAGCAGCTGGACGGTGTAGATATATACATCATTGTGCGGCACACGGTGCAGATGAAACACATGCTATTAATGTGGGTCCCATGGAACTTGCTGACATCTGTCAGCCAAACAGATGGACGGCGTGGGTATCAAATAAATGCACAGAAGGTGGGTTCCACTGTTTGAGAATAAGGCCCAAACATCACCTGGACTACACGTGCACCGTCAGAATGGACGGTGTGATACATATCATCCGTGTGAGGTCCACAGAACTTGCCGGTGTCATTACACCACTGATGGGAGGTGGGGTCCACAAAAATGGAAGGTCTGGGTGATCAGACCCATACGCTAACGTTAATACACCAGCTAACATAGCTGGTGCGCTGTAGACCAACCAATCCACTCATGCAAGTGGGTCCCACGTGGGGCCCACGTAATGTTTATCTGTCATCCAAGCCATTGATAAGGTCACACGGACCTGAATTAAGGGGAAAAATAAATTTCATAATGATCTAAAACTTTTGTGACCCAGAAAGGGTTCCAATGGTAGACGTTCAATCAACACTATTTCCTCTGATGTGGGCCACCCGAGCACCTCATACGGCTGATTTTTGGAGGGACCCAATATAAAAAAAAAAAACCATCAAATACATGGTGCTGATGTTCAACTCACATCATGGTGGGGCCTGAGGTGGGGCCCACTGACCTTGTACTAACCCAAGCTGCGGACGCTGCTGCTACTGCGTCCTTTGGACGCAGACAGCAGCAGCATCTGCTATTTTTTTTTGTGAAAATCTATTTTTTACAGATTTTTATAGGTGGGGCCCACATCAAGGGAATCTAGTCCGTCGGCTGGATTCCTTAGGTCTGACAAGCCCGATATTGGGAAAGTTTGATGTATAGAAACATCGCTGTAGGCCCTATCAATTTCTCACTATGAAAATAATTACGTAGACGGTGTGACCTACTAGAGTTTCAGATTAGCCTCATTTTTTGGCTCAACGCTTAAAATTGGTTTAGAAATAACATGGACGATGTGGATTTAATCCATACATCATGGTGGGGCTCGCATGAGCAGTCCACACATCACTGTTAGCCACACCATGTGGGTTTACCCTTCACTATGGGGCCATGTCCAGCATCCTTAGACACTGGACAGTTGGATACCACACAGCATCATGATGGGTCCCACATGTACGTAGCCCACCTGATGGTATAATATACATATAATATATTTATTATATTATGTTTAAAAGAAATAGAAAGAGGGTGGCTGGGTGGTTCACACTCCACCGTCAATTCTCACTTCTCAGTTAGCTACACCCCACTGTCAGTTAACACTACACTATTAGCCACCACCACTGACAGACGGTGTGGCATATACCTCATCAAGGTGGGTCCCACATAGACATGACCCACTTGATTTGAATCAATTTGATATTTATGTTTTCCACCACCGTGAGGTAGGGTCCACATGACTTGGATGGTTGGATAAAACATACATCAAGGTGGGGTCCATCCGAGTGGGCCACACATCACACAAAAATGAGAAAGAGAGAGAGAGAGAGAGAGAGAGAGAGAGAAGCACCCACCTTTGATCTTCTCAGATTCTTCCTTCAACCGATGCGATCTAGAGTTCCAAGGGGTGGATTTTAATGGTTGAAATGGACTTTAGATGGTGGGGATGGGAGATAGGAAGTGGGCCATACTAGCTTCTCCCTCATAGAAGCCATGGACATGGGTTGCTCTCTTGGAGCTTGGGAGAAAATGAGAGAGAGATAGAGAGATGATGGGAGAAGAGTGATGGGGTATGTAAGAGATGGGATAGAAAGGTTGACTTTGGGGATGGTGTAGTATACTTGGGGGATGGGATAAGGTACTTGACTTGATAGGTATACTTTGACAAGTGAAGTGATTGATGTGATGGATTCTCTATGGATTTGCAACACGCGACATTTTCCTTAAACTAAACGTGGGCCCACATCTCCTAGCCTAGGTATCGCCTCGGCGCGTGAGACGCGACATCAGAACCGCGGTGACGGCGCGGTCGCTAGGGTACAAGTCTTGGGTTGAGTTGACTCAAGTTGACGGCTCATGACTCAGGGTCGCATGTAAATACTGGTTAAGGGTCGAAGGTTGCCAAAATTCGACCGGAAAAACCGCGAAAGCCTAAGGAACGGTATGGTCTAGGATACGGGTCTTACAACTCTCCCCACCTAAGAAAAATTTTGTCCTCGAAATTTATACTACCATCGCAACTAAACACAACTCATAAAGGAATAGAAAGCAAAACATCGTGTATATTCAAAACACAATACAATATATAATCAAATATCGAAAAGATGGGGATAACGCTCTCGAATTTCCACCTCGCGCTCCCAAGACACCTCATCCACACTATGAAGGCCTTATTAAACCTCGAATCTTGGATCAGAGCGATCGAAACTGGAATACTATGCAGCCTCACAATTTCAACAACAGGGAGCTATATCAGAAAATCTCTAAGTTATTCGAACTCAGGGATCTAATCATTTTAAGTTCTCAACAATCATTGAGTGAATGGTAGCTATCAGTAGATATGTGATGTTATCCTCAGGTATTCCCAAGTTATGCTCTGATACCAACCTCTGTCACGCCCCAAATCCAGAAATCGGATTCACTGGAATTCCGATCGCCGAATTCGGTGCCGATAGCCTCCGTGTACCCCATTCTCGGCTCCTGGCGTCCATACGCCAGATTTCGATCCTAGGATCATACAAGGAGGATTTTTTAATGTACATTTAACTCATAATAAGCATAACCACAAGTAAACCCAAATCGTAACGGCAACAATATCATCACATATCCACTAATATAATTATTTGAGTACAATGCTGAAAGGAAATACATAAATCAAAAATCAAGCTCCAAAAGACCGCTGCACGCTCCAAGCTCAACACTACTGCAACCTAACATCACCTACACACATCTATCATGCATACGCTTATAAAAAGCTTAGAGGGTGGTGTAAGTGTGTGCATAAGGTAAGTGTCAAGCATTCAACGCAATGTCATAATCATACAATGTCGAAATAGGCGCAAGGTCATGAATCATACGTTATCAGAGTAAGCAAAAATACTGACAGTCCATGAGTCAAGCAATATCAGAATACGCAATACAGATCAACTATGTAAATGAGGAATAATATAGAGTCAAATATCAGATGTTGTATCTAAACCATATAAATGTAGAAACACAGGTAACCCAAAATGCATATGTCGCGAATGTAATGCAATATGCTGTGCGAATGGAATAACTATGCTGGAGTGTGAAGTCGGGATGATAGTATGTAGTATCGCAGGCTATAGGGTCTATCACAAGGGACTTCTATCCAACCAGTCTCATACCTAAATTTGGATAGTCAGACTCAATGTGGTAAACTCCTGATCTCAGGTTAGTCGTGCGCCTTGACCGAAATCCTGGCCATTGCAAAAGTTCACATAACAAATAGTTTCGTACCACCAGCCTGAGTGGATAATGAATGAATAAATGAATGAGTATGCAAATCCTACTCAATAAGTCCACATATCAGTATGGTTGATCTCTGAGATTATCACCGGGGTTTAGTACACTCCAAATGGCACTGTCGATGACCCAGCCGCACAGTCCAAGTGAGCGTAAGAAACTTCACTATCCACCTGGCCAATAATCTACCAATACTTATTCAGAATGTCGATAGTGGACCCATTCCTCGAGCTGGTCAGACTTAGCCTAGCAATGCCCCCTACGCTCGGGTGGGTAAGGTCACACCTCCTCCCAACCGACCACAACACAGTGGGAGACGCGGCCTCCTGGTATTCGACACTCGAGAGCTCATGTATCCACTCGGTCTCAACGTTGGGGCGTCCTCTGGTATCAAGAGGGTTTTAGGGATTTTAACCCAGGGTCATCTATGACATCCTAATGCTAGAACAAATTTCTGGTGCCCCGTCTGGCCATCCACGATATACTTGTAGAGGCTACGGCCGTGATGTCGCTATAGCGTACAGTAATCATAATACAAGATGCATGAGTCATACTATCTAGTCATGCATCAATCCTGCGCATACCGTGCACTCATGTGAGATAACATCCACCTATCAGGGAGTCTCATAACAACATGCTCAATGACATATGCAATGATCAACCACATCTCATAACAAACATGCAGATGATGCATATGGGCATGTATCATGATGTTATGCTGTCACATACTCATAATCGGTATCAATAACCGGCAACGACAATCGACCTCAACAATGTGGACATTTAACCAACATTGCCCCCGAGGAATGACCCTCATAGATCCTCACATATAGTTGACCCATGACCTCACACAAGGGCCAAATATACAACACCATGGGCCTTACTCAAGAGCTTAATACACATCACGATAGGCCTTTCACATGGGCCTAACCTACATCACAATGGTCTCTATTAACTGGCCCTCAAATGCACCACAATGGGCCTCATCACATAGACCTCATATTCATCACATTAGGCCTTAAACATGGGTTAAATATACACCACAATGAGTCTCAAATATGGGCCACATATACATCACATTGGGCCTCAAACACGGGCCACATATACATCACACAGGTCTCAACAATCGGAGTGGGCCTCGATACTTGGCCTCGACAATCGGAGTCGGCCTCAATATTAGGCCTCGACAATTGGAATTGATCGATAATCGGAATCAGCAAATCGGTCACGACAATCGGGATCGATCGATAATCAGAGTCGGCAAATCGGTCACGACAATCGGGATCAATCGATAATTAGAATCGGCAAGTCGGTGACGACAATCGGGATCTATAGATAATCAGAGTCAAAAAATCGATCACGACAATCAGGATCGATCGATAATCAGAGTCGACAAATCGGTCACATCAATCAGAATCGATCGATACTTAGAATCAACAAATCGGTCACGACAATCGGGATCAATCAATAATCAGAGTCAGCAAATCGGTCACATCAATCAAAATCGATCGATATTTAGAATCGGCAAATCGGTCACGACAATCAGGATCGATCGATAATCAGAGTCGGCAAATCGGTCACATCAATTAGAACCGATTGATATTTAGAATCGGCAAATCGGTCACGACAATCGGGATCGATCGATAATCAGAGTCGGCAAATCAGTCACGATAATCGAGATCGATGATAATTAGAATCGGCAAGTCTGTCACGACAATTGGGATCGATCAATAATCAGAGTCAGCAAATCAATCACGACAATCGAGATCGATTGATAATCAGAGTCGGCAAATTAGTCACATCGATCGGAATCGATCAATACTTAGAATTGGCAAATCAGTGACGTCAATTGAAATCGACAATCGGTCACGACAATCAGAGTTAGAATTGACATAAACCATCGGCCTATATACTCAGCCTCGACAATAGGAATCGGCCTATACGATCGGCCGAACAAGGCCTAAGGAAAGGTCACAATGTGGACATTAAACCAACATTGCTCCTAATGAGTGGCCCACATAGGGCTGAACATACGGTGGACCCACGGCCTCATACATGGGTCTTATATACATTACAATAGACCGAATACACGGGCCTAGTATACATCGCCATGGGCCACGACCCATTGTCCTCAAATACATCATAATGGACTACGACTCATGCGCCCCAATATTACATCAAGTGGACCGCATTAATGGGTCTTATATACATCAAATGGGCCACGTACCTAGGCATCGAATACATCAAGTGGGCCACACATTATGGGCCTAATACATGTCACAATGGGCCTCATATTTGTGCTGCGTATATATCACTATGGGCCTCCTAACTGGGCCTCAAGTACATCACGATGGGCCACAACTCGTGAGCCTCAAATACACAATAGGTGGGCCCTACACATGGGCCTCATACACATCGAGTGGGCTGCATCAATGAGTTGCACTAATGGGCCTCATAGATGGGCTACAAATATATCAAGGTGGGCCTCACAAAAGGGCCACAAGTATATTAAAGCGGGCCTCTCGAATGGGCCACAAAATACATCAAAGATGAGCCTCATGGATGGTCCATCAACACATCAAAGGTGGGTTTCCACCGTCTAGTTCACAAGGAAGGTGCGAATACAACACATGTTCAAGGTAGGGCCCATTATAACGTTATTTTTTATCCAACCTGCCCATACGGTCATAAACACCTGAATCCAGAGGAAAGACAAATATACTATATTGATCCCGAACTTCTGTACTCTCAAAAGAATTTCAACGGTGTACGTTTAATCTTAACTGTTTCTGCAATGTGATCCACTTGATAACTAGATCTGCTTGATTTTTAGTCTTAAGCCTGGAGACAGACTCACCAATTGGATAGACGGTAGGGATACAACACCTGCTTCATGATGGGACCGTGCTGACTTACATCACGGTGGACTCCACCCTCAAATTGGATGGACGGCATGGAGGTCAGGCTTGCTGCATCGTCCAATAGTTGGACAGTGCAAATATATACATCATGGTGCGGCACACGGTGCAGATGAAACACATGCTATTAAGGTGGTCCCACGAAACTTGCTAACGTCCGTCAGCCAAACAGATGGACGGCGTGGGTATCAAATAAATGCACAGAAGGTGGGTTCCACCATCTGAGAATAAGGCCTAGACATCACCTGGACTCCACGTGCATCGTCAGAATGGACGGTGTAGATACATACATCCGTGTGAGGTCCACAGAATTTGACGGTGTGATTACACCGCTAATGGGAGGTGGGGTCCACATAAATGGACGGTCTGGGTGATCAGACCCAGACGCTAACGTCAATACACCAGCTAACATAGCTGGTGCACTGTAGACCAGCCAATCCACTTCATGCAAGTGGGTCCCACATGGGGCCCACGTAATGTTTATCTACCTTCTAAGCCGTTGATAAGGTCACACGGACTTGAATCAAGGGGAAAAAAATTTTCATAATGATCTAAAACTTCCGTGACCCAGAAAGGGTTCCAATGGTAGACGTTCAATCAACACTGTTTCCTGTGATGTGGGCCACCCAAGCACCATATACGGTTGATTTTTGGAGGGACCTAATATAAAAAAAAAACCCATCAAATGCACGGTGTTGATGTTTAACTCACATCATGGTGGGGCCTGAGGTGGGGCCCACTAACCTTGTGCTAACCCAAGCTATGGACGCTGCTGCTGCAGCATCCTCTGGACGCAGACAGCAGCATCATCTGCTATTTTTTTTTTATAAAAATCTATTTTTTAGAGATTTTTATAGGTGGGGCCCACATCAAGGGAATCCAGTCCGTCGACTGGATTCCTTTGGTCAAGACAGGTCTGACAAGCCCGATATTGGGTAAGTTTGATGTATAGAAACATCGTAGTGGGCCCTATCAATTTCTCACTATTAAACTAATTATGTAGATGGTGTGGCCTACTAGAGTTTCAGATTAGTCTCATTTTTCTACTCAACGCCTAAAATTGGCTGAGAAACAAGATGGACAGCATGGATTTAATCCATACATCATGGTGGGGCCTGCATGAGCAGTCCACACATCACTGTTAGCCACACCACGTCGGTTCACACTTCACTATGGGGCCACGTCCAGCGTCCTTAGACGCTGGACAGTTTGGATACCACACAACATCATGGTGGGTCCCACATGTACGTGGCCCACCAGATGGTATAATATACATATAATATATTTATTATATTATGTTTAAAAGAAATAAAAAGAGGGAGGCTGGGTGGTGCACACTCCACCGTCAGTACTCACTTCTCAGTTAGCTACACCACACTGTCAGTTAACACTACACTATTAGCCACCACCACTGACGGATGGTGTGGCATATACCTCATCAAGGTGGGTCCCACATAGACATGACCCACCTGATTTGAATCAATTTGATATTTGTGTTTTCCACCACCATGATGTAGGTTCCACATGACTTGGATGGTTGGATAAAACATACATCAAGGTGGGGTCCATCCGAGTGGGCCACACATCACACAAAAATGAGAAAGAGAGAGAGAGAGAGAGAGAGAGAGAGAGAGAGAGAGAGGCACCCACCTTTGATCTTCTCGGACTCTTCCTTCCACCGATGCGATCTAGAGCTCGAAGGGGTGGATTTTAATGGTTGAAATGGACTTTGGATGGTGAGGATGGGAGATAGGAAGTGGGCCATACTAGCTTCTCCCCCATTGAAGCCATGGACATGGGTTGCTCTCATGGAGCTTGGGAGAAAATGAGAGAGAGAGAGAGAGATGAGAGAGATGATGGGAGAGGAGTGATGGGGTGTGTAAGAGATGGGATGGAAAGGTTGACTTTGTGGATGGTGTAGTGTAGTTGGGGGATGGGATAGGGTACTTGACTTGATGGGTGTACTTTGACAAGTGAAGTGATTGATGTGATGGATTCTCTATAGATTTGCAACATGCAACGTTTTCCTCGAACTGAACGTGGGCCCACATCTCCTGGCCTGGGTATCGCCTCGGCGCGCGAGACGCGGCATCGGAACCGCGAAGACGACATGGTCACTAGGGTACAAGTCTTGGGTTGAGTCGACTCAAGTTGACTGCGCGTGACTCAGGGTCGGGAGAAAATACCGGTAAAGGGTCGAAGGTTACCAGAATTCGACCGGAGAAACCGCAGAAGTCTACAAAACGGTACGGTCTAGGATACGGGTCTTACAATTTGTCTCATTCCCAAAGGGGCTGCTCCTATGAAATGGATGACTACCACCCTATAAGCTTATCCAACTACCTCTATTAGATCTTCTCTAAGATCATAGCTGTCAGACTTAGCCAGATCCTCCCCCCTCTGATCTCCAAAAAGTAAGGGGCTTTTGTCAAAGGCCGGGCCATCTCGAAAAACATCGCACTTTCTCAGGTGTTGTTCAGGGAGGTCAATAGGAAGACGAGAGGAGGGAACGTCGTGCTAAAGTTAGATATGGAAAAAGGCGTACAACAAGGTGGATTGGGCCTTCCTAAGGTAAGTTTTGAAGCCTTTCGGGTTTTGTGATAGGTGGGTCAACATCGTCGAGAAATGTTTCTCGAGTTGCTGGTTTTCAGTCTTGAAAAATGGGGAAGTGACTGATTTTTTCAAGTCCTCCTGTGGGCTGAGACAAGGAGATCTGCTATCACCAAGTTTGTTCATTCTGGGGGCGGATGTTTTAAGCCGAAGTGTCCACCACTTGGTGGAGACGGGTAGTTGTGCTCCTTTCTTGATCAGGAGGGGTTGCCCAATTGTTTCACATTTATTCTATGCGGATGATACTCTCCTTTTTCTGAACGGAGGTATGCCATCGCTGAGAAGGATTTCAGCCTTGTTGGATGAGTATGCTTCCAGCCAATGTATTAACAAAAGGAAAAGCTCCTTTTATTGCTCCAATAAGATCCCTCTGGCCAAGATTTGTCAAATCTCCACTTTGCTGGGCATTGACAGATTCACAGGTCCTTTTCTATATCTTGGAGTCCCCCTGGCAGTGGGAAGGCTGAAAGCATGTGCCTTTCAGCACCTGGTGGATAAAGTGGAAGGTCGGATAAGGGGTTGGCGATCCAGGTTTTTGTCACAAGTGGGGAGAACGGTCCTTATCAAGCATGTATTGGGTAGCATTCCTATACACACTATGGCAGCATCTTGCATTCCAAAGCAGGTGTTATCCGCGCTAGAGAAAAATTTCGCTTCCTTCTTTTTGGGGGTGGGTAGGTGGTAAACGTAAATTGCATTGGAAGAGTTGGAACTGCATATCTAGGCTAAAAGATAAAGGGGGTTTAGGGGTCAAGAAGCTTGCTGAGGTGATGGAAGATTTCCAGATTAAAATGGCTTGGGTGCTTCAGTTCCTTAGGGAATCCATCTTATGGGCCTCTTTTATGGTAGCAAAATATAATTTTTCTCAGGACATGTTAGTGGCTGATAACAGTTTTAGGCGTGCTTTCCCCTATTGGAAGAAGATCTTTAAAGTTTTTCCTTTCCTGCTTGAAAGGGTCCAATGGAGTGTAGGCGTGGGTGATTGTAATTTTTGGAAATGCAATTGGACCGGTCTTAGCCCTCTTTAGAATTTTTTGACATCTGAGACCTCAATCGAAGTTCTCTCATTGCAAGTTAACCACGTCTTGGGCACACTAGGTCCTCTCCCGCCGTCGGTGGCGCTGTCCATGCTTCCCAGTGACGCCGTTGATCATATATTCCAGTGCAGATTCTGCATCTCAATAGGTCTAGATTACCCTTTTTGGCCCTTCACTACTCATATACATCAAATGGGCCACGTACCTAGGCCTCGAATACAGCAAGTGGGCCACACATTATGGGCCTAATACATGTCACAATGGGCTTCATATTTGTGCTGCATATATATCACTATGGGCCTACTAACTGGGCCTCAAGTACATCACGATGGGCCACAACTCATGAGCCTCAAATACACAATAGGTGGGCCCTACACATGGGCCTCATACACATCGAGTGGGCTGCATCAATGGGTTGCACTAATGGGCCTCATAGATGGGCTACGAATATATCAAGGTGGGCCTCACAAAAGGGCCACAAGTATATTAAAGTCAGCCTCTCGAATGGGCCACAAAATACATCAAAGATGAGCCTCATGGATGGTTCATCAACACATCAAAGGTGGGTTTCCACCATCCAGTTCACAGGGAAGGTGCCGATACAACACATCTTCAAGGTAGGGCCCATTATAACGTTATTTTCTATCCAACCTGCTTATACGATCACAAACACCTAAATCCAGAGTAAAAACAAATACTATATTAATCCCAAACTTCTGTACTCTCAAAAGAATTTCAACGGTGTACGTTTAATCTTTACTGTTTCTGGATGGCCAGTCGTCAATGGATGGACGGTATAGATACATCACATACATCGTGGTGGGGTCAGTTGTCAATGGATGGACAGTAGGGATACAACACCTGCTTCATGATGGGACCGTGCATGACACTACATGAAAAATGGAAAAAAATGATGGATTTAGAGACAGTTCTGGACCGTCTCTAAAATTGCTTGGTTTAAAGACGCTTTAGAGACAGCCGTAAACTGTCTCTAAACTTTTAGACGACCCTTGACCGTCATTAATAATGTCTCAAAAAATTGAACGTAAACAAATCATTTAAGATGGCCAAAAACCATCGTTAACTGCGGATAAAAGACAGCTACTTACCGTCTGGAATAAGATACGGTCTCTGACTGTCTTATATGCGGCCATTTGAGACGGTCAAAGACCGTTCGTATTAGAGACGGTCATTGGCCGTCTCTTACTGGTAATCTGAGACTGTCAAGGACCGTCTCAATTAGAGACGGTCATTGGCCGTCTTTTCATGTAAACTGAGACTGTCCAAAAAAGTCAGTATTAGGGACGGTCCTTAGCTATCTCCATTTGAGACTGTTAAGGACTGCCTCTATTAGAGACGGTCTTTGACCGTCTCATATGCGGTCATTTAAGACAGTCAAAGACCGTTCATTTTAGAGACAGTCATTAGCCGTCTTTTATTGATAATCTGAGACTGTCAAGGACCATTTCAATTATAGACGGTCATTGGCCGTCTTTTACTGGTTATCTGACACGGACAAAAATAGTCTGTATTAGGGACAGTCCTTAGCCGTCTCCATTTGAGACTATCAAAGACCGTCTCTATTAGAGACGGTCCTTAGCCGTCTTATAGTGGTCATCATTTGAGACTGTCAAAGACCGTCTGCATTGGAGATGGTCCTAAACCGTCTCTAATGCTCAAGTAAAAAATTAAGAAGAAAAATATTTATGAATTTCGAAAAAAAAAAGAAAGTTAAAAAGCTTAGAAAAATAACTAATAATGTTTAAGAAAAAAATTTAGATTTTGAAAAAAAAAATGTAATTTTATAAAAATCTAGATTTTGAAAAAAAAAATTAAGAACTTTGAATAATGTTGATAATTTTGAAAAAAAAAAAAGATTTTAATAAGAAAATGATATTTTGAAAAAGAAAATTTAAAAAATTTAACAAAATTGTGAAAAAAATTTGACAAATTGTAATAAAATATATATTTTAAAAAAGAAAACTAGCTTTTGTATTTTGAAAAGAAAATTTAAAAAGTTATATAACAAAAGTGATATTTAAAAAATGATATTTTGAAAAAGAAAATTTAAAAAATTAAACAAAGTTGTGAAAAAATTGATAAATTATAAAAATATATATATATATATATATATATATATATATATATATATATATATATATATATATATATATATATATATATATATATATATATATAAAACTAGATTTTGTATTTTGAAAATAAAAATTAAAAAGTTATATAACAAAAGTAATATTTGAAAAATGATATTTTGAAAAAGAAAATTTTAAAAATTAAACAAAATTGTGAAAAAATTGACAAGTTATAAAAAATATATATTTTTTAAAAAAGAAAACTAGATTTTGTATTTTGAAAAGAAAAATTAAAAAGTTATATAACAAAAGTGATATTTAAAAAATGATAATTAGAAAAAGAAAATTTAAAAAATTAAACAAAATTTTGAAAAAATTGAGAAATTGTAAATATATATATATATATATATATATATATATATATATATATATATATATATATATTAAAGAAAGCTAGATTTTGTATTTTGACAAGAAAAATTGAAAAAAAAAAAAAAAAAAAAAAAAGGATCTATACCAAATTGAATGGATGTAGCCTACAATACACAAGGTGGGATTAAAACATGTAAACGTGAAAAGAAAAAAGAAGAAGAAGAAGAAGAAGAAGAAGAAGAAGAGTGCAACTTGAGGTTAAGAAAAAATATACATGTTTAAGAAAGAGGAGTGCAAATCAAAGTTCCTCAATACCTTGGTCAAAAAGAAAATGGTCTAAATTCAATGGTAATATCAGATGGTTGAGATTATCTAATCATTATGATATTAAAATAAGTGTTCTACCCAACAGAATAGATGTGCCCTTCAACACAATAGGAGTGCAGACCAAAGGAGATTGAAGCATATAGATGTTTAAAAAGAATAGTAAAACTCAATGTTCCTCAGGATAGTCAAAAAGAAAATGCTCCAAATTAATCCAACGGCAATTTCAGACACTTAAGATCATCCAATCAGTATGACCTTTGGAGAGGTACAGGTATGCGCCAGGTGCAGGGTGGGTGAGTTGCCAACATTAAGAATTGGTACCAAATGCATATATTAGTATAGGCCATTCTCATGTTATCATTTTTCGGCTATTAACTTGTCTCCAAAGCAATGAGATGTAAACTTGCACAGCTTAGATATAGTTTAAGCTGCTTGTTAAAAAGGAATTGGAATATAGTTTAAGCCAAATGGAATCTCAAAAAAATAAAAATAAATAAAGACAACCGACATCCATCCAATCATACCAAGTCCACCAATCAGGCAGCAGAGATTGTTCCATGAAAGGCATTCCCAACCCTCCACCCATCCACAGTCGGCCCCCACATATTAGCTCCAAGGACTCCAAAACAGTAAAACACAACACATATAAGTTTCCCAAATGGAATCAAATTAATATCAGAGGTTAGTTTCTAAACACTACTAGTAGAATCGAACAATCTTTAACAAGAAAACAAAATCAAACCCTACAACTCCTAGAATTCAACATATAACCTCATCAAAACAGCAAAATCCAAAGGTGAAAAAATCATCATAAGAGCGATTTCATGACCCACCTGAGATTATTGAGTTCTTATTATTTGAAATCACATCCTAAAATATGATGGAAAAATATATGGACGGTGTCGATATACATAAAATATATCAAGGTGGGCCCTACACGGTTAGAGTAACATCCATGAAGGAGTTACCTAAATAGTGAAATGGTACTATAAGGTCACCTCATGGAAACTTCCCATGAGGTTAATCTGTGTACGCCCCACCATGATGTATGTAGAACATCAACACCATGCATTTGATGTGTCCCATTTAAGTCCAAAAACCAGTCGTATACAAAACCCAGGTGAGCCATAGCATCTAAAACTATGTGAAGACATCCTTAAAACATATAAAAACATTTAATTTGGGGCCCACATGAGTTTTGGATGTGTATGAAACTTGGGCTGACTCCTTATCCAAGTGGCACACACGTATATAATGAATGGGCTGGATCTATGAACCACATCTCGGTGGGCCTAATAAATGATTATGAATGTTTTAATGGGAGGGTAACCCTCTCAACTATAGTATGTGGTGTGGCCCACCCAAGTCATGGATTGACTTTATTTTTTAAGGTCGTGGCCCACCATGGAATGGTGCATCTGACTGACGGGGCAGATCCAAAGTTCAAGTGGACCCACCATAGAAAAGAGTGGGATAGTGACACCCACTATTGAAACCTTCTTAGGGCCCGCCACGATGTTTATTTGAGATCCAACCTATTTATAAGTTAATACAGACATGGATGCAGTTGAAAATTGGTCTGACCCCTCATCCAAGTGGGACACACATAATGAGTGGGTTGGATATGTGAATCACATTTAGGCAGGCCCAATATATGATTATGAATGTTCTAAGGAAACCCCTCTATTATATTATGTGGTGTGGCCCACATTTAGGCTGATGTTTTTGTTTTCCCTTCATTCATATTTTTTTGATATTATGAACATGTTGGATGACAAATAAACATTACTGTGGGCCCAAAGAAGGTATTGACGGTGAAAATCATTATTCCACTGTTTTATGTGGCATGGTCCACTTGAGTTATGGATTTACCGAAAATTTGGGATCAACCCACACCGTTCATCTATTTTTCAAGATCATTTTATAGAATTATCCAAAAAATGAATCATATTCAGAGATTAAATGGACCACACCATAAATAAGGGGAACGAATTGGCTCCTCCCCCTACACCATCCAATGGCTTGTGGTTGGTGCAGTGTGGGCCCAACCATGATGTAATTTTACAAATACATGGATGAAGGGAAAACTAAAACTTGATCCAAAACTTCAGTGACCTCCCAAAATTTTTCAATGGTAGAAGTTCAATTTATACTATTTCCTATGATGTGATCCATTTTAGATTTTTATAGGCTTCATTTTTTATCTTATATAATAAAATTATATGTTAAAATGGATGGATGGAGTGGATAAAATGAATAAATCATGGTGGGCCCTAAAGGATTTACTTAGTACGCTTAGGAACGGATTGACTACTCCCCTACACCATCCAATGGCTGGTGGTCGGTGCTTTGTGGCCGCCACCATAATATATGTGTTTCATCCATGCCGTCCATATATTTTTATAGATAATTTTACAATATGAGACCAAAAATGAGATATATCCAAATCTCAAGTGGACCACATTATAGGAGACAGTATTGAAGGAAAGTCGACCATTAAAAACATTTTGGTAGCCATAAAAGTTTTGGATCAAGCTAATTTTTGTTTTTTCCCTTCATCTAGTCCTGTATGACCAAATCAATAGACTAGATTCAAATAAACAGTACATTAGGCCTTAGGAGGATTTTAATGGTGGATATCCAATCACTATTGTTCTCATGTGTTGTGGACCACCTGAGATTTATATTCCTCTAATTTTTGGCATAAAGCTCTAGATTTTGGAACCATGGGCTCTACCCCGTCACAATAAAAGATACGCTTACACAGTAGCCAGAACGCTACTGAAGTGATGTGGCAAAATGCCATTGGTTAGATACTAATGACATGTTCCCTCGGTGTAAATGCTACTCCGTTAGATCCGTTTCCGCCATGCACCCACTAGGCCATGAAATTAGATTGTTATACTGAGAAAATTCAGTTGGGCCCACTATAAATTTAAGTGATTTATCCACACCTTCCATCTGTTTTTCCATCTAATTTTAGGCGTTGAGCCCAAAATTGAAGCTTAAAAAAATCTCAAGTGGACCATACCGCAAGAAACAGTGGAAATAATGATTTCCACCATTGAAACCTTTCCAGGCCCCACGGTGATGTTTATTTTTCATCCAAACTGTTCAAAGGATCAAATAACATGGATGAAGGTATATATATATATATATATATATATATATATATATATATATATATATATATATATATATATATATAAAATCTTGATCCAAAACTTCTGTGGCCCCCAAGAATTTTTCAACGGTATAAATTTAATTCACGCTGTTTCCTTTGGTGTGGTCGATTTTAGCCTCTTATATGCTTAGGTTTTGAGCTAAGGCCCTAAAATTATCTTATAAAATGGATGGACAGACTGGATAAAATACATAAATCACGGTGGACCCCACAGAGTTTACTAAGTACGCAATCCGCTTCCCTTGGCCACGTACCGGTAAACTCCACATACATTTTTTCTAGACGCGGAAGTTCCTGGGAACCCAGGTGGGGCCCACCGTGATGTCTATGAGAAATCCTCCCCTTCCATCCATTTTTTGAGTTCATTTCAGGAGATGATGCCAAAAATGAACCGTATCCAAAGCTCAAGTGGGTGGTACTAAAGGAAAATGTGGTTAGGGAAATTCTTACCGTTAAAATCTACCTGGGTTCGACAATGATGTTTGCAAGCCATCCGTACCGTTAGTAACTTCATTCCTACTGGGATGAACTGAAATAAAAAAATATTAGCATGACTCAAAACTTCCGTGGCCCACGAATATTTCAACTGTGGACGTTCAATTATCACATTTTTGACCAACTTGAGCTCTGGAAACGGTTCATTTTTGGCTTCATGTCCTGAATTGAACTCAGAAAATGGATGGACAGGTATGATTTCTCACAAACATCATAGTGGCCCCTCCTTAGTTCCTAGCGCATGAACTTCTTGCGAAGTCTTTGACAAGAAATTCACGTCCTTTTTTTCTTAAGATAAACAATTACCTATGCTAGTTTTGGGTCCAATGTAAAATGGTGATGATTTATGCAGTCACTAGTGGAAATAGTTATCCAGACCATCCAAATAGTGGGCCCTCTTGTAGATGGTTAATATTTATCTTGTACCCATATTATACAATCTTAACCATCTGGTATATGGGCCCTTAAATGTATGGCTGAAAACTTAGTTTAGTATATAATTTGGTGTTAAACTCACATTGTTCGGATGTGAATCAAAAGCTCATTTTGAAAGAGGAATTTTCGAAACCCTCTTTCAATGCCTTTTCCTTTCTCGCTTTCCCTCCTCTCGCTCTAGCTCTCCCTCACTCATTGCGACTCCTGTTCTCCCTCCACCTCTCTGAGCAATGCCGACCCTAACCCATCTCCAATCAAAACATTTCAGCACCATCCAAGCCCCATCGTTTTCGCCCCATTGTCATAGTAGGAACTCGCTACACCCGTTGCCGCTCACTCATTTCCATTGTTGATCTGGTGGTGGATCCGGGATGGATTTGCTAATTTCAGGAGAATCAGGGGATATGGTTTTTGCATAACCCCTCCATCATCCCGAGCGTCAGGTTCTTGCAGGTAAATCCATCCATATTCTCTTCTAATTCAGTTGAAAATTAGGGATATGGTTTGTACATTAGCTATTTGTTGAATTTCCTGAGAGAAGGCAGGATTTGTCTTAGGATTATGCTTTTGTTTTGAAATTATTGCATTTATCCATTCTCAAAGAATTGAGATTTGGATTTCAGGTTGATCATGATTCATGGCCACCATCCATTGGTAACCATCGTGCATCAAGAAGTCTATTGCATCAAGGTTGCTTTTTTATGATTCAGTTATGTTATTCTTAGCTTGTATGGTCACCTGACTAGTGATATCATGTGCTCTTATTTTAGATAAATATGCTCTCTTCCATGAAGTATGTATAGCAGATCTAATTGCTTGATCCATGAAGTGAAAGATGAGGGTAGGTAAAGGAGAAAATAAGACTAATTTTCAGCTTGAAAATGCTTTTGTACAAATGGAAAAAATAAATAAATAATCTACTGATCTTACTAGTAAATTAGAATTCACAGAAAAACCAGCTTCCATCTATACAAACAAACCCAAAAGGCAGAATGGTTACATCCTCTCCTCTCATCTAAAACTTGTGAAGCCTAGTTATGTGGGTTTATGATGTGTTATCTCTTAGGTTTATATTATCTAAGCATATCCAAAGATCTCTCAAGTGATCGCAACCAACATTCACACAGGTGGTTACTACTTGGTTTAAGAAAATAAATCTTTTGTATGTGATCACTTTTATTAACTCCATCTGAGTTAGGCAGTTGGGTAATGAGTAGAATGAGTTGTCTACAAATTAATGAATGAGAAGGTTGCAGGGAACAACTCTCTTCTTGGAAGCCTTAGAGTAGCACATGGGTTCTTTTCTTTATCAACATGACATGAATATTGATGTTGCCATTAGCATATAACTGTAGCCTCAAATATGTTATTAAAGTTAACTTCATAATCTCACTTTCCACTATCATTCATTGTGCCTTGTTAATTGTTACTTGCAGTGTGTGACTTTGGAACATGGTCTGATACTAGTGGACACAGTAAGAATTTGGAAAGTGACCTGATGGTACTGAACAAACTTTCTGTAGTCTCAATGGGTGCAATTTGAGTAAAGAAATATCTTACCCTTTTTAGCCTTTTGATATCTGCTATGAGATTTCTGAACTGGCAGGCATCTATGGAGAATTGGAGATGAAGGAACTACGCGTTGAACTGAATGATGAAGTATCAGAGATCCCACCTCTCAAAAGTTTCTACTCCTTTTCCTATTTGCTTTGAATTGTGTTGGAACTAATTAAATTCTTTAGATACATCTATTTAACCTTATTTTCATTTGTTCTATTTGACTGCAGGAGATGATATCCAAGCCTGAAATTGGATAATCACAAAGGTTTTATGGATGAAGCAAATTTAATTTTTCCCTTCCTATGTTGCTTTACTATTGATTGCAAGTAGCTTTTTCTTTCTTTTTTTTTTATAGTTTTTATAATGATTTGTATTTTTTTAAAAGGTTTCTAGGATATCAAGCTGATATATATGGGTAGACCAACATGATTTTTTTGAGGTTCTATATTTTTCTTTTATTTATTTGTTTTTCTTGATATTAGTCCTAAACATATGCATTTCTAAATCTTGATTCTTCTCATCTCAGTTTTTGCTGGATTGAATAGTTCATCATTTCTTTGCAGGACTAATTTAGGAGTCGTTAGACCCCCTACCAAATCTTAGCAATCAATACAATTCTTCTGGTGTCCCCGATGGTATGACCCACTGTGAGAAAATCATGCTAATTGCTCGATCTTGCTCAACTAACCATGGTACTTCTGCTTAAAACATGTGAATTGTACATCTTTTAAGGCCTTAGCTGTTGGTTTACAATTCAGTCTAGAGCCTACTGATTATATATATCAGGCTACCAAGATGGATCTGTACGAGTATGGGATGCCACATATCCAGTCCTGTCACTTGTATCTGTATTGGGAGGGGTGGTTAGAGCCCATCATGGACAACCCATAAAATATTTATATTTGAAATGTAATGAAGGTATAACTCTCTTTTGATTTTGATGAATGTTGATAAAATAAGTGATGGTTAGGTTATTTAGTAGTATGGCCTATTAAAGCAACATGTATTATATGATTGTCAGGTACCAGGTATCAAAGTGGCTTGCATAAGTGCTCCAGTATCAGTGCTGGACTTCTGTTCAATCACTATGAGCTTGGTTGTTAGAAACAAATGTGACTTGGTGAGAGATGTTCTTCCATAGCTACTTTCTTCTGATTTGGCAGCTTAGTTATTATTCAGTGTACATAGCAATCTAATTATTTGTTGTGACACTAAAATCACATGAGTAGAATGATATGAACTATTTCAACATTGACCATCTAAATGTCATTGGCCTTTTTTTTGTTAGATTTTCAATTCTAAAAAGTGGGGCCTAAAACTACAGACCGTCCAAATTGTGACTCCTAAGCTAGAGCATAGGCCTAAAACTACACTGATTGGATGATCTTAATGATCGCAACCATTTGCACAGTTAGGATTGTTTTTGGGCTTTGCTCCATCCATAGTGGGTCTCAAGGTTTGGAAGTCTAGATTGAGGTACATATGATTAGACAACACTCTAGTTGTATTAAAGCTATGATAGGTGGATCCTTATAGAAACAGGAGTGCAAGATACTTGAAAAAGGAAAATGATAAGGGATCCACCTTTCCTTTTCTCAACATTTGAAATCCATACTTGCTTGGGGAATTTTTGCACCTTTTAATACAAGTTGGTTTTACAAACTCAAGTACCACCATTTACACTTGTCCTTTTAGTGATGTTGTTAATAAAGATAAACTATTGCAAATGGTGAGATTTGGTGCTGAGATGGTTTTCAGTTTAAGAATAGCACTATGAGAAAGTACATGTTGATTTCCCTAATTTTGATATTTGAAAATGGGCACTATGAGTTGTTGCTAATGTTATTTAATTCTTCATAAGTTTTGTTTACTGTTTTGTGTGCCTATCATCTGTTTGCTTTATCTTCTTTTACAGGGTTTAGAAATCATATCATGACCTTATAATGGTTAAATGTAAACAATGTGTACTGTTGATTTTAAATCTAATGCAATCATTTCTCGGGTAGAGAGATTTCATGGTATGTTTCATCTTTCAGTTTGTACATGAAGTAAGCCTTGGATGGGCATTTAAATTTGAAAATGAAAGCGTTACAATCTATTCGGCATTGGATGGGTGACTGATTTAGTCAGTTAGATAGACATACTCATTCGTAATCTAACTTAAACACATCATGTACGCGTTACCAGCAATGACTTCCATGACACCATGCAAGAACTGGATGAGGGCAGGAAGGTTAATTGTTGAATACATGGAAGGTGTTGCAACATTTCTAAAGTACGTGAAACAAAATTTAAATGGGGAAGACTGGTTCCTAGCATGACGGTGCATGACGGTTCCTAACAGGTTAAGTTGCAAATTATTATTAAGAGTTGGTTGGATATAATTTATTTTTTGTAAATGTTGTTAATAGTTGGATGGATGATGAATGTATTTGTGAATGTAAATGAAAATAAAAAACTTATAATATATATATATATATGTTATCAATGGAGGATACCTTGTTTAGGGGGACATGAAATTCTTATAGCTTATGGTATGGTGCCCCAATATTGGTTGTATGTTACTAGTATGTAGTAGATAGTACTAGGTTCAATAGTAGATAATAGTAGAGAATATCTAAACCCGATCCGAACTTGATCCCGAACCAATCTCTCTATCATATTCAAAGAAATCCACATTTTTCTTCGTGTTTCTTACATGGTTCTCTGTCCCATTTTTGTTTAACTTGAAAGTAAAGGTGATGCATCTTCTTATTTATTCAATCATGATCCGTTAAGGTTCTTACAGGTCAGGACTTTCATGAGGATCAATTGAAGGACTTTCTAAGGGAGGTATGCATTTGAAACATTGCTAATAATGTTTTTTGAAACTGTACCCATTTATGTATCCGGACGTGCGTCGGAGCTATCCGGATGTTGAGCGGGGGTCCTTGAAAGGTGGGAACCACTGTTATGACCATTGAAGGGGCCTGACCATTTGGACAGGCCATGTTTATGTATTTGCTCAAAATTAATGGAGCAGACCCGGATGTGCATCGGAGCTATCCGGATGAGCGGGGGTCCGTGGAAGGTGGGAATCGCTATTATGACCATGATGAAGCTGTCCATTTCCTATGGACAGCATTGGAGGGGCTTGGCCATTTGGACAAGCTGTGTTTATGTATTTGCTCAAAATTAATGGAGCAGACTCGGATGTGCATCAGAGCTATCCGGATAAGCGAGGGTCCCTAGAAGGTGGGAACCGCTATTATAATAATGATGAAACTATCTATTTCCTATGGACAACATTGGAGGGGCCTGGCCATTTGGACAGGTCGTGTTTATGTATTTGTTCGAAATTAATGGAGCAGACCCGGATGTGCGTCGGAGCTATCCGGATGTTGAACCGGGTCCCTGAAAGGTGAGAACCGCTCTTATGACCATGATGAAGCTGTCCATTTCCTATGGACAGCATTGGAAGGGCCTGGCTAATTGGAGCAGGCCGTGTTTATATCTGTATTTGTAGGGACCATACCCTTAACCTATAACCTAAACTTATTCTCAAATCCCAAAACCTATAACTACAACCTAAATCTAAACCTTAACCTTAACCTAACCTATAACCTAAACCTATAACCTAAACTCAATTTCGTAAACTTTAACCTAGAACCTAACCTAAACCTATTCTTAAATCTCAAACCTATAACCTAAACCTTAACGTAGACCTATAACACCTGAACCCATAACCTAAACTCAATTCCCTAAACCTTAACCTATAACCTAACCTAAACCTATACTTATAACCTAAACCTATTCTCAAATCCCAAAACCTATAACCTAAACCTAAACCTTAACCAAAAACCTATAACCTAACCTAAACCTATAACTTTAACCTAAACCTAAACCTATAACCTTAACCTTAACCTTAACCTTAACCTTAACCTATAACCTTAACTGAAACCTATAACCTAAACCTAAACCTAGACCTAAACGTATAACCTAAACCTATTCTCAAATCCCTAAACCCAAACCTAAACCTTAACCTATAACTTAAACTCAATTCCCTAAACCTTAACGTACAACCTAACATAAACCTAAACCTAAACCTATAACCTTAACCTAAACATAAAACCTAAACCTAAACCTATATTTATAACCTAAACCTATTCTCAAATCCTAAAACCAATAACCTAAACCTAAACCTTAACCTAAACCTAAACCTATAACCTAAACCTAAACGTAAAACTCAAACGTAAACCCGATCTCGAACCCGAACCCAATTTCTAAACCTAAACCTTAACGTATTCTCAAATCCTAAACCTAAACCTACACCTAATCCTAATCTCAACTCCCTAACCTAAACCTAAACCTAAACTTGAAAACCCAAACCCGAACCCGATCCCGATTTCCTAAACCTAAACTTATAACCTTAACCTAAACCCATTCTCAAATCCCAAAACCTATAACCTAAACCTAAACCTTAACCTATAACCTTAACCTATTCTCAATTCCCTAAACCTATAGCTTATAACCTAAACCTAAACCTATAACCTTAACCTAAACCTAAACCTATAACCTATAACCTAAACTTATAACCTATAACCTAACCTTAACCTAAACCTAAAACCTAAACCTTAACCTATAACCTAAAACCTAAACCTAAACCTAAAACCTAAATCTATTCTCAAATCCTAAACCTAAACATATACCTAATCCTAACCTAAAACCTAAACCTAAACCTAAAACCTAAATGTATTCTCAAATCCTTAAACCTAAACCTACACCTAATCCTAATCTCAACTCCCTAACCTAAACCTAAACCTAAACTTGAAAACCCAAACCTAAACCCAAACCCAAACCCGATTTCCTAAACCTAAACCTTAACCTATTCTCAATTCCCTAAACCTATAGCATATAACCTAAACCTAAACCTAAACCTACACCTAATCCTAACCTAAAACCTAAACCTAAACCTATAACCTAAATGTATTCTCAAATCCTAAACCTAAACCTACACCTAATCCTAATCTCAACTCCCTAACCTAAACCTAAACTTGAAAACCCAAACCTAAACTTGAAAACCCAAACCTAAACCCAAACTCGAACCCAATTTCCTAAACCTAAACCTTAACCTATTCTCAATTCCCTAAACCTATAGCTTATGACCTAAACCTAAACCTAAACCTACACCTATTCCTAACCTAAAACCTAAACCTAAACCAATAACCCAAATGTATTCTCAAATCCCTAAACCTAAACCTACACCTAATCCTAATCTCAACTCCCTAACCTAAACCTAAACTTGAAAACCTAAACCTAAACCCGATCTCAAACCCGAACCCAATTTCCTAAACCTAAACCTTAACCTATTCTCAATTCCTTAAACCTATAGCTTATAACCTAAACCTAAACCTAAACCTAAACCTTAACCTATAACTTAAACCTATAACCTAAATGTATTCTCAAATCCCTAAACCTAAACCTACACCTAATCCTAATCTCAACTCCCTAACCTAAACCAAAACCTAAACTTGAAAACCCAAACCTAAACTCGATCCCGAACCCGAACCCGATTTCCTAAAACTAACCTATTCTCAATTCCTAAACCTTAACCTATAATCTAAACCTATAACCTTAAACTATTCTCAATTCCCTAAACCTATAGCTTATAACCTAAACCTAAACCTATAACCTTAACCTAAACCTAAACCTATAACCTATAACCTAAACTTATAACCTATAACCTAAACTTAACCTAAACCTAAAACCTAAACCTTAACCTAAAACCTAAAACCTAAATGTATTCTTAAATCCTTAAACCTAAACCTACACCTAATCCTAACTTAAAACCTAAACCTAAACCTAAAACCTAAATGTATTCTCAAATCCCTAAACCTAAACCTACACCTAATCCAAACCTAAAAACTAAACCTAAACCTATAACCTAAATGTATTCTCAAATCCCTAAACCTAAACCTACACATAATCCTAATCTCAACTCCCTAACCTAAACCTAAACTTGAAAACCCAAACCTAAACTTGAAAACCCAAACCTAAACCCAAACTCGAACCCGATTTCCTAAACCTAAACCTTAACCTATTCTCAATTCCCTAAACCTATAGCTTATAACCTAAACCTAAACCTAAACCTACACCTATTCCTAACCTAAAACCTAAACCTAAACCAATAACCTAAATGTATTCTCAAATCCCTAAACCTAAACCTACACCTAATCCTAATCTCAACTCCCTAACCTAAACCTAAACTTGAAAACGCAAACCTAAACCCAATCTCGAACCCGAACCCGATTTCCTTAACCTAAACCTTAACCTATTCTCAATTCCCTAAACCTATAGCTTATAACCTAAACCTTAACCTATAACCTAAACCTAAACCTATAACCTAAATGTATTCTCAAATCCCTAAACCTAAACCTACACCTAATCCTAATCTCAACTCCCTAACCTAAACCTAAACCTAAACTTGAAAACCCAAACCTAAACTCGATCCCGAACCCGAACCCGATTTCCTAAACCTAAACCTTAACCTATTCTCACCCTAAACCTTAACCTATAACCTAACCTAAACCTAAACCTATAACTCGCATTTATAACCTAAACCTATAACCTAAACCTAAGCCTATAACCTAAACCTAAGCTATAACCTAAACCTAAACCTAAAATCGAAATGTATTCTCAAATCCTTAAAACCCAAACTTAATCCTAATCCTAATCCTAATCTTAACTCCCTAACCTAAACTTAAACCTAAACTTGAAAACCCAAACCTAAACCCGATCCCGAACCCAAACCCGATTTCCTAAACCTAAACCTTAACCTTAACCTATTCTCAATTCCCTAAAGCTATAACCTATATGATATAACCTATAACCTAAACCTAAACCTTAACCTAAACCTATAACCTAAGCCTTAACCTTAACCTAAACCTAAACCAAAACCTATAACCTAAACCTTAACATATAACCTATAACCTAAACTTATAACCTATTACCTAACCTTAACCTAAACCTAAACCTAAACCTAAAACCTAAATGTATTCTCAAATCCCTAAACTTAGACCTACACCTAATCCTAATCTCAACTCCCTAACATAAACCTAAACTTGAAAACCCAAACCTAAACCCGATCTCGAACCCGAACCCGTTTGTTGTAATAATGTAGCCCAATCACATGGCAACAAACAAGAATATATCCCTTTTAACACATGCCCCTTTTTACAAAGCTTTAATTTTTTTTGTTGTTTCTATTAATTGAAACATTTTTTTGCATTATTTGCTCATATTAGTTTTATTTTAATGATCAGTTTTATTTTTAAAAAGTGCCCACTTTTTTGGAAGAAGTTTCTGCAATTCTTCATGATTTTGAATTAATGTTTTGTTGGTTGAATATTTTTTTATTAGATGAAAGACACAAAAAGAAAATTGTTGTTAATAATTTATTTATTTTTTTTTTTTTTTGTACTTGTGATGTTAAACTTATGTATTATGCATGGATGAATGTAATGTGGATAAGATTGTTTGAGTTTGGATGGATGTAGTTTATGTTTGGATGGATTTACGTAGTTTGGGTTTAGATGGATGTGAATGTGAATATGATGAAATATATTGTATAACAGGTGTATATCAGGAAGAATACGATGAAATATATTGTAACAGGTAAAATTTGAAAATGTCCTTCAAGGGCCAGAAAGGACGGCCTATAGCAGTCCTTTTAAAGGACGGTTCATGACCGTCCTTTAAAAGGATGGTCCATAACCATCCTTTGAAGGCCCATAAGAGACGGTTCATTGTAGCCCTTTTTAAGGATGGTCCATGACGGTCCTTCAAAAGGACGGTTAAAGGCTTATAAGAGATGGTCCATGGCGGTCCTTTAAAAGGACGGTCCATGACCGTCCTTTGAAGGCTCATAAGAGAGTCCATGACAGTCCTTTTTAAGGATGGTCCATGACCGTCCTTTTAAAGGACAGTCCATGGCCGTCCTTTGAAGACTCATAAGAGAAGGTCCAGGACAGTGCTTTTTAAGGACGGTCCAGGACCGTCCTTTTTACGTCAATAAGAATGACGGTTTTCAACCGTCCTTTAAATAATACAACACGTCAAAATTAGATGGCCCTTGCGACGGTCCACGATCATCCTTTTTGGTAATTTGAGACGGTTTTGGACCGTCCTTTTTTCATGTTTTGGCGTAGTGTGACTTACATCAAGGTGGACTCCACCCTCAAATTGGATGAACGACATGGAGGTTAGGCATACTGCATTGTCCAGCAGGTGAACAGTGCAGATATATACATCATGGTGTGGCACACGGTGCAGATGAAACAATGCTATTAAGGTGGGTCCCATGGAACTTGCTGACGTCTGTTAGCCAAACAGATGGACGGCGTGAGTATCAAATAAATGCACAAAAGGTGGGTTCCACCGTTGGAGAATAAGACTCATACATCACCTGGACTCCACGTGCATCGTCAGAATGGATGGTGTAGATACATGCATCCGTGTGAGGTCCACAGAACTTGCCGGTGTGATTACACTGATAATGGGAGGTGGGGTCCACATAAATGGACGGTCTGGGTGATCAGACCCAAACGTTGACATCAATACACCAGCTAACATAGTTGGCGCACTATAGACCAGCCAATCCACTTCATGCAAGTGGGTCCCACGTGGGGCCACGTAATGTTTATCTGCCATCCAAGCTATTGATAAGGTCACACGGACCTGAATCAAGGGGAAAAACAAATTTCATAATGATCTAAAACTCTGTGACCCAGAAAGGCTTCCAATGGTAGACGTGCAATCAACACTGTTTCCTGTGATGTGGGCCACCCGAGCACCACATACGACTGATTTTTGGAGGGACCCAATATAAAAAAAAACCCATCAAATGCACGGTGTTGATGTTCAACTCACATCATGGTGGGGCCTGAGGTGGGGCCCACTGACTTTGTGCTAACCCAAGCTGCGGACGCTGCTGCTGCAACATCCTTTGGAGGCAGACAGCAGCAGCGTCTGCTATTTTTTTTTGGTAAAAATCTATTTTTTGGAGATTTTTATAGGTGGGGCCCACATCAAGGGAATCCAGTCCGTCGGTTGGATTCCTTCGGTCAAGACGGGTCTGACAAGCCCGATATTGGGTAAGTTTGATGTATAGAAACATCGTAGTGGGCCATATCAATTTCTCACTATTAAAATAATTATGTAGATGGTGTGGCCTACTAGAGTTTCAGATTAGCCTCAATTTTCGGCTCAACGCCTAAAATTGGCTGAGAAACAAGATGGACGGTGTGGATTTAATCCATACATCATGGTGGGGCCTGCATGAGCAGTCCACACATCACTGTTAGCCACACCACGTCGGTTCACACTTCATTATGGGGCCACGTCCAGCGTCCTTAGATGCTGGACAGTTTGGATACCACATAACATCATGGTGGGTCCTACATGTACGTGGCCCACCTGATGGTATAATATACATATAATATATTTATTATATTATGTTTAAAAGAAATAAAAAGAGGGTGGTTGGGTGGTGCACACTCCACTGTCAGTTCTCACTTCTCAGTTAGCAACACCCCACTGTCAATTAACACTACACTATTAGCCACCACCACTAACGGACGGTGTGGCATATACCTCATCAAGGCGGGTCCCACATAGACGTGACCCACCTGATTTGAATCAATTTGATATTTGTGTTTTCCACCACCATGAGGTAGGGTCCACATGACTTGGACGGTTGGATAAAACATACATCAAGGTAGGGTCAATCTGAGTGGGCCACACATCACACAAAAATGAGAAAGAGAGAGAGAGAAGCACCCACCTTTCATCTTCTCAGACTCTTCCTTCCACCGATGCGATCTAGAGCTCTAAGGGGTGGATTTTAACGGTTTAAATGGACTTTGGATTGTGGGGATGGGAGATAGGAAGTGGGCCATACTAGCTTCTCCCCCATGGAAGCCATGGACGTGCGTTGCTCTCATAGAGCTTAGGAGAAAATGAGAGAGAGTGATGAGAGAGGTGATGGGAGAGGAGTGATGGGGTGTGTAAGAGATGGGATGGAAAGGTTGACTTTGGGGATGGTGTAGTGTACTTGGGGGATGGGATAGGGTACTTAACTTGATGGGTGTACTTTAACAAGTAAAGTGATTGATGTGATGAATTCTCTACGAATTTGCAACACGCGACGTTTTCCTCGAACTGAATGTGGGCCCACATCTCCTGGCCTGGGTATCGCCTCAGCGTGCGAGACATGGCATCGGAACTGCGGTGACAACGCGATCGCTAGGGTACAAGTCTTAGGTTGAGTCGACTCGGGTTGACGGCCCGTGACTCAGGGTCGCGAGCAAATACCGGTTAAGGGTCGAAGATTGCCGGAATTCGACTGAAAAAACCGCGGAAGTCTACGGAACGGTATGGTCTAGGATACGGGTCTTACGATTTGTCTCATTCCCAATGGGGCTGCTCCTATGAAATGGGCTGACTATCGCCCTATAAGCTTATGCAACTACCTCTATTAGATCTTCTCTAAGATCATAGCTATCAGACTTAGCCAGATCCTCCCCCCTCTGATCTCGAAAAAGCAAGGGACTTTTGTTAAAGGTCGGGCCATCTCGGAAAACATTGCACTTTCTCAAGAGTTGTTCAGGGAGGTCAATAAGAAGACCAGAGGAGGGAATGTTATGCTAAAGATAGATATAGAAAAGGCGTACAACAAGGTGGATTGGGCCTTCCTAAGGCAAGTTTTGAAGCATTTCGGGTTTTGTGATTGGTGGGCCAACATCGTCGAGAACTGTTTCTCGAGTTGCTGGTTTTCAGTCTTGATAAATGGGGAAGCGACCGGTTTTTTCAAGTCCTCCTGTGGGCTGAGACAAGGAGATCCGCTATCGCCAAGTTTGTTCATTCTTAGGGCGGATGTTTTAACCCGAAGTCTCCACCACTTGGTGGAGATGGGTAGCTGTGCTCCTTTCTCGATCGGGAGGAGCTGCTCGATTGTTTCACATTTATCCTATGCAGATGATGCTCTCCTCTTTCTGAATGGAGGTATGCCTTCGCTGAGAAGGATTTCAGCCTTGTTGGATGAGTACGCTTCGAGCCAGTGTATTAACAAAAGGAAAAGCTCCTTTTATTGCTCCGATAAGATCCCTCTGGCGAAGATTTTTAAATCTCCACTTTGCTGGGCATTGACAGATCCATAGGTCCTTTTCTATATCTTGGAGTCCCCTTGGCAGTGGGAAGGCTGAAAGCGTGTGCCTTTCAGCACCTGGTGGATAAAGTGGAAGGTCGGATAAGGGGTTGGCGATCCAGGTTTTTGTCACAAGTGGGGAGAACGGTCCTTATCAAGCATGTAGTGGGTAGCATTCCAATACACACTATGGCAGCATCTTGCATTCCAAAGCAAGTGTTATCCGCGCTAGAGAAAAGATTCGCTTCCTTCTTTTGGGGGTGGGCAGGTGGTAAATGTAAATTGCATTGGAAGAGTTGGAACTGCATATCTAGGCCAAAAGATAAAGGGGGTTTAGGCATCAGGAAGCTAGCTGAGGTGATGGAAGCTTTCCAGATTAAAATGGCTTAGGTGCTTCAGTTCCGTAGGGAATCCATCTTATGGGCCTCTTTTATGGTAGCAAAATATAATTTTTCTTAGGACGTGTCAGTGGTTGATAGCAGTTCTAGGCGTGCTTCCCCTTATTGGAAGAAGATCTTGAAAGTTATTCCTTTCCTGCTTGAAAGGGTCTAATGGAGTGTAGGTGTGGGTGATTGTAATTTTTGGAAATGCAATTGGACTGGTCTTAGCCCTCTTCAGAATTTTTTGACATCTGAGACCTCAGTCGAAGTTCTCTCATTGCAAGTTAACCACGTCTTGGGCACCTCATGTCCTCTCACGCCGTCGGTGGCGCTGTCCATGCTCCCCAGTGACGCCGTTGATCATATATTCCAGCGCGGATTCTGCATCTCAACAGGTTTAGATTACCCTCTTTGGCCCTTCACTACTTCAGGTGACTTCTCTGTTAAATCTGCCTGAGATGTCAGAAGGGAGATTGCTCCTAAAAAGGACTAGGCTTGTTGGGTATGGCATGAGAATCTTCCGCCAAAAATCTCCTCGTTTATCTGGAAAATCCTCCACAATGTCATTCCTGTGGAGAAAACAGTTCAATCAAGGGGAGTCTCTCTAGCTTCTAAGTGCGGCTGCTGTAGGGATGACCCTGAGCAGGGCCCAACCGAAGAGTTTGTGTGTCATCTCTTCCTATTCGGTCAACAAGCCTCATCAGTCTAGGAATTTTTTGGCGTGCAGGCTGGGATTTCCATCATGCACGCGTCAATGGTGGAAGCAATGATTAGGCAATGGAGGCGAGCCTGTGCAGACAGAAGTGGTACATCATTTACCATGCTTCTCACACCTGCCTTCATTCTTTGGGAGATGTGGAATCCAGGAACGGGGCCGCTTATGATGGAAAAGTTATGATGATTCAACCAGTGATTGCTAAAATCTCTTGGTGGCTGAACACAGCTAGCTCTGCTGACATCAAAAGGAAGTCTGTGCAGCTGCATCCACTGCAGTAGTCCGTGGTCTTATGGTAGAAACCCCATGCAGGGTGGGTGAAAGTTAATGCTGACAGTTCCTCTAGGGGAAATCCGGGATTCGCAGGGAGTGGTGGCGTATGTAGAAATGATAAGGGAGAGTTCATATTCGGCTTCGCTTTTAGCTATGGGGTGATATCAAATATCGGAGCGGAGGACCGCGCAGCTCATGATGGTCTTCTTCTGTGCTTAGTAAAAGGCTTTTCCAAAATTGTGGTGGAATCAAATTTGGATCCGGTGATTAAGGTATTTAAAGAGGGAGCAAACATCGGTTGGCAATGGAATGGTTGGAGAGCCAAGATGAATGGTCTGCGGGATCTCACCTTGGTGGATTTCAATCACATGTTAAGGGAAGGGAACGAGTCGACTGATGCGCTCGCGCGTAAAGGAAGTGTGTCCCAAGCTCGTGTCTTTACTTCCAGCAGGGTGGAATTGCTTATGCAGGTCAGGGGTTTACTCTTCCTAGATAAGGTTGCCCTTGGAGCGATCAGAGAGAGGAAGATTTAAGGCCTGCCTTCCTTTTGATGTTCCTTTTTGGGTCTTTGTGCTTTTGGTTTGCTTGTCCCGACCTTTTTACGATAGGTCTTCTTGAGGTCCTTTTTTCCTATGAAGACCCGAATTTCTATAATTTTGTCCAGAAATGAATATACCTTTTCCTTAAAAAGAAAAAAATAAAAAAAAATGTTATTACTGGTATTGAGCCAAGCAAGGTATGGTCTTACTTCGCTTTGTGCTTTTTCGATTGTTGTCATGAGCTGTGTTGCACCCTACCTAACTAACCACTTAATAGTTGTTTTTATTAGGTTGTTTGCTTATAATTTTAAATTACCAACTCAAGCAAGCATGAGTAGAGGTATTATTTTGATAACCATCTATGCACATGCCTTCGCCCATTCATCAACTTCCCATGCATGCATCCCATCCCAAATGTCCACTTGCTTGGCACTCTACATGTGCATGGACCAAACATCTGACTGATGGACTTGTGTGTTTTTAAGACTAAATGGTCGTGACTGTTGTACATGGGGCTTAGCCCCAAAATCAGATATGATAGACACTACACATGTTATTTTTCATTTCAATATGTCCATTAGGCCTTGTTTGGTAGATGAGCTTAAGAAAAGCTAGCCTTAGATGGGTATCACTTGAGAAAAACTCCCCTAGTTAAGAAACAAAACTTAAGGATGAGTTCTTCTTAACCAGGGGAGTCTCTAGCATCCATTTCAGATGGTTTGTAATCAAACCATCCAAAAACTTATATTTTAAAGGAAACATGTATGGATCATCATCTTTAACCTTTGAAGACCACGATTGTGGTCATGTGAAGAGTAGGCCATTAACATAGGCACGAGATAAAGAGTCCTCGCTAGTTTCTTATGGAAAAATTTCTCCAATGTTTTAGTTATTTAGATTGAGTTAAATGCTTAAATAATATTTTTGTCACAAACAAAACTTAAGGATGAGTTTCTCTTAACCAGTGGAGTCTCCAACATCGATTTCAGATGGCTTGCAATCAAATTGTCCAAATGCTTTTGTTTTTAAGGAATCATATATGGATCATCATTTTTAACCTTCAAAGATCATTATCTTGGTCATGTGAAGCGTGGGCCACTATCATAGGCCCCACGTAAAAGTCCTCTTATTGAATTTTCATCTTAGTTTAGCTTCTTTTGGAGAGTTTTCTCTTATATTTTAGTATATTTATAATGAATTAAATACTTAAATAATATTTTAATCACTTTCTTTATGGCTTTTGAGATATCAAATGATGAAAGTAGTCCCATTTAAAAGCCTATTAAGTTAACTTTTCAGTGAGCTCAAAATCATGCAATTTTGGCACTATATGAGCAACTTATGACCAATTTTCCAAAGATGTGTAGGGTTGTGACAAAAATAAGGAATATTTTTATCATTTTTTGTTGAGGGAAATGGTTATGATTAGAAGTTATGATGTTGAATGAATGGTTTATATTGACTAGAGTTTAAACTTTGGTTATTAATAAAATGGTTCCCATAAGTGATAATACCATAGTTGATAGTTGATTGTTTATATGAAAATTGCTTTTATTCCTCTTTGCATAAGAAGAAAAGGAGGGGATACTTAAATCCTTTGATCATCCAAGTATTTTTCTCATAACAACATATTTGAGAGAATATCAACGATTTCGATTGAGGGATATGTTCATGTAAATATGAAAGTCCCTCATTGGCAGCCATATCCAAGAATATCAACATTGATGCATACTTTCTTATTTCCTAATTATTGTCAATTTGTCATTGAATCAAGGTAATCATCTGCCCATCAACAATCTTCATTGGCAATATATTCACCATCAACATTGATGGTGTAACACCTCGGTTTTTGCCGCTCGAGTGTGGTGCTCTTACAATTAAAACTCGATTATCACAGTTAGGCAAACAGTACATGTGGATATGCTTCATATGTTACATATAGTTAGATTTTCATCCAATAGAAAATCAGAGTATTAAATTTAGAGATAAAATAATACGTGGCCGTATTTTCCATATTTTCCAATAGGCAGATTATCATCCATTCATTCCAAATCAAAGTGTATTTATCAAGCAGTGGTGTCAAAAGATAAGTAACAATAACCACATCAAAAATATCAGGCCAATATCATTAAAATACAAATCTAAAAGGGGTGCATCTGAAACTATAAATAAAGTATATATAACTAATGTACAGGATACAAAATTTACAAAAGAAAGAACGAGCAAACTATTAGTTGAGCTCGTATAGCTCAGCCACACTAGCAAATGACTCCTCATCTCCTAGCTCCTCAGGAGGCACTCCTCCATCACCTGGTCGGTGCAATTGCATATAACAAACAACGTGAGTGGCCAACTCAATGACAAATCCCCTCAAGATTACACACATGATATATTAATCAATATTAGTTTCAAATAACAAACCATACCTTAACATACATTTCATAAATGTGAATCTTATTTAAATGCATGGATGAACGAAAGGCACTCAGACCTAGGGATGCACATCTAGATGGAAAACCATGGCTAGCCACCAGTGAAAATACAACAAGGATGTGCTCACAATAACTAGCCACATCCAAAATGGCCATTTGTACAGTGGTTTAGTCACTTGTAAAAATACAAGTACGTTCTCACAATGAGTAGCCACTCGATAATGCCTGCACAAAAAGGGGACAACCGCACAGTGACTAGTCACTAGTGAAAATACAACAAGTACATGGTCATAATGATTAGCCACTGATAAAATTCCACATAAAATGGACATTCATACAATGTACTAGACACCAATGAAAATACAAATACGTGCTCACAATGGCTAGACACCCGACAATGCCCACATGTCATGTATGCATGATTTGCCTAACCATTATTAGTCCAATTTACGAACATTCCTATTATGATAAACCTTTACAAGTAGTCTTTCCAAGTTAATAATAACACAATAATTTAGTTATCTCTTCTATTATAGTCCAATCATAACAATGGTCTAGTGTAACACCCCGTACCCCCGATACACGGGTGTTACCTCTTAAACCTACATCAGTGAAAATAAAGATTTGATTAACTAGATAACTTGAACCTAACGTATGTAGGATGGGGCTCCCAGTCAACGTTGAAGCCATCCATCAGAGGCCCTAGGACTGATTTGCACCCCACGATAGTCAAGAAGGTAACTTTTATTTATTAACTAGTAGTCAGGAAACAAAACGACTCCCTAGAAATCGACCTTCAAGGGCTAGTGGATGATGAACCAGGTAACTACGATGTCTCAAACTCACATTTGGCTATTGAAACCAAGTACCAAGTCAATCCGGCCATTGGATCAACAGTAGAGGCCTAAGAAGTGTGATATGGCCCACCTGGGCCTCAGCTCCACCCCAAACTGGGCCAGGGCCCCCAAGACGCCTGGATGATGTAGATTAATCACAAGCATCATAGTGGGCCCCCAACCGGAGTGCATGTGCACCTTAGTGCTAGTACACGTAGTGCACTGGACGCCTCTAGCTGTTCAAACCAGCTTTAACCATGGCAAAAACACCAAAAGACCAAATTTCTCTCCCGCCAACGGTCATTTTAAATCTGATCAACTTAACCTCCCAAAATGGCCCACTCTGGGCACTTTCTGAATGATCCAAACCGTCATTTGGCTCATGGGACTCGTCTTATCATAACGGTATAGGTATTTAAGCCCAAGTAAATGAACAAAGAATTTAGAAAAAAACTGTCCAAAGACCTACATGTGGCTAGGATTTGTGATGTGGGCCTGATCTAGGGCTGCATGAGTGGCCCAATCGGCCTGATCGTGCCATCCCAACCATCCATTTTCCAGGAAGAGACATGCTCTTCCATTTCCAAAAAATGACCAAGCAAGGGCATGTACCAAAGAAAGTAAAAAGGGGATTTTCCTTTATGGTAAAGCAGGTGCTGGCATGTTTCCAGCCACTATTTGGGCCACGTGGAGAAATCTTAGCCCTCCCTTAGAAGATAGTATGAGATGAGGGAGAGAAGCATCTCATCTCATGAGAAAATGAAGAAAACCAAATCTTCTCATGAGATAACCTGAAACTGACATTTGGGATCCAAAAAGTGGGCCCCACATCGATCAGAGGTCCCATCTGGTCCACTCAAATGGACCAAATCAAGTCGAAATATGTGGAGTTGTGATCTGCCATTAAAGGGCAGATCATCTTCCCTGATAACCCACTAAAAATCTGATTACGAGATGGACCCCACAAGGCTTAAAATGTTGCCTTTCTGATGGATCAGAATGCCAATAACAATCTCAAGAATCGGATTGGCCCCATGAATGGCCACCTTTCAATCATAACCGTTGCATGGGCCGTTTTCTCCCTACCGTTGATGATCTTTTCCTCTCTCCTATAAAAGGGGCACTATTGCCATGGGATCCGCACTAGTGAGAGAGAGAGAGGAGAAAGGAGAGAGAGAAAGGAAAGAGAGAGAGAGAGAGAGAGGCCAACGAGTGAGCTTGCAGTCACTCGGCTCGACTCACCCCATTCTCAGCTTGACTCAGTTGAGTTTGGTGGCTGCCCCACCAAGTTCCAAGACCAGGAACCCGTCAGGTATAAGCCCTACACCTAGTCATTTCCCTTTAAACCTTACTACCATGCTAACCTAAGTATGGACCTTCGCAGGGGCCCTCATTGCGGCTGCTTCTGAGTCAAGATAACTCATATTTCGCTGGAACCGGACCAGGTAACAAGCTACCTTTTCTCGTTTTCTTTCACTTATTAACACACCAGCATGGTAGGCAGGATATGAACTAAAAACAGGCCAAGCAATGGCTGTATTTCAGGCTGAAAACAAGCTAACCAGTGGCTATATATTCAGGCTGAAAATAAGGCCAAACAATGGCCATATGTCGGGCTAAAAACAAGGCCTAACAGTAGCTCAGTTTCAGGCCAAAAGGCTCGCCATAGATCATGTGCAGTAAGGAGCCTCAAATGGGCCGGAACTGTGGCAGGAACCAGCTCCTAGGTGGGTTCTAAGAAGGACCGAAGAACTGCCTAAAAGTGGGCCACGTTCAAAGCTAGAATCATGCCTCAACAGGCCCTGATTCGAATGGGATTTCAAGGCTTAGATGGGTCATGAAAATAGACCAATATCTAGCTGCGTATCAGGCTTGAAACCCGACATTCATCAGGCCATAGAAACACCGAAAGGAGACCTTCAGTTGGGTCATGCAAATGGACTAAAAATAGCCCAAAACTAGGTCAGAAACCAACCTAGAACTGGGCCGAAATCAACTGGGCCATGTTCGAAAGTCAGGAGGGCCGCACCCTGTAGACCAGGTGGGCCGCACCCTATTACAGTGGGTCGTACTTAAGATTCAAATCTCAGTGGGCCACACCATCTCAAGACAGTGGGCCACACCTGAGATTCAAACTCAGTGGGATGCACTGTCTTTAGCCATGCTAGGCCATGAGGAGGGGCCCTGCTACAAATCACAGTGGGCTGCACCACATTTACAATGCAGTGGGCCTCACCATAAAATGTAGTGGGGCTCACCATAAGGTGCAGTGGGCCAGCCCCACTTGGGCTTAGGTTGGACCCAATAACCAGGCCAAAACAGGCCCAGTTCAGCCCATAGTTGATGATGAGCTTGGGCCTAAAAGCTGGGCCACCTATTATGACAAAAGTCTGGTGGGCCCAGTCACTTTAAAATAGGCCCAAATAACCTAACCTTAGGAACTCTTGTCTAATGCAAACTGGTCTCTCTAGGAAACTACTTGCGTAACTTCGGCCCACTATCTACGCATGAGAATCGGATCAAGGGCCATACTACAACCTTTTTGGTGATGATTTCTTTTCCCCTTGAGCTTTCCATCTCTAAACTGGATTAGGGATAATCTTTCATGACATCTTCTAATGATATCCTAGAAAAGGGTGATCGTTTAATATGCTTGCCTGGATACATGCTTCATAATTTATTTGACCACTTATTAGTTATGATTTGTATATCTTAAAAATGACTAAATCATTGGTTTACTTGCACGTAGGACCAAATGCATAATTGTTGTTTCATCATATGTCTTAGAAATGATTAATCCACTGATTAGTTGCTTAGAATGAAGCAAGATTTCTGATTTGTTGATTTAATTAAATGTCTTAGAACTGTTTGGAATACTTGACTTATATGTTTGAAATTGTTGTAGTACTCGATTAGTTCGCCTAGATACTTGCCTAAGAATTAATTGACTAATTATTTGATTGGCTTCCTTGAGTTACATGTTTAGAGACGGATAGATTGTGAGTACATGACCCTTTCATTATATGTATGCTCGAGTATTAAGTCATGCCTAAACTTCATATGATTGAAATGGTTGCAAGTCGCATATTATCTGAAACCTCTCTAAGGGAAATCCTATTTAAAAATAGTCCGTACTTAGGGTGTAACTAGACTGGTTGTGATATGAGTAGATCCTCAATATGAAGGTTATGGTTAGTGGTAATTGATTTATGGGGTTACCACCTATCGAGTGATTTCACTTATCTAGCTATGAAATGAACTTTGCGACATTTATTATCACCGCTGTTTATTCGTATTTAAATCATATATACCATCTCATTTTAATCGCCATATTTGATGATTTCGATACTCCATTTCCAGTCAGCAGACGGTGGTAGTCCCCTTACGTTAAGAGTTAATTGACCACGTGTTGATAGGTTCTATATACACCCTAAGACGACAGACTCATGGGCCGAGGATCGTGGTCATGGGGTGCTATGCCTGAGTTGTTGGCCTACGCTAGTGACAAACCCCCGTAGTGACCTTGAGTTTATTTAAACTAGTTGAACATAATTGGACTAATAATGGTTTGGCTAATTATGTATACATGGCACGGACCAGCGTCTATCGCTAACATACGTGATGTACGATTGGCAGTTGTTTTGTTGTACGTGATATACGCACGTGATGTGCTTCACAAACGATCAGCCTTTATCTGACTGGATGACTATTCCCAGGTCGATGATTGCATGGGGGACGAGCTCAATATCCGCACGGATGAGCATCCTCGAGGCAATGATTGCATTCATGCATCCATGCATATAATAAGACTGCATTTGCTATGTTTTGGTTGCCTGGATCTTTTATGCTATTTTCCTATTTAGGGCGACGGTGTGTAATCTTGAGGGGAGATCATACTGAGTTAGCCACTCATTCATTAATGTTCAACCGTACAAAGGACACAGGTGTAGAGATGGAAGGCTATGCAGCAGACTTCGGGACTGCTGAAGCTGGAGTTGCCAAGGAGCCGTTTGAGAAGGAGCCGCACTAGTAGGCAGTTGCATATTTTGATCTGGATCAGTAGATTATTTGCTTATGTTTATTACAATACATTGAGAATTTGAGGTTTTGTATATGGGTCCCAGCTGAGTAGTTTAGGATAATTGTTTGAGCTATATTTATACTACGCTTAGTTCTATTAATCGCACTTTGATTTGGTTTAATTATATTTTTGTTTATCAGTTAACACTCGGGTTTTCAAGAAACGAGTTGTATACTCGAGTCTTAAAGACGAGGGCGTTACATCTAGTCACTAGTAAAAATACAACAAGTACGCACTCACAATGGCTAGCTACCTAATAAGCCACTTAGGGCAATCAAATCCGTTCAAGGACACCACAATGTTCAATCCATCAAGCTACATAGCACAATCAAGTCCATTTAAGGATAACATAGTGTTTCAATCCATCAAGCCACATGGGGAAATCAAATATCATAAGGTTTTAATCCAATTTACATAACCTCACATGATAAAGGCCACTAGTTCAAGGTGTGCTTCCATCAATTCATATCATTAACAATCGAAATCACATAAGAAATGAATGAAGATGGCAACATGATCAATTCATAAAATGGCAATCCTAAATACATAAAAAGTTTAAAAAAAATTATTATTTATTTATTTATTTATTTATTTTTATTTATTTATTTATTTATTTATTTTACAGTAGATCACAAGTTTTACAATTGGGTTTTAATTGTCACATTGTCACAATTCTAAGCATATTAACAATCTAGCACATGTTACTTATATAATAGAATGGTGGAATTCGTGTTCATGTGCAAAATAAGGGTTATATTCAAGCAATTGTAAATACTTAAGAAAGTGCGCATGAGTTAAATATGTACATGTACAGGTTTCTAGAGTTCAAGAAATCTATCAATTATCCTAAGACTAACACATGTAATATGAATTACAAGGATTATCACATGATTCATAGACATGCTTCCTGAAGTCCCAATTGCGCTGAGGTTATCGGGTCATCTTCTACTGGGTGTTGTCAGAATATACTCGAAGAAGGTTGACTATCTTTACCAAGCTTGCAATGAGGTCCTGACCCATCTCAGGGCTGCATTTGCCTCGATACATGTCAATTTGCGGAAGACGCGAACCATGCGTCATTTCACTCTGTCACGCTGCCAGAGACCTTTGAACTTGATGCATTAGACTTAGATGACACAATATACCGGACCCAATAAGAGTTTTTGAAGCTTGGGTAACTAAGATAAAGTTTGTGCTCACCATCTGACTGTACACACCATATGTTTTGTTCTCAGGGCCCTAGGTAATCATCTCAAAACTCTTGAGGAGATCACCATCACAGGTATAAGATTCATGTGTCGCATTCATGATGTTGTCATTGTCAATTTCTTCACATGGTGTGTTTTTTTCAGTAACGAATGCTTGGGGTTGTGAATGCAGATCAGATCCCGGGTGAAGGAGATCCATATGTCACTTTTTTTTGTTTATCAATGAGGTTTAATATTTCTTGGCTCTTGCAACACTATCTTGATAGTCTTTCACCTTCAAAATGCCTAACCAGTGAAGGTTGCATCATAGCCTGAAAAACATTTCTTTCCTTTTTTCTTGCAGGATATTATGATGGACACATCTCCAGTGGACCTTCCAAACCCCGGTGCTGGACCAATGGAAGAAGAGTATGTTTGTTATTCTATTGGATTTCATGTATCTTCTTTATCTGAGGAACCTGTTTTGACAATGTTTCTCCTCTATTGTCATCCCTCCACTTTCAGGGTCCAATGGTGTGGGCAATAGAGATTCTGGCCCGAGTAATCCTGCTAAAGAATCCAGCTAGAAGATTTATGATGACCGTTTCCATGAAGATCTTCCGGGGATCGAGATCCTTCGGGATGTTGTGCCTCTTGAGTCACGAAACATTCCAAAGTTCCCAGATTTCGGTGACAACACTGTTGAACAGCACGAGCCTTTTGATCCAACCTTGAATCAGAAAGAGTTCCTTTCTCCCATTATGAAAGGAGTCTCAGTGTCTGGAGGAGAATCTCTGCCATCTCGGCTGCACCCAACACTGCCTACTGCTGGATCTGCAGGGGAACCTGAAAATTTTGATCTGACTATTTCTTTCGGTCAATTGATTGGATTTTATTGTTGCATCTATAGATTCTATACTTCCATTTCTTGCAAATTCTACCCACGCTATATCTCGTGTTTATTGCTTTATTGAGTCCAACCATGGTTTATCATTTTTCCTTTACATGACGTTGGTTTCTCATGATGTAGCTCATGAATTACCTGAAATGGTATTACAACAGACTCCTCCTGTTGACAAGAAAAAAGCCAAGTCAAGGAAGAGAAAACAATTCTTTGATGAGTCATTGGTATTCACAAATGAGTAAGTTATTCTCATTTTCTTAGAAACTAACATGGAAAAAGTTTGATTATGCAATGCATTGTTTGAGCACATGATTTTGCAAAATTGGTTCGACATAAAAGAGTTGATTACTTGGATCACATGCTCATGCAATTTGAGATAGGTTTTATCTTCCAAGTTAAATCTATTCAAGGCATTTGCACATTTGAAATTGAGAAGTGCCAAAACGCTGGAACAAAAATCTACATGGCAATGTAACATATTCCACTGATGAAAAATTATGGAGCTTAACTTTGGGAACAAGCATGGCAGTAGAGATCTCCTGATAGAACCCTCTTGATTAAGCTGCAGTCTTTCAGACTAGAATGCCAGTGTCCGTTACAGCTTACAGATAAACTAATATCATCACAATGTATACATGGTCATGAAAAGCAAATCGTGAAGAAAAGGTCTAAACGATGACATAAAGGATTGAAATCTTGGCTTTCCCTATTTTTGCATCCAGTCTGAAAGACTAGTACCCTATCTGGTGGGAATCATTATGAGTTTGTATATGACACTACAGTGTATATCAAACAAAATGATTTTTTCTGTATTGCCCATCCAAGAAGACGGAAAATGTCTTCCACTATATGTAACTCTGGGTAATACTTAAATCCATGCATTATTTTTTCTTCTTTCATTTTCCTATGTGAAGTTCTGATATTGTTCTTATACTCTCATGGAGTTGGTTTCTGCTTCTTATTAAAAGTGTTCGTAGAGTATATGAAAAACTATGTTATAGCATGACTGTCATTTTACGACCAACCCAACTTAGATCCATGTGAGCTTCAAATACCATGGTGGTGGAGTAAGCATGGCGGTTCATGCAATCTTCCATATAAGAAGAAATGAATTCTTCTATATACTAGAGGAAACTGCATAATTGATGGTTGCATATTTTATTTTAGGAAGGGGTAGAAAGGTATTCAACTTCTTCAGTTGTAACCACATGAAAGGCACATAGTGACTAAAAAATATCTCTGGACAATGGTAAAGGGATATGGTAGATCAACACAAATATCAAAACAAAATAAGAAGATTATAAATTTTGGCTAAATTAGCTTTATTTCCCAATTGTTTATACTCGTCATTTATCTTTCAACATAACTATTTTATAGGTAGCCATTCTCTGGGTGAATAGTTGCCAAATGATAGCTCATGATCCATGTGAAGATCTTTTTATTTTATTTTTCCTTTTTGCCTTTTTTTTTCGGCTCTCATAGCATTAGGGGTTTCCTTGAAGCACCTAGTGATACTTGGATTTTATAGGTTCATGAGAAAACAGCTTGAGGATACTAGTAAATTGGTGCACAAACGCAAGAAACTCCCTATGTCAGCACTAGATGTTTGGAGATTCCACAAGATCCGTTAAATAGAGCATGTCTTTCTTGAGCCTTCATTTTCTGGTGAGTTTGATGTTTGTGCAGTACACATCTTTCTACATCTTAGTCCGAATGCTTGCACTAGTTTTATGGGAATACAAAATGTATCTTTTGCAGGAATGTCCGCCTTGAGAAGAAACATTTTCACCCTAGTACATCATTAGTGTTTAGCAAACATCTATATTGTGGACACTGCAATGGAACTTTAGTGTGAAATTCTCAAGAATAATCTATTCAAGGCTGTTAACAGGATGGTTTCAGTCTGGGCCTTACCAGGCCTGAATCCACCTTGAAATATGCTGAAAGCCTGTTGTGCCTATTTTCCCAAGCCCAAGCCTGAGCCTTATTGAACTTAAATAGTCCGAGCCTGAATTCATGCCTGATTAAAACTGACAGGCCCAAACCAACCCTGATTAAACTGCATGGGTTTGTTTCCAATTTAACATACTAGGAGGATTGAAAAAGGATATAGTTTTTCAATATAGAATAGCCATGGAGGTCCGAGGCATAGGAACCTGCTGATGTGATTACACCATACTCATAAGTGCCCAACAGGACCAAGCCTGCCCCGATTACTAACTGGCTTGAAATTTCATCCCTAAGCTGGACCTGTGGGCCTGATAATCAAGCTGGACTTCATCTCTCTTTGGGCCAAGCCAAGCCAAGCCAGACAGTTTGACCTGGTCTGGTCTGTTTATAGCTCTGCTACTTAGGGCCAGCTCTTGCTTCAAAATCTCACAGGTTAATGTTGCTTTGATCACAAAATACCTAACCGTCTACTTTTTGTTTAATGCTCATGTTCAGACTGCCTTCCCACTTCTTCTGATTCTGTTAAGAGATGACTTATACATAACTAGCCATGACTCTGGCGGTACCACTGGTATAATTGTATCTTAAAATGAGTTTTCCAGGGGAAGATTACTATTTAGAAAAATATAGCTTTCCACTAGCATAATAGGGTTTGTCTTTCGATTTTGAGATTGTTTTTCCTCATGCTTTATTTACAGGTTATGTATGATAAGTACTCTGGAAGGAGCCGTCGTTTTGCGTTTGTCACTAAGAAAACAGTAGAGGATGCAAATGCAGCTATTGAGAAGTTGAATGACACGGTAAGATGCAATTCAGTACGATTTTAGATCTTGGTAGATATATTCCTCCCTTATGGGGTCTTGACATTACTTACATTGCAAGACTTTTATATCTGGCCTGTGACTTCAACAGAAAACTCAAGCTGCTATTTTGTTCATGTATTAACAGGAAATTGGAGGATGGCAAATCAAACTAAATGTGACGGAAAAGCCTTTTCATCCTGTGGATGTGTATCTTCTCCAGGTTGAGGAATCGACGTTCATTGACAGCCCTCACAAAGTTTATGTAGGGAACCTTGCAAAGACTGTGACCTCCGAAACACTCAGCCAATTCTTCTCTGAGAAGGGAAAGGTACTTAGTGTGAAAGTGTCTGGAGTGTCAGGGACCTCAAAATCTAGTGGGTTTGGGTTTGTTTCATTTTCTTCCGATGAGGATGTAAAACTTGACATTTCATCATTTAACAATTCTGTAAATTTGCTTCTCCTATCTTAGGCCACTGGCTAGACATGATGGGTTTTTTGACCCGTCGTCGACCTGTCGAAGGCTAGTCTCGACCAGTCATAGGAGTTGAGCCGTGGCACGACTCAAAGTCCAGCGACTTGGGCTATTTTTCTCCAGGGTACTCGACCGGTCGAAGGTTCGTCATGACTGGTCGTGGCTACACAAA